>LNAC01000058.1:5098488-5202371 GCA_002007465.1 Ailurus styani
GGAGCCCGATGCGGGCCTCGATCCCAGGACCCTGAGATCATGACCTGAGCCGAAAGCAGAGGCTTTAACCCACTGAGCCACCCAGGCGCCCCCCCTTACGATTTTCTTAATGACATTTTCTATTCTCTGGCTTACTGTATTTTAAGAACACAGTATTTAATACATATAACATACAAAATATGTGTTAATCGACTGTTTATGTTATCAGTAAGGCTTCTGATCAACAGTAGGCTATTAGTAGTTAAATTCTGGGGGAGTCAAAAGTTACATGCAGATTTTCAACCATGCAGGGGGTTGGTGCCCCTAACCCCTATGCTGTTTGAGGGCCAACTATATACTTATCTTACATTCTATACTTCTATGCTTTTGAAGTTAACCTTTTTCCTTTCTTTGGAGGGATTAAGTTTTCTTTCATCTTTTTCCCAATCCTTCCCCTGTTTTGGAAGTTACCGTTCTATTTCAGTTCTATACATTTATGTTTTTAACTGCGTCTACAACTTTCTTCCAGAATAATTTGAGGACCTTAGAAAACTTTAATACTGACTTCTCTCCTTCCTCCAACTCACACACTCATGTTCCCTAGTATTTTATTATTCTTTGCCTTTAAATTCTATCTGAAAATAGTTATTGGTGTATATTTTATTTATTTATTATTTTTTTTTTGGTGTATATTTTATATATAAATTTATTTACATATCCAAAGCTTATTTGGAATTTCTAACATGCTTGCTAATTATTTTTAACTCTTTCATCACAACATAATTTCTTACATTCTACACCTTTCTTGAGTTTGTTTTCTTATTAAAGCACATCTTTTAAAAACTTGCTTTAAAATCGTCTGTTTCTGTGTGTGATAAAAATATCAGGCCTCTTTTTTTTAATGTCTTTATTTTGCTTTTCATGCCTAAGTGATAATTTATCTAGGTACAGAATTCTAGGATGACAATGCATTTCCTTCGCGACTTAGAAGATACTGTTCCATTGTTTCCTGGCATCTCTTGTTGCTGATGAGAAAGCCTCTACCAGACTAAAATGACGGGAAATCTACCTTTTGTCTTTGGTTGTCTTTGAGATTTTCTCTTTGATACTCTGAAAGTTCACCACAATCTGATTCAATGCTAACTTTATTTATGTTGCTTAGATAGAAAAGACTCACATCTTCCTTAGTTCTAGAAAATTCTCCACCATTATCTCTTCAAATAGGTCTGCTTCAAATAGGTCTGTCCTCATTCTTTCTAGTCTCTCCTTCTAAAGCTTCCATTAGATGTTACTTTCTTAAGTTGAGGTTCTATACAAGGTTAATAAGGTAAAGTCAAGTCAGACTTCTCACACAGAGAGTTTTAGTTTCTCATAGCAACTTATTTTACCAAAAGTCTCAGTCAGATGACAAGATTTGCTGTTTTCCCAGGCTGAGTTGGATGATACTTTGAGGCCCCAGGCTTCATGCAGGGGGCCCAGTGCCAGCTCCTCCTCCTTTTCTTTCTCCTATCATCTTTGAAGAGGTTTTCAGTGATGGCACCAGATCCCACCGAAGTTAAAACTCCAGGCCTAGGACCTAAATCCAAGTTTAAAATACTTGTAGACCTCCCATATTGTCTGCTCTCACTTCCTGATCCAGTCTCCATACTTCTCCTTTCTTCTGGCACCTCATGTCTTCGCTTTCTTTCAAACCAATTTTGTATGTATTTTAAAATAAATAAAATCTTTAAAATACGTGTAGACCTCCCATATTGTCTGCTCTCACTTCCTGATCCAGTCTCCATACCTCTCCTTTCTTCTGGCACCTCATGTCTTCGCTTTCTTTCAAACCAATTTTGTATGTATTTTAAATGTGTATTCATTTATCTAAAGTTTCTATGTGATTTTAATAGAAACAGTTTCTGCCATGAGAGCTCAGTCTTCCACGATGCCAGAAGTCCTCTACAAACATCATTGTAGTGTGCTTGAAATAGTAGAAATGCATTTTTAAAATGTTTTTGTCACTCAATCCTTCAAATCTTTCTCAAGTTGGTACACTATCTTTATAACTATCATTTTAACAGTGACACGGAGTGGTAACAGGATGGTAGCTGAAAGAACATGTTTTGGATGAAAACAGACCTATTTCTGTGAGCTGTTCAAGCTCTTTCTTTAGTAATAGTGGTTCCAGGAAAGTACTGGAATGAATAGGCTGCCTTATATATAGGTGCTCACTAAATGGAAATTGCTATTTTTACATCGTCATCATTGTCGTCATCATCATCAAATGGTATTCCAAATTTTATTATTGCTTATTTTCAGATTAATGATTAGCATTCTAGACAAGTGCATTTTAAATCTTAGGTTCATGGTGATAAATTGTCACGGGGTAAGGGCATATTTCAGAAGGCCCTGAACTTTAAAACACTGTGGCAGGGGGTGGGGGGACAAGCAGGGTGAGACTCAATGGTGGGGGCAGGGAGAAGAACAGTGCCTTAGCCCAGAGCAGACAAAGAGTGGTACTAAGCCCTGAGCATTGTATGAGAAGGTAACCAGAGGGGATCCCCACTTGTCACACTTGGCCTACATAAAGTTAAGTTCCCCATAAAATTAAGGTCCATAGAAACTTCTGCCTTAGCAAACAAAATTAAAATGAACAGTTACATAGGGACGCCTGGGTGGCTCAGTTGGTTAAGGGTCCACCTTCAGCTTGGGTCATGATCCCTGGGTCCTAGGATCAAGTCCCGCATTGGGCTCCTTGCTCAGTGGGGAGTCTGCTTCTCCCTCTGCCTGCCACTCCCCCTTCTTGTGCTCACTCTCTCTGTCTCTCCCTCTGACAAATAAATAAAATCTTAAACAAAAAATGAACATTTAGATAATCAGCTTTCTACAAAATGTGCCTTGCTTGGCCAGGTTAGCAGTTATGATGTTTTTAAGTTCACAGGGCCATTACAAAACCTTAGCTTTACTTCATTCCTTCTATATGTTCTTTGAAGTACATGGTTATATTCTGTAAATGTTAAGGTAACATTACAGGAAAAAATAATTCATTAGATTCTCTGAGGGCTGCACATCAAAACTTTCTGTAATGATGGAAATGTTCTGGATCTGTGCAATCCATTGTAATAGTCACTAGACACGTGACTCCTGAAAACTTGAAGTGTGACTAGTACAACTAAGGAACTGAACTTTTTATTTTATTTGACTTAAATTTAAATAGCCACATGTGCCTTGTAGCTACTGTATTAGACAGTATAGTTCTAAACAAATTATAGAATATATATGTATATTTGTGCATAAATATAAACATAACTACATTCCACAGAGGTGTTGCAGGTTTGGTTCCAGACCATGGCAACAAAGGAAATATCACAATAGAATGAGTCAATGAATTTTTTGGTTTTCCAATGCCTATAAAAAGTATGTTTACATTACAGTGTAGTCGATTAAGTACGCAATAGCATTACACCTTTTAAAAAGTACATATTTTAATTTAAAAATACTTTATTGCCAAAAAGTGGTAAGCGTCATCTTGAGCTCTCAGCAAGTCATGATCACTGACCACAGATCACCATAACAAATACGAAAAGAATGAAAAAGTTTGAAATATTACAAGAATTATCAAAACATGACACAGAGACACAAAGTGAGGAAATGCTGTTGGAAAAACGACACTCCAGATTTGTTCGATGTGGGGTTGCCACGAACCTTCAAATTATAAAAATCGCAGTATCTGTTAATTGCACTAAAGTGACACACAATAAAGCAAGAAATGTCTATGTGTATATCCAAGTAAGTCACAGTGGACAAGATAAGTTCTTTAAAAAATTCTTATCTGGAAGAAGCAATCAAAAGTCTACTACACAAAAATCATGCCTTAATAGAGATTTTACCCAAAAAGAAAAAAAAGAAGAAAAAAGCAGAGCTAAATAAAATCTTGCTGCTAGTATATAGTACCCAAGTCACTGTTTTTGGCAAACCATGGAGTTGTTGCTGCCATGAGAAAAATTTATTCACCTGGTTCCCAGACATCTTTGTCATCACTATTTTTGACTGCGTAGGCAACTTGAAAAAAAATAATAATTTCACACACAAGGCCTTAAAACTGGTTTCATCAATTCTACTAATGAAGAAATAACCCAAATCTCTGCCCACATCTCATTTAGGAAATTTCTATTAAATATAGAGAATTGTAATATATAAAGCTTTTAGATTTACCGACTTTGGTTTTTCTTGCTTTCACAAATGTTCCATGTGATTTCAAGTAATAAGTGCCAACTGGAGTAGTAATACCATCTAAACGACAAGGCCTTGTAATAAAGAGCATCTTTGAGGATTCTAAACCTCAGTCCATTTACTTAAGTACCCCTCGCAAGTTATGATTCCATTACATGACAGAAAGGGAAGAATGAAAGGATGGGTTTGCCATAAGCTTGTTTTTTGTTTGTTTTGTTTTTGCTTCTAGACTTAACATTAGGAAAAACTGGTATTTCTACCTAAAAAAAAAAGCAGAGATTTAAAAAAGAACAAATTCACTAATAAAACTATTTGTTGTGGGACAGACTTCCACAGATACAGGTACATCTTTGGCCCCTAGTTAAACAAAGTTCATTAGTGAAATAGAAAAATTTTCTCACTATAAAGCAGGTCTACTTCTCGGATGGTCCTGTGATTCTGATGTAAAGAAAATGGTCCTGGGGTGCCTGGGTGGCTCAGTCATTAAGTGTCTGCCTTTGGCTCAAGTCATGATTCCAGGGTCCTGGGATAGAGCCCCAAGTCAGGCTCCCTGCTCAGTGGGAAGTCTGCTTCTCCCTCTCCCACTTCCCCTGCTTGTGTTCCCTTTCTCGCTGTGTCTCTCCCTGTTATGTAAATAAAAAAAATATTTTTTTAAAAAAAGAAAAGAAAACGGTCCTATGAAACTCCAGTAAATTGTCCTAATACAACCAGTGCTGTTCACACTATGGCTTCTCGGAAGAAGGAGGTGACAGGAAGGGAGAAGACAGGTAATACAAAGGGGTTAGTTTTTCCTTTTGAATATCTGTTAAATTTTTTTTAAATGTGTTGTATAATTAATATAAAAATAATTTCTTTAGACCTTCCTGGAGATTAATGGACATATTTTACCTCAACATTTTATCACACTCCCTAAAATTAAAAATTAAATTCCTAGGAAGCACCTTGACCTCATTTGCCAAAAAGTGGATAAATAAGAACACACATTAGACCCTGAACTTAGACTGTCTCCTTGTCCAAGTCTAACTGGCTATTTAACTTTGATGAAAAACAGGGGCCTACAGGGAGTGAGAACTATCAGTGTCCTAGCCATTCACTTTTAAGAGTAGGCAATATTTTTTTCATCCTGTCACTTAAAGGTACATTTTTGAGCAGCACCGAAATAATTATCTCGGGTTGGGAAATGTCTGTTTAAAAAAGAAAACTAGACCATTAGGAAAAAAATAAGAGACTTGTGAGTTAAAAGATAGATAAAATTCCTCCTATGGAAAATAGCATATCTGGTTTTATTGAACAGTGTGGATACAATCATGTTAGCCTTCCATGAGAAGTGATTTATTTTTGCAGTAAGCTACGTAAACCTAGAAAGTAAAATAACATTTGTATGTATCAACTGTTGTCAGCCTTATCTGTAGGTATGAAGGGACTCTCAATAAATGTACCCATGGGAGCATCCCTGATCTCATTTCAAATGTTTAAATAACAAGGCAAATACATCTGTGATGTTTCCTTCTCATGGATGGAAATAAATGGGCAACCATACTATCTTTCCTGAGGAATCCTCCAGACACAGTGGAATGGTTCTCATCAAAAATTAAAGGCTTCTGAGATACACTCAAGGCAGCACTTCAAATCTGTGCATTGGTATGATTTCCAGCCTGTCTGGTATTCAGAAACTGCTGCTGTCTTCAATTTTTTAAATGATATTTTTTTTGTCTTCTTGTTTAGTATATTTTTTAAAAATTAGTCTTCTAGGAGAATCTTGCCTTAAAACGTCAAATGTTCAAATACAGTCCACTTGTGGACCTCTTCATTGGTCTGAGTTCATTCTTTGTTGTTGCTTCAGTATTTTAAATAGAACATTGCTTGCTTCAATTTGGTTCTTAGTTTTGAGGGTTTTGACTTAACAGTAAAATTGTCACTAATTTGGGCACGAATCTGATCTTTTCTCCTCCATTTTAACGCTAATATTATGTTAGCATCTCTGTCCAAGCAATTAAACCTGTATCTAATAGTGATAAGTTTTGTCTTTAATACACACATTCCCTCCCTAATAGAATCCCTTTGTGATAAGGGATAGGATATAATCAGCATCCAAAGAATGAACCTGCATCACACTATATCAAGATCAAAGCCATGTTTGACATATAAATCTAATATGTTCTCTAAATTTTAGAAATTTAGATAGGTGCCTCTTATATTTGTAAGAGAGCCTAATATAGTGCTTTATTTTTTTATTATTTTTTTAAGTTTTAATTATTTAAGTAATCTCTACACCTAATATGGGGCTCAAATGCATGACCATAAGATCAAGAGTCACATACTCTTCCGACTGAGCCAGCCAGATGCCCCCATAGTGTTTTAATCATACTAAATGCTCATAGATATTCCTTTTTTCGCCTTCATGCCCTCATAGACTTACCCAGATTTGTTTTCAATGTCTGATTTGTCGTCAGTTTCCCTGTGTTTGCTCACTTTATGTAATGTTTTTGAAAGATTTGAAAACTTTCAATAAACATTTTGTCACTAAATTTTTTAAATAAATAAATAGGTTCTTGATATTTGAGTGAGTTAGATAATATTACTACATCTCATCTAGAGATAGATCTCAAAATGAGGATAAGAAACCCATATTGGTCAGTTAAAAAATCTGAGAGATGCTGATACCAACTACCAACTCCATATAATTTTCATTGTATCAATACCATGGATGTTTTACCATAATAAAATAGAGAAGAGATCATTTCAGAGGCAACTTCAGTGAAGAGGAAAAACCACATGCTTGAAAATGGACTGCCTTCTGAATCCAGGCTGTGTCAACTACTAGGTGAGTGGCACCAGGCAAATTATTTAACATCTCTGTACTTCCATTTCCTCATCAGCAAACTGAGATAAGAAGAGCACCTACTTGGGGGCCTGGGTGGCTCAGTCAGTTAGCATCTGCCTTCAGCTCAGGTGGTGATCTCAGGTCCTGGGATCAAGTCCTGAGTTGGGCTCCTTGTTCAGCGGAGAGTCTGCTTCTTCCTCTGCCCCTCCCCCTGGTCCTACACACTCACTCTCTCTCTCTCTTTCTCTCTCTCTCTCTCTCTCAAATAAATAAATAAAATCTTAAAAAAATTAAAAAGAAGAGTACCTACTTCATGGAATTACTGCAAGAAGAACATGGAGTGAAAGGTATAAACTACTCAGAACAATGGCCAGCACATTTTTAAAAATATTAATGCTATAGTTGTTACTTTACAACCTCTTTTCCCTGGTAGTTTCTTACTAACTTTTCAGATTAGAGGACTGGAAGATCTCTCTTTCCTTTCTTCCCTTTATCCCTCACCTTGTCCTTATCTTTTGGCCTCTTCCCTCCGCCTCCTCCTTCCCCTTCCTTCCTCTCTTCTCTCTGCACCCCCTCCTTGCCCTTGGGGTTTTTGGGGGGGTAGGGGGTTACATCCAAGAAGTTTGGATAATTAAATATCACTCTTTTTTTTTAAAGATTTTATTTATTTATTTGACAAAGAGAGAGATCACAAGTAGGCAGAGAGGCAGGCAGAGAGAGAAGAGGAAGCAGGCTCCCCACAGAGCAGGGAGCCTGGGCCGGGGCTCGATCCCAGGATCCTGAGATCATGACCTGAGCCAAAGGCAGAAGCTTTAACCCGCTGAGCCACCCAGGCGCCCTTAAATGGCTCTTTAAACTTGAGGCTTACTAGTCACTCAAGACTAGTCAAATATAAAAGTAAAGACAAACCATACTGATGTAAGATCTGAATACTAAGCAGTTCTCTGAGTAAAATTATCACTTAAAATGTAAAGGATATCTGGAGCACCTGGGTGGCTCAGTTGGTTAAGCATTCAGCTCTTGATTTCAGCTCAGGTCATGATCTCAGGGTTGCCAGATCAAACCCCACATCAGGCTCCACACTGAGTGTGGAGTCTGTTTGTCTCCCTCTCCCTCTGCTCACTCTCTCCATCTCTCCCTCTCTCTAATAAATAAATCTTTAAAAAAAAACGTAAATGATAGGTGTCATGAAAGTATTGATAAAATAATTTCATATGGCCTCACTCATATTTCCCAATAAAATTTTGATGATGCAGTTTGCACTTTTTAGCATTCTTTAAAAAAAAAAAGACTTTATTTATCTGGTTGAGAGAGAGCAAGAGAGGTGGGGGGAGGGAGAGAGAAGCAGGCTCCCTGCTGAACAAGGAGCCCTATGTGGGCTCTATCCCAGGACCCTGAGATCGTGACCTGAGCCAAAGGCAGATGCTTACCTCGCTGAGCCACCCAGGCACCCCTTAACATTCTTAATAAGCAGTTAATTCTTCTTTATTGTAAACGATGACTGTACTGAATGTTACACAGAGCAACTGCTTCCCATGTGGGCAGGATGCTTTTGTTGACCTTTTTCCCTAATTAGTTTGTGAGAGAGTCCAGGAGCACTGAAGCAATTTATCTGAAATTTTCTGAGCCAAGTCTTGCAATTTCTTGCCTTTGTTTCTTTCTCCAGTATTTATGACATGTTCAGTAGAGCTCGGTGTAAGAGTTAGTATCTGTAATTAGTATGTGTCCAGCAGTACTTGAAGGAGATTGTTAACGTTCAACAGTAACTTTGAGTAATAAACAAAAATAAAATAACACAAAATCTATGGGATTTGAATATAAATATACCATGACTCTCTTTCCGGACAACTCCCCAAAATTAAAGCTGTCATTTTTTTCCCTTTTTTTTTAAGAGGGAAAGGGGGAGGGAGAGAGGGAGAGAGAGAGAATCCTAACCTTGTTCAGCAGGGAGTTTGCTTCTCTTTTCCTCCCCCCACCTCTCGTGCTCTCTCTCAACCAGATAAATAAAGTCTTTTTTTTTAAAGAATGCTAAAAAGTGCAAACTGCATCATCAAAGTTTTATTGGGAAATATGAGTGAGGGCATATGAACTTCTTTGCAGTTGGTAAATATTATTTCTGACCAAACAGTATTTTTCTAAGAAAATATTGCTTGGGTTAAGACTTAAAATACTTAAGGTGCCTGGGTTGGTTAAGTGTCTGATTCTTGATTTGGGCTCAGGTCATGATCTCAGGGTCCCAAGATTGAGAATCACATTGTTGGGCTCTGTGCTCAGGAGGGTGTCTGCTTCTCCTCCTCTCCCTCTGCCTCTGCCCTTCCTTCTGCTCAGGTGCACATGCAATCTCTCTCTAAAATAAATTTAAAAATCTTTTAAAAAATACATAAGTTACTTCTCAGAAGAAAAGAGTGTTTGGGGCCCTGGGAACAGTGAGACCAGAAGCCAACAAATATCACCTTTAACCAGATTCAATTCAAAACTTTATCTACTTGGAAATAGGCAGTTGTATGCTGCTGATACAGATTTACTTTATGTTCTAGCATTCAAAAAAGTAATTCTTGTCTTAAATGAAGAAGTTATGCAGGGCAAGGATTTAAATTACCTTTCCCAGTGCCAACACGAATAAGCTAGAGTATGCCAAAAGAAAGAGTCAGAGATCACTATTAAACTAAAGGAAAAGACAACACTGAACATCATTTAATTCAAGGGTCATCTTCTGTGATATCTATGTATGAGGTGTTGTACCAACTGTGCGGAGAATCACAAAGAAGTAAAAACATATCCCTGTCCAATCTGATCTAATAGCAAAGGCAAGAAATTAACTCGAATAAATACACAATAAAATAAAATCAGCATTATAATAGAGTTACAAGCAAAATGAGAGCGTACACATCACTTCTGTTGTTGATATCTTGGAAAGCTTCATGGAAGAGTTGGCATTTTAAACAGGCCTTAAAGAATGGGTAGGACTTGAATCACTGGAGTTGAGAAGAAAAAGCATTTTGGGCTAAGGGGAAAGCATGGAGAAAGAGAAAGTTATGGAATGTTTAGGGAGTTGTGGGAAGTCTTGCAGTTTGTGCCTGATCAGGATGTGCACACAAGAGATAAAACAGAAGATGCTACACATCAAGAATGGGAAGACTCTTCAAACCCAAGCCGAAGGGCTGGTCCTCAGAAAGGAGGTTTAAGGGATACAGGTTTCAAGTGATTAAAGTTGTGCCTTAGGAAGACTAGCTAGGTGACAATGTCCAGGATGGACTGGAGGAGAAACAGGCTAGAGGAGAAGAGATCACTTAGGAAGCTATCGTAATCAGGAAGCTTTTGAAGGAAGGAAAAGGTTCAAGTATGAACAACTTTCTGACGGAGAAATGATAGGTTTAAATGTCAGTCAGCTGGGTAGGATTAACCTGATGTTCGCAGCTTGGGTATCCCAGAGGATAGGCAGAAAACCTATAATCGGTGATGTGGGAACCATAAGAACCCTCGACCCTGAACAGTATATGCTATTAAAGGTAGTGGTAAATTTTAGCGTATGCAGGTTTTATGGGATGTTGTTGTCTGAGCAGAAGGTTCAGAATAGAAAACCATTCAAGATGGCTTCCAGCTCTCTTTTGCCTGACTGCCCGAGAACAGCTGTTTCTGAACTGCCTTTGGTCTTATTCCATTGGCCTATTCCTCCATTAAATAAATATTGAGTGAGCGAGTACTGAGTGCCAGGGACTGTTCTAGACAGTTGGGGCAGATCAGTTAGCAAAACAAAACAAAACAAAATTCTTGCTTTCAAGGAACTTGCATTTCAGTTGGAAGAGATAGACAATAAATAATACACATAATTAAATAAATGAAGTATATTATGTTAAAAGTCAAAAATGGGATAAAAAAGAGAGAAGACTAAAAAGTATGAGGAGGTAGGCGTAGAGTTTACATTGAGAGATGGAGCAAGTCACAGCCTTTGCACCCTAGCACAGTGTTAATATCTAAGGACACTGTTGGGACATCGTTCACCACATTCCCCAGCTTCCTCTTAATGAAAGCACAGGAGAGGGTCATTAAGTTTCCACAGGCTGCCTGACTTCTCACCACCATCCGTCACCTAACTGATCACATTCCTCTCTTGGCACTAATGGCCAGAAAGCTGAAAGCTGAATTTGTGATCTCCCAAAACGTGGATGGAGCCTCATGACATTTTTCATATTTGTTTCCATCTTACTTTCCGAACACTTGTTTTCCTACTGCCTTGATCTCTTCACATACTTTTATCCTATTATGTATTTTTGTCAGCTACAATCCAATTTAAATCTCTTGAAGTATAAAGAAATGTGCAAAAATAAACTGCTCATCTTTTTTTATGACCTTGACCTCTTTTTGACACCAAAATTAGTGGCTTTAATTAAGGTCAAATCTGTTAAAACAATACATTTAAATACTTAGCCTGTATGTCATCCAGTGAGAGGTCTATTTGCCTTCCCTGCTGGTCACAGACACTTGGGGAACTTACATGAAATTCACACAGCCGGTGCCAGCAGGTGGAGCGATCCAGACGAAGCTGAGGTTGGTTGTGGGCAGATGACTCACATGTGAGGCCACCACACTGCACATAAACTGGTTACCAAACTGGTGGTCAGACATGACCCCTGAGAGACAGAAAGGAAGAGAAGCTGTCATAAAAACAACAAAACAAGCTCTTTCTTATCATGGCATTAACAATATTTTCTGGACGTTTTTCTTGCATGTTAAGATTCATCGAGCTGTTTGGCTGCCCTGTAAGTTATGTAATTTTCTGTGTCCTGTTGTTAGAAGGGTATTAATAATTTAAAACATTTTTGTTACAGGGTAATCTACTAGTTTCATTGCTGTTGTAGTTGCTTTGCTTTGCTTTTGTTGATTGGTCTCTGTCCATCAACAAAGACCACCAGGGCCATACCTACAGTTATAACAAGGTTGGATTTAGTGGAAATGTTTACAGCAAACAAGACCAAATATTATTGGGAACTAGGAAGTATCTCAGTAAGAGGATGTTAGCAAAGCCTTGTTAAACTATTTGGGCTTATGGTAGGTTTGTTTTTTTTTTTTTAAAGATTTTATTTATTTGACACAGAGAGAGAGAGCAGATCACAAGTAGGCAGAGAGGCAGGCAGAGAGAGAGGAGGAAGCAGGCTCCCTGCTGAGCAGAGAGCCCGATGCAGGGCTGGATCCCAGGACCCTGAGATCATGACCTGAGCGGAAGACAGAGGTTTTAACCCACTGAGCCACCCAGGCACCCCGCTTATTTTAGATAGTAGGGTGATCAAGCTGTCCTGGGAATTTCCTCAATTTAGTACTGAAATTCTTGCATCCTGGCCCTGTAATCCTGCTGGGGAGGTTACAGGGATAGGTGGTTTTGTTTCTGGATTTGGTGCTATCAGAAAGTGGGAGCAATTCTGGGTTGCCTGGGTGGCTCAGTCGTTAAGCGTCTGCCTTCGGGTCAGGTCAAGGTCATGATCCCGGGGTCCTGGGGATCAAGCCCTGCATTGGGCTCCCTGCTCAGTGGGAAGCCTGTTTCTCCCTCTCCTACTCCCCCTGCTTGTGTTCCTTCTCTTGCTGTCTTTCTCTCTCTGTCAAATAAATAAATAAAATCTTAAAAAAAAGAAAAAGAAAAAGAAAGTGGGGTCAATATTATCATGGAGAACCTTACTAATTTGTAGATGGGACACATAAGGAATGACACAAGCTAAAGTTGTGATCGATAAAAGTTGGAGAGGGGGATGGTCATTTTTGTGATTTGCAACATGTTCTTGCTTTTGTCTGTGTGCAGGTGTGATTACCAAGACCACTTTGCAATGATGGCTCAAAGCCACCAGTTTAAAGTAGCCTTGTCTGATGTTGATTATCTGATGTCTGATCTGTTAAACTGTTTACATTCCACGTGAAAATACCACGGTGCAGCTCTGAGTGCCAGGTCAGCTCCAAGCTGAGCTCTCTGGAGATGCCTTTTTTTTTTTTTTAAAGAAGATGGTTCTCTTAGGTTGACCTCTGATATAAAACATTAATAAATAACTCAACCCTAAGAAAATAAACAATTCAATTTTTTAAAAATAGGTAAAAGACCTGAATAGACACCTCACCAAAAAATATACAGATGACAAGTATATGAAAAGATGTTCAATATCACAAGTCATTAGAACATTGCAAATTAAATTGAAATGCCACTTTGCAACTATTATGGCCATAGTACAAAACAATGATGACGCCAAATGCTGAGGAGGATGTGAAACAATAAGAACTCTTATTCATTGCTGGTGAGAATACAAAATGGTACAGCCACTTTGAATGACAATTTGGCATTCTTACAGAAATAAACATATGCTTCCTGTATGATCCAGCAATCACGCTCCATAGTATTTACCCAAATAAATTAAAGATTTCTGTCCACACAAAAACCTGCACATGGATGTATATAGCAGTTTTATTCATAATTGTCAAAGCTTGGAAGCAAACTATCCTACAATAAGGGATAGGAACAGAACTGTGGATACTCCAAACAATGGAGTATCTATTCAGAGCCAAAAGGCCATGAGCTACCAAACCATGACAAGACATGGATAAATAAATGCATTTTACTAAATGAAAGAAGCCAATCTGGAAAGACTAAATACTGTATGATTCCAACTACACGACATTCTGGAAAAGGCAAAACTATGGAGGCAGTAAAAACATGTCCAGGTGCCAGGGGTTAGGAGGGAGGCAAGGATGAAAAGGTAGAACATAAAGGATTTTTAGGGCAGTGAAATGATTCCATTTAATACTACAATAGTGGACACATGTCATTATATATTTGTTAAAACACAAGGAATGTACAACATTAAGGGTGAATCCTAATGTGCACTAGGGACTCTGAGTGATAATGACGTGTCAGTGTACATTCATCTGTTATAACAAATGGACCACTGTAGTTCAGGAAGCAGACAATAGTGGGGAGCTGTGGGGGGAAGTGGGGATTTGTGGGAAATGTCTATACTTTCCATTCAGTTTTGCTGTGACCTAAAAGTGCTCTAAAGCCAAATTTTTAAAATAATAATATTAATAAAAACACTTCCAGGAATCAGCAATTAAATAAAAAATTCAATTCCAGGCTTCATGAACTTAGGCAAATGACTCACTCTGAGACCTAGTTTTCTTGTTTATAAAATGGAAATACCATGTCCCCTTCAACCCAAAGTTACTGTGAGAATTAAATGATCCAATACATTGAGTAGAGTTCCCACCATGTTTGGATAAGTGCCCTTTCTACATGTCATCATAACAGTTTATACGTGCTTCATCATAGCACTTGATCTATAAGGGAGCAGGTCTTTAACTGTTATATTCCAAGCAACTATCATAATGTCTGACACATCACAGATAATTAAGAAATGTTTTTTCTGAATCAATACAAGAAAGATTTAACTAAAAAAATTAAAACCAACAGAAAAGATATCACATATGTTATATTACCTAGTGAAACAGAATCGTCTGGAATAAAGGAATAGGTCATACTGGACAAAGAAAGAGAAAAACAGGTCTGTATTTGGACATAGCCTAACGATGTCTTTTTTCTCATGCAAGTTTTTATTTTTTTAAGCTACGTCTCGAGACAAAATTCATCAAGCCAGAGAAACCACAAGGTTAGGGAGGATAGGAGACTCCTCGGGAAATCACCGAGTGCTGCAGAAGACTCAAAAGCCATGACTCAGGAATTGCCACTCCACTCTGTGTGGGCATAAAGCAGAAATCCTGCGTGCGTGTGGAAAATGACACATCTGCAGGCGTCAGCCTGACCAAAAAGAACACAAGTGTTCCAGCCACAATCGTGTGGGAAGGGAAATGAATCAAACAAAATAAGGCTTCAGGATTTCACAGCCTTGGTAACAGGATTCACATTCAAATAGCTCCCTATTCTTCAAAATTCCTCCTAGAAAGTGAGTCAATGTCTAGGCTGCATATTACTTCACAACATTTTATAAAATAGCTATACTGTCATTACGACACGCCCCACTCTGGGTAAATTTGCCACAGAACAACATTCTTGCCATCCAGCTGTCTGGCGCAGTAGTTCCCTCAACCAGGTTGCACAGTGTCATCATCTGAAGAGATGGGATAAATACTGGTTCCTAGAGATTCTGAGTTAACTGGTTGGGGATAAAGCCTGGGTACCGGGAGTTTCAGAAGCTCACCAAGCAATTCCAATGTGTAGTGAAGAACATGCATTAAAAATGTGTCTTAGTAAGATGTTGGCCAGGCTTCAGAGCTTAGAATAATACGGATAGGGTACCAACAGAACAGTTTGAAAGTATCCACCAGTGTCTTACACAAGGGCCCTGATAGTAATGCAAAATACGCAATCCTTTACCCACTATTCCTAGAACCACCCAAACATGTATTCTGAGGGTCTTATTATGTACCTTCAAATACTAGGAGTGAGTAGTGGTCTTTGCTTTTTTAACAAAGAGCCCTAGCCTATTATACTGCTTTCGCATTTTCTTTTCTGTTTTTAATTGAGGTATAATTACCATACTGTGTATACTAGTTTCAGGTATACAATATAATGATCTGATAATTCGATACATTACTCCATGCTCATCACAAGTGTACTTTTAATAGCCTTTATCTATTTCACTCATTCCCCTACCCACCTCCCTCTGGTAACCACCAATCTGTCCTCTGTATTTAAGCATCTGGTTTTTCCCTCTGTTCATTTGTTTGTTTTATTTTGTTTCTTAAATTCCATATATTATGGAATCATAGGATAATTGTCTTTGTCAGACTTATTTCAGTTAGCATTATAACCTCTTAAGTCCATTCACGTTGTTGCAAGCTGAAAAACCTCATTCTTTTTTTGCAGCTAACATTCTATCATATATATACACTATATACAATACACACCTTTCACCTACGGATGAACATTTGAGTTGCTTCCACGTCTTGATTACCACATTTTAATTGGAATTTTCCTTGAAAATATTTAAAAGTTGGTCAGAGGTGCAACTATTAGAAATCTATTCATCTTAATATCAAGCAGCAGGAAATAACAGTATTTACAGAATACCTAGTTTGGCTCAAACATTCTGTTAGCCCCTATGAAGGTGCACAGAAGGAACATAGGATGTGGTCCCTACCCTGAAATGACTTGAGCTGGAAAGAGAACACTGGAGAAAACTGACATTCTAAATAAAACACCTGGAAAATAAGTAGTGCTAAATGAAGTCGTATTTGTGAAGAATTATGAAATAGGAGAAGAGTGATTAATAGAAACAATTATAATAATGGTTTGATAATACTTAATTGAGCACTTACTATGGCCTGGTGCTATTGTAAGCATTTCATGAATATTAACTTATTTGAGGCTCTTAACAACCCTGTGAGGTAGGAGCCATTAGTTTCTCCATTTTACCTGTGAAGACCCTGAGATGATGCAGATAAAAGAATGTGTTCCTGGTCATAGAGAAAGTGGAGAGTGTAGCTTGGATTCAAACCAGTGCCCTTGCTATCCAGTCAGAAATTGAAGAGGGAGGCTGGAACTGAGTCTTGAGAGAAAAGCCATGATTTCCCTTACTTGTTTTTTTTTTTTAAGATTTTATTTATTTATTATTTGACAGAGTGAGAGAGATGAGACAGATCACAAGTAGGCAGAGAGGCAGGCAGAGAGAGGAGGAAGCAGACTCCCTGCTGAGCAAGGAGCCTGATGAGGGGCTAGATCCCAGGACCCTGAGATGATGACCTGAGCCAAAGGCAGAGGCTTTAACCCACTGAGCCACCCAGGTGCCCCATCCCATACTTGATTTTATTTACATGAGGCAGCAGGGTATAATCAAGAGACTGTCCCCTCACTGCCACACATAGCTGAATGACCTTGTCAGGGTACACCCTCTCAAGCTTTGGCTCTGACATCTGTAAACTGGCAGGTCCATGATCACTAAGACCCCCTTCAGTTCCATAGCTCTCTGAGTACAAACTAAATGAATAAAAGAAAAGACGGGAGGACATCTCACAAAGGCAGATATAATGAGCAGAGGTGCAAGTGTAAAATGAACATGAAGAGAAGGAGAGCAGTCAGACACAGCTTCTAGTGTTGTATGAAACATACTTTACTGCCTCCACCACAATGATCTTAATGGCTTGTGTCATGAAAGACATATACCATCTAATTAACGTAGGTGATTTGGGAATCTATTCTTGGGACAACTGGAATTTGAATTTGATAAGGAATTTAAATTTACAGTGGTGCTTTACCTGCTACATGCTGGATAATAGGACACATATAGAGTTTTTAATATTACTTGGAAAAAGGAAAATCAGACCTACAGTAGAATTTAATTACATGTATCTCAGGGATATATATGCTTATTAAATGTATGTGTGTGTGCCATAGTAATAATAAAAATTTTATTTCCTTGTTGTGGGTATGTGTAAACTCTCGTACGAAAAAAATGTTCATGTGGAACTTCTTCCTCAGAGAAAAAAGCTATACTTTTCCAGGTATATTATGGACTATGTGAGACAATAAGAGAAGAAGTATGGCTCTCCTGATCTAACATTGGGCAAAGAAAGTATAATTTCAAACTCTGAAGTTCTATAAGACTGATAACTTGTCTAGTAAGATCTTAAAGCATCCATGTTATAAGCACATTTTCCTTTTGAATATTGTGTATATACACTTGAAAAATAGAATTCACAATCTAGCTATAATTTCTATATTAGAAAGTTTCAGTATAACTCTTTGACATAGTATGGGTATTTTCAATTCAAAAGTCATTCAAAACACTGGATATCGAGTTTAAAAATATCTAATATTTGTCTTCTTAATGATCTCCATGGTTCAAGGATATAAATCTGTACCAGACTTTCCTTTATCCACATTATACTTCTGCAAGATGAAGCTCACAGTGTCTTTAATTGTTCTAAAGTTGCTTCCATGATTCCTTTTAAGACAGTGATACACATTTCTTTGCCTTCTGGGATGTCATTTTCCTTGACAAGTCTTCAGTTATTTTAAGTTTGTGACTAAACCTTGTATGAACTCTATTTTCCCACAGGAATAGTTTTCTAAGCTTTTAATGTGCACATCTTGGATCTTCAGAACTGTAACTAAAAGTTCTATAATTTCCCCGATCCCTACAACAAAATGCACATATTCTCATAAAAATGTAGGCCATTCACTTCTAAGAAGCACACTGAAGACTTTATTACCCAAAATAACCACTGTAGTGGGAAACTTATCCATTCACGCTGGGTTTACCCTATATTTTATGGATTGAAGATGTGGACAACTCAAATCTGTTTAGTGTATGATTTGCCATGGTTAGTGTGAAAGTGGGCAGAAACTTGTCCTGGTTTATTTTCCACAGATTTCAAGCATTAAGATATCTACGGATGAGGTATTGTCAAAGAAAGAGCAAGTGCCTTAGTATTACAAATTTTTGTTCATGAAAAATGTAGGCTTCATATATAAAAAAGGACAGAAAATTAAAAGAAATATTATTTTATCATTTCAAACACTTTCAGAAAGTATAGTAGAATGTTGTTGTGTCAGGAAGTTTTAGTAATCTATTAACTTATGTCTTCATAAAGAGTGGGAGATAAGACAAATATTTAAGGTGATTTCTAATTCCTTTTATTTTTATCATTTGCTCTTTCCTTAAAAGGGATATCTAAAGGTTTCAATCAGTTAATAAAAAAAAGACCCTTCTGCAAATCTGGTTTGGAAAGTTAGTGTTATATTGCAAGTGAATAGGGAAAATGAATTATGGACTTCCTCTTAGTCATTTTTTAAATCTTTTCATTTGATTTGAATATGAATAACTGTTTACTTACAGAATTTGACTTGTCTATTATTTGCCTTCTTCACCAGGTCAATGTACTCAAACATTTCAACAAAGGTAACACGATTTTACAGGCTGAAAAGTAATCACAGAACTTTCTGAAAACATCCTTATTGCAGCTTATCTATGAAGCACCAGCCTGATGAAAATGGATATGAAAAGAACAGCTCTCGAGTGGTGCTACTAGATGATGAATAGTTCGTGCACACACGCTCACCTATATACACACTGGGTATGTTTAGTTTTTAAAACATTGATTTAAAGGCATTTGGTTTCAGGTGTAAGTCTAGAAGCAAAAAAGCATGAATACCTTTTAAAACTATTCTGAAATTGCACGTCTATGGGCATAAGTTGGAAAATGTATGAGGATTCATGCTCTTTCCACCCCTCTTGTCAGTTACACAAAAAGATGTTCTAAAGATGTTTTAAGTCAACCTGATTCTTTCCTCACTCACTGCCGTTACAAAGATGAGAACTACTGCTGCTGCCCTCCTGCTCTTGTCCTCTCCCAGCCCTGCCATTTACCGAATGCCTTCTCCGTGCATGGTGTTTTAGCCCTATTACTGCCTTACTAGACTGGAGGGACAGTCGTCAGGAGGGGTTGAGAGCACAGACTCTAGAGCCAGTCTGCCTGGGTTCAGATCCTTCTCCACTATCAAGGAGCCACGGAATCTTGGGCAGGTTACTCAAAAACTCTGTTCCTCAGTTTCCTCTCCAGGAAAATGGAGATGGTAGTAATAGGGTGGTCACAAGGATTGAATAAGTATACAGCACATAGTTAGCACCGTATGTGCTATATATTATCATTCCCATTTTGGAGACCAAGGAGAATTATCCAGAACCGGTGATTTTAAGGGACATGTGAGGATAACAGAGCTAGTGAATGATACTTGAGCACATCTTCTACCTTACACTGTGCACTGGCTTCTTCCCTACCGTATCCTTACGTGGAAGTACCTCAATTCTGGGACAGACCCCTGTCCCGATCCAAAGGAAATCCTGTCCAAACCGAGTGATGGAGAGCAAACCATCTGAGAGTAAGCAGGAAGAGGACCCCTTCTCTAGGTACAAGCTTAGGTGCTCCCCCTCCATCACCACCCATCCAAACCCCTTAATTTCTTTTCTTTTCTTTTATTTATTTATTTGACAGAGGGAGAGAGAGAGAGAGAGAGAATACAAGTAGGCAGAGAGGCAGGCAGAGAGGAGGAAGCAGGCTCCCCACTGAGCACGGAGACTGATGGGGATCCCAGGACCCTGAGATCATGACCTAAGCTGAAGGCAGAGGCTTTAACCCACTGAGCCACCCAGGTGCCCCAAACCCCTTAATTTCTCATCAGAGTGTTATTGGATATGCTTTGTCCTCTTGGTAGGCACATCTCTGAATGAGATATGGATGTGAGTGAGACATCTTTAAGTCAAAAGCGCTCCCCTAAAGGTCAAAGCCAAGGGTAAACAAAGTTACCCTTAAGTCTATATGGTCACTGAGTTTGACAGAGCAGCAAATCTTCCACTGGTTCAAAGTATACCTCTGCGGGTTTCCTCCCAACACTACATACCACCTCCCCTCCCCCATTAACCTCTGCCTGCTGGCAGGGAATCACTACATACCGTTTGCCCCCAGACTTTCCAAACTGACTGACTGTATCACACTGGCTACCTGTCCAGAACTCTATTTTGCCTCCCTACCTGGTGCCTGCTCCTTTGACTTGCCCTGGTGTATGTTGGATTCACTGTACAACTTCCAGACTAGAAGCCAGATTTTATATATTTTCAGGCAAGAAAAAACCAAAGAGAAAGAGGCTTCAGAGATATAAACCCAAGCCAATGTAGGAGGCTGAAAAGAACCTCGAGGCAAGGCTTTCTTTACAAAACAAAACATCCTGCATAACTGAAACTTGATACCACTGGAAGAGCATCTCTCCATTTCCTCTTTGCCCCCAGCCACTGGCAACCACCATTCTATTCTCTGCTTCCATGAGTTTGACTATTTTAGATACCACATATAAATAGAATCATGCAGGATTTGTCCTTCTATAACAGGTTCATTTCACTTGGCACACTGTGATCTAGGCTCACCCATGTTGTCACATATGGCATATTCCATTGTAAGTATATACCATGTTCTCTTTATCCATTCCTCCACTGATGGACACTTAAGTTGTTTCCATACCTTGGCTATCGTGACCTGTGCTGCAGTGAACATGAAAATGCAGATATCTCTTCAAGATTCTGATTTCAATTCCTCTGGATATCTACCCATAAGTGGAATTGCTGGATCATATGTTATCTCTCTTTTATGTAAAATATAATATCACTGAAGCCCTGGGTATACTGCTCATACTCTCAGTTGTAAACCACAGAATATAATCTAGCTAATTAAAGGAATGTTGAGTGAGATGAGGCAGCTACTCTGGGAGATACACAGAAATAAACCTGAATGGCACCTAGCAAGGAGTGAAGGCCACAGGACTGGTCCAACATAAACCAATAGCTGACACCACCCACTCCTTGGCATCAACCATATATGGACTAAAATAACAGAACATTCACCTCAACTATTCCCCCCAAAATATAAACTTTACATGACTGCACTTGATGGAATATGGATATCCCCATGCTCAGTCCCCAGGTCATACTGCACTCTTCTGTATCCAAGTCTCATGAGGGTTATTCTAGATAGTAGGAGGAAACTAAGTTACACGCCTTCACCCCTACAAAGGGAATGTGAGAATTCTATTTTGGAATGGTGATACTCACAATGTGGGAAACTTTATAAAAATGTTGGATAATCATAGATGGCATATGTCTACTATAGAGAGCAAGTTCAGACTCCATGAAGTTCTGATTTTTTTTGATACCAAAATAGCTAAAATAACTGATAGCTTTAAACAACCATGATTTTTAGGATAATGTCCATGAACCTATACATTGAGTTCTTTATCCCTTACCATGAGTGAGCATTCTGTCACAGGAAAGATATTGCTTATAGCAGTGAATCTATCCGACAGAAAGGAGCAAAGGCTCCCCATACCCTTCCTGGAAGCCTAACAGATTTCCCAAGGAGTCACATCAGAACAGATAATGTGTCTCTGCTTTCTGACCCTGGATAGTTATAAATCTGCAACAAATGGCAGACATTCTTCTAATAATCAGATTTCCTGCTAAAGAAGGAACATCAATGAGTTAGCATAATATTTATTATCTCAGTTAACGAACACTATCTATCTAGTCTTGGAGTTATTACTGACCTCTCCCCTCACCCCAGTCAATCAATCAGGAAGTCCTAATGTTGCCTCAAAATTCTCTCAACTCTGCCCCCTCTTGCCTAAGCGTCCTACTATGGCCCTATTTTAGGCTTTCATTATCTCTTTTTTGACCAATACCAACAGATCCCTAATTGGTCTCTTTGAGTTCAGTTTTGCTTCCTCAGGCTAATTCTCAATATCTTTCTAAAATGCAAATCTGATTTTATCATTCCACTGATTTAAATCCTTCAGTGGCAGTCCATACTTATGGAAGTAGGCCTAAGTTCCTCAATATGATATTCTGCACCCCCTCATCTGTTCTCTGGACTCATTTATCATGACTATTATTCAAACTTCACACTCCATAAAGACCAAACTGTATAAAGCTCTATGCACACACCTCTAGTTTTGCTCTTGTCTGGCTAGACTGGGGTCGGCAAACTATTGGCCCATGGGTCAAATCTGGGCCATGGCCTGTGTTTGTATTACCACTGAGCTAAGAATGAGCTTTTACATTTTGAAAAATTGTAAAACAAAAAGAAAAATGTGCAATAGAGACCTATCATTATGATCTAAAGAGCCTAAAATATTTACTACCTGACCACTTACAGAAAAAGTTTGCTGATCCCTGGCTTAAGTACAATTTCTTCCTCTCACTTGGCTAAACCCTTACTCATCACATGATACACATATGAGATCATAAATTATCTCCTCCATGAAATTCTCCTGCACAACTTCTTCCTGTATCCCAGGTTAACATTAGGAGCATCTCCGTGCTCTCACAATACCCAGAGAATAGTTTTGTTTTTGAACCTACTCATTTTATTACAGAGAGTTATCTGTCTGCCTAATTAGACTGTTAATTATGTGTTATGAATTTTTTATTCACCAAATCTATGACAGGCACATAATAGATGTTTATGGAATGAAATGCTGCTGAGTAAAGGCATTACTATTGACATCATGTGGTAACACAGTTACATGACAGGAGCTCTCCGTGGTACTGAAGAGCCTTCCTCCAGCTCCTTTCCAGAACATTACGTTGTTTTGTGTTTCTCAATTACCTTCACCAGCTTCTATAATGGCTTCATGACCTCTCTGCCACTTTCCAATTGAATTCGTATAGAATACAAACTCTTGCCCAACTCTCTTCTTCTCCAATTAACTCTACATACCTTTTGGTCAAGGCATTTATTGTTTACCAAATAGTCATAGGCTCTCCCACACTCTATAGCCTCTTTGTAATTCAAAAGGGCTGTGTAAATAATTTTGACCAACGGAATCCAAGCAGAAATGATGTATACTCTTTCCTAGTTGAAACACAGAGTACACTGAGTTCTCTGGGCTCCTGTATTCCCTTGCCTTGATGGCAAAAGAAGTCACACACTGAGATAGCATAGTCACAATATGGAAATACCTTAGATTGCTGAATCCCTGCATGGAGGGCAACTACCCTAGAGTTTCTGACTTACATAAGAGCTGTTGAATTAAGCTATAATTTGGGGGTTAATTTCTTACCACAGCAAAACTGAATTTCTCTGATTAATACATTCTTTTAATATAATAACTCTTACCACAGTTCATTTACTTCTAGTTCCTTTACTAGATTATACATTTCTTAAAAGAAGTTATTTGATCCTATTGATTTTCATAGCATCACTCAATGATTGTTTGCTAAATAGATGAACAGACTGCTAAGTCTGCTTTCCTCTCTTCCATGACATTTCCTACTTTCAAAAAGAACAACAATCTGTTTATTTTACAGCAGTCAAAGGAAAACTGTGTTGAGCATAATTTCCTCATATGTGAAATATGGAAAACAATACCACCCACCCCATTGGGTTCCACAGGTAATGTATGCAAAGTGTCTCGAACAAAGCTCACTACATAATAAATATACCACATAAATGCTGGCTATTACATCACTAAAACTTCTTTTCAGGATCCCTAAATTTCTATCCATGTCCCCAGTGACTTACAAAATCAGTGATTTTTTTTTTCTGCTAAAGGCACTGCATTCAATAACTCTAGTCTTTGTTTTCTTATGAAATCAATAAATTTAAAAATGTTAAATCACATATAATACAAAAAATACAGTATAAACGTATAATGTTACAATTACTGCAAGCAGTTTATCTATTTATATCATGGTAGCAGCTTAAGCACCACAGAAAAACATTACCAATGAATGAATTCTGACAATGAAACATACTTCATGTTTTCAGCTCATCTGATTCCAAATCAGATAAAGTATCAATACATTTTAAAAGACAAATCACAGGAAAATATGACGTATACTACTTTCATTCAACTCATTCATTCATTCATTCATTATTCATTTATAGAGTGTGAGCATTCCCCGGGGAGGGGAAGGAGAGAGGGAGAAAATCCCAGTGTGGACCCCAATGCAGGCCTCGACCTCAAAACCCTGAGATCATGACTTGAGCCAAAATTAAGAGTTGGGTGCTTAACCGACTGAGTGCCCCATCTTCTTACATTTTTTATATTCTGTTGTCTATGACTTTCTTGAGATGGCATCATTAGCCACAGTGAACTAAGATGTCCTTGCATGCAGGCTCAATCTCATGACCCTGACTGAGATGAAATCAAGAGTCAGACACTCAACCGATTGAGTCACCCAGGTGCCATTAAACAAATTTAATTTTAGACTTGAAATTATTTTACCTACAGTTTCTAATTGAAAAGGCAACCCAAATACATTTTTAAAGAATTCATATACACATTTCTATAGTTGGGCAAAACAATATTAGAAATTTATATTTTACTGTCAAATTTATATGTCCTATAATATACAAAGTATGTAAGTACAGGAATATATTTATTGAACTAATAAATTAAAAGTTAATAGACAAATATTTAATTACACATGTATGCTCAAAAATTTTACTAGTAGAGGAATTCTGCATTTGGTTTAGAGACTTCAGGTCAGGGAGGGAAGTAAGAGATTAAGAGATTTAATGCAAAAAAATCATCTCCCTTGTGACTTTCTGAGACAAGAGAACTGTCAAATTTTTATCTTATCTCCCATGGTCAGTCAGGAGATAACAATAGTGATGAGAATAAGACAAAAAGGCTTTGATGTGAGTCCACTGTTGTATTCTTCAAGGGAATGAAGGGGAACATGCCAGGAGGAGCCCAGCAGAAGTGTGCAACCAGCAGTGTGTTTCTGGGTCTGCTATGGAATTATGATCTAGCATGAGGATGCCAGATTTCT
Organism: Ailurus styani; assembly: GCA_002007465.1. Classification (NCBI taxonomy): domain Eukaryota; kingdom Metazoa; phylum Chordata; class Mammalia; order Carnivora; family Ailuridae; genus Ailurus; species Ailurus styani. Next base: position 5,123,821 of record LNAC01000058.1, read on the forward strand.
GCCAACAAGCGTTAAAGATGCTATGAGGGCTTAATACAATGGAAGACTCATGCAAAGATATTGATAATCCAAAGCGAATTACTCTAAGTATCATAAAAGAAGCCTACATTATGTTGTGAGCCCAAAGAGACAGCAAATGTATCTCCTTAAGACAGAGAATCAATAAGCTATTACAGCAATGTTTGAGACATTGCTGGTTTCTGAAAGGGAAATAAAATTCTCTTGGGTTTTGGGGGGTTTTTTGCTGTTTTTTTCAAAAGGTACAGCATTCTCAAAGTGGAAGAGTGCTGGTCATACTGAGACAACTAAGGAGAAGTGAGAGCAGCTGGGATGTGGTAGTATGTACAGCAGGCCCAGGGAGGAAAGAACTGGAAGGGCAATTGAGGGAGGCCAGAATAGAAAGATGTTGGATGCCTCAGTCAAGAATTGCTACTGCTGTAGGCACAATGGGGAGTGATTCCCAGAACTGTGCATACTTAGAAAGAAATATAAATATGATAGTGTGTATAAAATGAATGGATACAAACCAAAGAACATCAAGGAGAGTGCCTGGAAAATTAACACAAGAGACCAGGCAAGGCATGAAAAGGTTGGAATTCCAGTGTTAGGAGAAAAGGAGAAAGGTTTCTGATTTGAATTCATTGTTTTATGCCTTGTATTACAGTGTAGGGCTGCTATAACAAAGTATCACAAATTAGATGGCTAAAAACAACAGGAATTTACTGTCTCACACTTTGGGAGACTAGAAGTCCAAAATCAAGGTGTCGGCATACTAGTTCTTTCTGAAGGCTGTCAAGGGACTCTGTTCCATGGTTTTCACTAGCTTCTGGTGGTCCCAGGTATTCTTTGGCTCATAAGAACATCACTCCAACCCTCCTTCCTCACATAGCATTCCCCCCAGGTCTCTGTGTCTTCCCATGTTTGTCTTATAAGCACGCTAGTCCTATAGGATTAGGAAGCCACCCTACTCCAGTATGATTTCATCTTCACTTAATTATATGTGCAATGACCCTACTTCCATATAAGGTCACCTTCTGTGGTATTGACAGTTTAGGACTTCAATATATCTTTTTTGGGGAGACTCAATTTAACCCATAATGTGCCTCAAAGAAATGAAGAGAATCATAGGAGCTATAGCGTTCTCACTCAGAAAAATAAGTTCATGATTATGAAAGCATGGATGGTGTTCTGTGACTCAGTGTTAGGTGGAAAGGCTATGATTTATTAAGATGTTATCAAAGAAGAGTAATACATTTTCTAAATATTGATTTATACTTCAAACTTGCCTAAAATACAATGTATATAGTAAATAATAATCACATAAAATCATGGGGGAGTTCATTAGAAGAATGGGCAGCAGGAAGGGTAGAGAGAATTTACACACACACACACACACACACAATAAGTTGACAAAAAGTCCTAGAAAAAATTCTAGCTTTGCATTTAGAAACTGCATGCAGGAGTCCACAAGATTTTTGAAAGTAATATGTACCTTTAAGGAGAGATAACCTATTGTCACGCATACTTTCTCTTAACAATCAAATCACTGGCTAACATAAACTCTACAAGAACAAATAAACAGTTACAGTAAAATGATCATTAAATTTGGCATCAGAGACCTTCAAACAGGACCTAGCAAAGTTATTAGCAAAAACTACCCTAGTAGGGCGCCTGGGTGGCTCAGTGGGTTAAAGCCTTTGCCTTCAACTCCGGTCATGATCTCAGGGTCCTGGGATCAAGGCCCGCATCGGGCTCCCTGCTCAGCGGGGAGCCTGCTTCCTCCTCTCTCTGTCTGCCTGCCTCTCTGCCTACTTGTGATCTCTCTCTCTGTGAATAAATAAATAAAATCTTAAAAAAAAAAACTATCCTAGTATATTTGCCCACTCAATTAACTACCCTACCACGCCCCAACATATGTTATTGATAAGAGCCACACAAAGGTTACGCTTACATTATAACAATATAGCTCCTTATAAAGATATCACAAGAGGTGACATCAAGATCTCTTTCTAAATACTGACTGTACAGCTGGGAAATACCACTAATTAAACTACTGTTGAATGTCAATTTTACAAAAAAATTTTCTGAGTAATAAGGAGCGCTCCCCGAAAGACTATGATTGCATTTCATGAGACAATGACTGCAAAAATCCCACCCATACTGTCCAGTTTTTAGAGGAAGTTAATTGGGCGTCGTTTAAGCAGATTGTCTTTTCCTCTCCATCCAAAGTAGAGGGGTGTAATACAGTCTCACCTGGGTGTACAGGGATTTACAAACACAATTCCAATTACAAGGAACAGGATTTGCACACGTAAGGGCCTGCCCAGAGCGCTATGATTCACCTTCTAATTTGCAGTGCTACCCCCAGAGGCTGAGTATGATTCTGCGTGCATATGGCAAGTGTGCGGATGCCTGTGCCCAGCGCACCAGGTGGGCGGTACAGAGCTCTCAGTCAGGGAGGCTGAGCAGATGATTTACAGCTGATGTCTAAGAGCTCCACAGAGAACTGCCAAGCACTGTACTAAACGCCACCAATCAGGCAAATCCAGTCGTGGCAAACAAGCTTGGCATTAACAGCAGAAATAAAATATGCTAATCAGTGCTCTACTCCAGGAAAAGTCGTCACCAGGGAAGGAGGTTGGGGGGAAAGCCACATCTTTAAGGCTCTGCAGAGGTTTTGGGTTAAATTTCTACATTTATCTCTAGTTAGGGCTTCACTGATAGCTCCACCTCATTTACAACACAATAAATGTTTCACACAACTACCTGGTTCAGCAGTCTCTTTGGAAATCTTTAAATCCCCTTCCAGGCTACCGGGAGTTAACTATGGCATTTAAAAGAAATAGATCATGTCTACTTTACATTTCAATACTCTCTATAGGATGCAGTAGAGTGTGAGTTAAGGACAACAGGACTGGCACAAGGCCCACCAAGTTCAAATCCTGCCTCTGCCATTAAATAGCTGTGTGACCTTGGCCGACTTAAACTCTCTCAGCCTTCACTTCCTCACCTGATATTTAGGTGGATTAAAGGAGTTAATATAAGCAACACTGTTAGAAGAGTATCTGGCATATGGTATTCGATAAACGTTAGCTACTATAATTCAATAGCTGTCTGTTCACCTTTAACATGATAACTGCATTCCTAATAAATATAACATTATACAATTTGGGTAATCAAACCAAATAGTTTGATGGCTTATAATGGGCTGGGAGTAGAGCTCTTCAGAAATAAGATCTTTTTCAGGGAGGTAAAGGAGGGTTTTTGATTTTGGTTCTTGTGTGTGTGTGTTTTTGTTTTTAAAGTATAAAATTACAAATCCTAAACATCACAAAAAATACAGTATTTGACTATACGTAGCTTATTTACATCTTTCTGACTTGTTCCAGCACTGCCATTAATGTACCCCTTCCTATATATCCTTATTGCATCACCTTGATTACCCATTGCTTTAACACATAAAACACAAAGATACTCTAACAATGTAGCAATAATGCTCCAATAGCTTGTATTCTTTGTTACAGCAAATGCTGAGGATGTGATGCAAATTTTATTTACTAATTAATTAATTGATCCTATCATGTCCAACTGGCCTTAGCAATGAATACTAGCCCTACAGAAAGAACCCCCGTACCCTTTACTATACATGCTGAAGATCAAGCCCAGGCTTGCCCTCCATGACACATAAATAGAACACTAGAGATAAAAGACCTCAATTCTGTATTTCAAGTGTTCATGACTGTGGGCCAGCACCAATATTTGAGCCCCTTAGCTCTAAAACTGAAAACATTAAAAAACAAAACAAACAAACAAACAAACAAAAACTGGTCAGTTGAATGGGTAGACAGAAAAAGGGAAGATTATAGAAATTATCAGATTATCTTTAAAGGGAAAACAACCCATGGGTTTTGTGACCTGCCTTCAGTTCACTGGGAAAAGGTTACACACGGAAGAGAAGATACCCCAAGGAAGACACTGAGACCACTTCAATGTTTTTTTTTAAATGTGCACAATGACAACAATTACCATTCCTCAAATCCCCATGAACAAAATGTCAAAGCAATGTAAGTAAACCATTAAGCCACATCTATAAAGACATTAGTACAATTACTTGTTTTATTGGCTTTAAATATGCATGCCAAGCCACAATAAACTGAATCGGGCATATGTTGTTCATTACATCATAACTATAAATGGAAATTTTTAATATTCCCCAGCTGTTTCTATCGATAGCAGAAGGTAATTAATGATGACAAGACTAAAAAAACCCCTAAAATAACTTTATACTCAACCCTCAAAACACTTAATATTCATCAAATCGTGAAATCTGTGAGGCAAATACATTAACACTTCTTTACTACATTCCCTAAGGGATCAAGGTATTTAAGTTTTTATTTTAATTATAATGTGCAGCAAGCCAATTATTATATGGAATAAGTCAGTGAATGGGATCACCCTGCTTTACAGGTCCTTTGATAGTACTGAGAACTTTATGTTCAGATGCAGGGAAACGTAATGAGGAAGGACTTGTTGAAAGACTCTCTCAAGTGAGAAGGGGTCTCATTAGGCTCAAAATAATCATAACTGTGAGAGCCACCATTTACTGATGCTTACTATGCGACCTGCACTTTTGTCCCCCAGTAAATCCTTACCACTACCCTATGAAATAGCACTGGTATGGTGGAGCTAGCTTACACTAGCTACAGAACACAGAATGTGTTTGTCTCTTCCCGCCTCTTCCCCACTCAGTGATATCACATTGGTAGCCTAAAATCAGCCACAGTGTGAGTATTTATATCGTACAAATTGGCAAATGCTACAAATTAGGGCTTATATTTTCCCACAGAGCTGGTTCTTAAATATTTATCAGCACACCACTGAAAATAGGTATGATTATTCCCACTATTATTATATTAACAATCAAATCACTGGCTAACATAAACTCTACAAGAACGAATAAACAGTTATAGTAAAATGATCTTAAATTTGGCATCAGAGACCTTCAAACAGGACCTAGAAAAGTTATTACTAAAAACTATCCTAGGAGGGTGCCTGGGTGGCTCAGTGGGTTAAAGGCTCTGCCTTCAGCTCAGGTCATATTATTATTCTCCTCTATAAAGAGGAGACAACTGACATTTAATAAGATTAAGTGATTTGATCAAGGTCATCAGATTCAAGCCTGAGATCTGCCTCAAAACAGACTAGTAGAGGGGCACCTCAGTGACTCAGTCAGTTAAGCATCAGCCTTCGGGTCAGTGTGATTCCAGGGTCCTGGGACAGAGCCTGGCATCGGGCTCCCTGCTCAGTGGGGAATCTGTTTGTCCCTTTCCCTCTGCCCCTCCCCACAGCTCATGTGCTCTCTCTCTCTCTCAAATAAATAAAATCTTTATTTTAAGATCTTTTAAGAAATTTAAAAAACTAAAAATAAAAAAAAAGAAATTTAAAAAACTAATCTAGTAGAGAAAGGGAAAATGCGTGACGGTATAGCTAGCTAAAACAAAATTGCCTCTGAGTTGATGATCATTGAAAATGAGTAATAGATGTACGGGGGTTCACTGAGCTATCACATCAAGTTTTCTATGTTATTGACATTTTCCATAATAATTTAAACACAAACACATACACACACAAACTACTGACACTTGGATAAACAGATCAATTCAATATAACAAAACCCTAGTGAATCAAAAGTTGAAGAAGCAGGGCTCAGTAATGTCTTTTGATGTTAAAATTTGACAACCACTGCCTTATACTATTTTTTTTACAGCAAAAAAGGTAAAACAACCCAAATGACCACTAATTGGTGATGATGAATAAACACTTTATACACAAGAAAGTATTATACAGCTGTAAAAAAGGAGTAAGGAAATGCCCATTATACTACTCTTGATTGGTTTCCTAGAAATACTGTTAAATTTTTTAAAAACACCATAGATATAGAAACTGTGTAGGTTTCTATTTATCTAAGAGAGGGAGAAAGATATACAGATATAGATAGATACAAAAGCAGAGACATTTGCTAATATAAAACAGTGAACAGATAAACCATAATTTATAAAAATGGTTGTGTAGAGGTGGGGAAAAGAAATAGAGTAGAGAGAAACTAGACTTCCTTGAATAAATCTTGTTTTATGGATTTTATAGACACTTTGCAAACATGTAAATTATTTATCTAATTCTTAAAATTAAATAAACAAAAATCCTTATTAACTGAAAATAAAATTAAGCAAATTTACTTAATTATAAATCTACTTGGTGGCACAACTACAGAAAATAACTCTTCTGAATTACTTTAAGATACAGTACTTTGATTCTATGTCCCTAGTGATTTAAACTGTTTAAACTTAAATCACCAACAATGGGGTTATTTATGCCACAAGAATTGGCCAAAACTACAAATCAAGATATGAACCAAACTCCACTTCAGAGAACAGGTTGTTAAATATTTACTACTCTAGTTGAATAAAGCTTACCACTAACATTAAGTAAAAATCTTGCAAGCCTAAATTTGAAATAGAAGTATAGTGAAAACTCATGATATATTTTATCTTGGACATATGTGCAGAACTCTCTCTTTCTCTGTGTCTCTCTTCTAGGTTCCGTTTACCAGAAAGTCCCCAAAATAATAACCAGCCCTGGAACAACACCCAAATAGTATTGTCAAAATAGCATTTCCAGTGAAAAGTAAACAGTAAACCTTTTGAGAGAAAAGTTCTGGGAAATGAAACATCCATGATGAGTCTAGAACATCTTGCCATACCAGAAAGCAAGCACCGCTACAAGAATGCAGGGCTTAAATTAAATAGGCTTCTAGTGGCCAAAAATTTAAGGGCCAAAAATGAGATAATTTGAGCACCAATTAGGACAATGACCTCAATGGACTGAAACACATCAGGTATACTTAAATCATGAGTTTAAAATGATACTTTAAAAACTCACAAAAACAAATTGCCTATTCTTGGAAACTGAAAATAATACTGCTTTAATATCTAAGCTCTATCTCAGAGTAACCAAATTGTTTATGAGGAGTCATTTATTTTGAGGAAATTATACTAATTAATAAATAAAGAAGGAAAAAAAGAAGTGGGGGGGTTACCATTTTGTAAGCCATAATGAACTGATGGATCTAGACAATGATCATCTTGACTCATAACATCATACAAAAAAAAGAACCAAACAGTATATACTTCCTGATGGAATCTCCCAATAACACCTATGAAGAGGTTTTGCCAGAAAATATCAATGCCATTCAAGCTTCCAGATCTAACAACGAATACAGGCGTCAGAGGAACACAACACCTGAAACATTATCACAAGGATACAATTTAGCAAAGACAAAAATCAGGATACAACTAGTCTAGGACCAAAAATATGGTTTCTTCAACAATAACAACAACAAAGCAAGAGGAAACAAAGAATGAAGGAAGAATCTATGGTTTAAAAGAAATTTAAGAGAGAATGATTTATAGCAACATATATATTTTAATTGGATCCAGGTTCAGAAATGTTATATACACACGCACACACACACGTGCAAACACACACAGCTGTTTAAAAATGTAAGTACTATCTGGATATATGATGATATTAAGGACATACTGTCTTATATAGGCATGATAATATTAGTATGGTTATTTTTTTTAAGATTCCTTAATTTTTAGATACGTACTGAAATATTTACAAATGAGTTGCTATGATGTACGGAATTTGATTCAAAATAATCAAGGGCAAGGGGGAGGTAAGTGGATGAAACAAGAGTAGCCAAGACTGATCATTATTAGAACTGAGAGATGGACACACGGTGGTTTATTAGAGCATTCTCAATACTTCAGTATATTTTGGAAAATTTTTATAGTAAAATATTTTTTAAAGAGCATATCTGTTTTTCAGCAAGGTACTAATGACAACATATCAGAAAAGACCAAAACCACTAAAACTTATTAAAGAAAAAGGACTGTGGGCGCCTGGGTGGCTCAGTGGGTTAAAGCCGCTGCCTTCGGCTCAGGTCATGATCCCAGGGTCCTGGGATCGAGGCCCACATCGGGCTCTCTGCTCAGCAGGGAGCCTGCTTCCTCCTCTCTCCTCTCTCTCTGCCTGCCTCTCTGCCTACTTGTAATCTCTCTCTCTGTGTCAAATGANATATCAGAAAAGACCAAAACCACTAAAACTTATTAAAGAAAAAGGACTGAATTAAATTTCACAGTTCTCAGTACAGCAACTAGAAAACCAGCAGACAATATATTAGAAGCCTAGATACAAATTCAAAATTTCCTTCATCTTTCTTTTTTTCTCTCTTTTAATTACATTTTTTCCTCTTTTTAAATTACATTCTACAATGTAATTTGGATGTCATCAAATTCACTCATTTTAAGCATGATTCAATCATTCTTAACACTTTTAGAGTGGTGCAACCATCACCAAAATCCAATTTTACAATATATCCATCGCCCCCAAAAGCTCTCCTGCTAAGCTTTCCTTTGATTTATAACAAGTTCCTTTCAAAGGTGAAAACGTAGAAAGCACCAACATTGTGCCTTGGCTCTTACACTGGTGTCTATATTTTTCTAGTCAAAGCAGCCCTTGGACACGTGTCCAGGTTGGAGTTCAGGTCCACTGGGGATAATTCTGGGATGTAACCCCCAACATTTCACAATGGTAATTAGAATTCCTAACAAAGATTTTTAATTCACAAAGACTATATTTGAGGATGTGACAAAGCTAGATATTTCCTGGAAAATACATCAATCATAATTCTAAAACAAAAACATAAGAAACAGTATTATAAAAATGCGGTGTTTATTTTAATTATTATTACTATTGATGATCATAATGATAAGTGATTTACTGACTCCTTACCAACTCCCTCAAAGTAATCAACAGCATGATATTAATGTGAAAATTTCATAACATCCTGAGGATAACTCTGCCATGTATTTAGCATTGCAAAAAGTAACATCAAAGGGGCACTGGGCTGTCTCAGTCCCTAGAGCATGGTACTCTTGATCTCAGGGTCAGGAGTTCAAGCCCCATGCTGGGCATAGAGCTTACTTAAAAAGAAAAAAAAAAAAAGTAACATCAAGAGTACAGACAATGCAAAGCTCCTGACAGCAAAGATTTGGAGGAGACTAGCAAACATTTAAAGCACAAGACAGAAGATAGGTGCTAAGTTATAAATGCTGAAGTAAAGTCAGAGTAGGAGGTATTCTCTTTTGCACAGAGGGAGGAGAGATGGCTTAAAATAATAGTATTTTTTTTTCTGATGTGTGCAGTTTTGATCGAAGGTGCTACAAAGTTTCTAGAAGCTGGTGTTAGAACATGGTTTCAGTTCTGTGAGGACTCCGTCTCAAGCAACTACAAATATTATCCAAGTTAAAAAAAAATGTCCCAAATCTCCTTTATGCCAACAAGGTCTTAAGGGTTCACTTTTAGGAAAGAACACAGCATATTACAGATTACTGCACTGTTGTCAGCTGAGGAAGAAAGAGAGAAGAGGCTGGACTTAAGCCTGGAGGTTGGAAGAAACCAGGCCATGAATAGCACTATTTGCAAATTAATAATGAATATATTTTTTAATAAGTGGCACTCTGTCCTACTGTATTCTGGGTAATATAACATATGGTTGTCGTAGTAAGACTGGTCATAAACAGTTACAGAAACTCCTGTTCACTAATAGGAAAACCTGATTTTGCTCCACAGTAGAAAGGGAAGTTCTAGATCTAGAGTGGACACCAGTGTCCAATTCTGCCAAGAGACCAGGAAAGGTGAGATTTACAATGGAATACTATGCAGCCATCAAAAAACGAAATCTTGCCATTTGCAATGACATGGTTGGAACTAGAGGGTATTATGCTAAGTGAAATAAGTCAATCAGAGAAAGACAATTATTAGATGATCTCACTGATATGAGGAATTTGAGAAATAAGACAGAAGATCATAAGGGAAGGGAGGGAAAAATGAAACAAGAAATAAGAGGAAACCAAAGAGGGAGACAAACCATAAGAGACTCTTAATCTCAGGAAACAAACTGAGGGTTGCTGGAGAGGAGGGGGGTAGGAGAGATGGGGTGGCTGGTTGATGGACATTGGGGAGGGTATGTGCTATGGTGAGAAAATTAATAATAATAATAACTTAAGAAAAATAGGCCACTTGATTTGGCTAATAGAATGCCATTATTGACTTTTATGAAAGTAAAATCCACAGTATCGTGGGCAAAAAAAAAAGATTTACAATATTGTATTGAGTGATTAGTAGCAGGTGAGAAAATGGTATTAATAGGTAGCGTTTTTACATGATGTTTGGCAATGAAGAAAAGCTGAGTGTGGTGACAGTTTGAGGGGGGAAGACCAAATACAGGGATTCTTTTTTGGTTTTAGTCTTCTGAGCATGTTTGTAAGCTAGAAACAAACAGAAGAGGGAGATTGGAAATAAAAAGTGAAAGGATGCTAAACAGGTTCTGGTACCAATTCCAACACTGGAGGTGGGGCCAGTTCCTCACATATCCAAGCAATTCTCCAGACAGCAGCTGGGTGTCCTACATTTGAACTCAATGCTGACACTACCTACCATCCCATATATTAAAAATTCAGTCCTACAACACTGCTCCACCTCACTTCACGTGGCTAAACTGTACTTCTGACCAACTAGCTATAAATCAGAGGTTCCTATGATCCTCTCCTTGGGTTTGATTAATATGTTAGAGGGGCTCACAGAACTCAGAGTCACATGTTACTTCCTAGATTACAGGTTTATGATTAATAGGATATAGCTCAGAAACAGCCAGATAGTAGAGAGGCACTGAGCAAGGTATGCGGGAAGGGGTGTGGGTCTCCCAAGCCCCTTCAGGCCGCTCTCCTGGCATCTCCACATATTCACTGACTCAGAAGCTCTACAATCACTGTCCTTTTGGATTCTTATGGAGCCTTCGTTACACAATCACATTAAATCATTGGCCATTGATGACAGAGTTAACATCAGCCCCTCTCCCCTCCCAGACACTTGGAAGTACAGGTCATTGAAAATTTTAACCCTCTAATCACAGGGCTGGTTCCCTGAGCCCCACCCCCACCCCACCATGATCTCATTAACATAAAAAAAGACACCTTTATGGCTCTTATCTTGGGAATCGCCATGGTTTTAGGAGCTCCTTGAAAGGAACTGGGTCTAAGACCAAATATATTATAAATCATAACATAACCTATACAAAAATAAAGCTAGACTTTGCCAGCAGGAAACTCATAAATTAATTCAGTTGCTCCCCATCAGCTCATAATACTAACCTCTCTTGGATAAGGCCAAGATACAGGTAATCCAAGAAGTAGAATGGAATACAAGTACAAATTTTTTCACTAAAGAAGGAAAGCTAAGATTTTTCAGGTAGTACAGAAGGGTTGATCTTTTGGTGTATGGATCTGTTGTCAGAGAATTCGAAATACTGCAGCATTGTCTGTGTATTTGTACAGGATTGTACAGTTGATACATGTTCACAGTATTGACGTGGGTAAAAGGCAGGGAGAACTGGAAATTAATTTGTAATTACAGTATTGACCATCCTACTGTGGTCCTGGTATCTGTTTATACCTTTATCTATTTACCTACCCATTCATCCATCTTTCTACCACTCTATCTGTGCCTCATCTTTCAACCTCTTTCTCTCCACGTCCACACCCACAGCTACCCCTTAACTCTGTCTCTTTCACTCCTATGCCTCTTTCTCTTATTTTTCTCCCATTCATCTTTTAGTGTTTCCACCTTTCAGATTCTCTAATTTATGGCTCCCATTTTCAGAGCATGGCACATGATAGATTCTCACCATACTTCTCCTGAAATAAATAAAGAATTAAAGTTTTACTCTAGGTGCACCTCAGTGGCTCTGGCAGTTAAGGGTCCGACTCTTGATCTTGGCTCAGGTCATGATCACAGGGACATGAGATTGAGCCCCACTTTGGGCTTCATGCTGGGTATGGAGCCTGCTTAAGATTCTCTCACTCTCCCTCCTGACCTCCCCCCTACTTTCCCTCTAAAAAAATGAAAATAGAAATAAAACAAAGAATTAAAATTTTACTCTATGAACTCTTTGTCTAAAGTCAAACATATGAATGATTCCTAGGTAAGGTTCCAAGGAGAAGGGACACACTGAAAGGCAGAAAGGTAAGGAGTACTGAAACATAAAGTTGAGAAGAAACAGAAGACCGAGTTTTTTAAGGCTTTTCTCGCTTTTGCCCACTCTGTGTTTGGGCTCCTTTGGTTCTCCTGCTGCCTAGCCTGTTGAACATTGTCATCCCCGGGAAGTGTGGATATGCAAGGGCAAAAATGAACTACTGGGACTTCATCAAGATTAAAAGATTTTGCACAGCAAAGGAAACAGTCAACAAAACCAAAAGACAACTGACAGAATGGGAGAAGATATTTGCAAATGACATATCAGATAAAGGGCTAGTATCCAAAATCTATAAAGAGCTTCTCAAACTCAACACCCATAAAACAAATAACCCAGTCAAGAAATGGGCAGAAGACATGAACAGACATTTCTCCAAAGAAGACATCCAAATGGCCAACAGACACATGAGAAAGTGCTCAACATCACTCGGCATCAGAGAAATACAAATTAAAACCACAGCGAGATACCACCTTACACCAGTCAGAATGGCTAAAATCAACAAGTCAGGAAATGACAGATGTTGGCGAGGTTGCGGAGAAAGGGGAACCCTCCTACACTGTTGGTGGGAATGCAAACTGGTGCAGCCACTCTGGAAAACAGTATGGAGATTCCTCAAAAAGTTGAAAATGGAGCTACCCTACGACCCAGCAATCGCACTACTGGGTATTTATCCTAAAGACACAAAGGTAGTGTTCCTCAGGGGCACGTGCACCCGAATGTTTATAGCAGCAATGTCCACAATAGCCAAACTATGGAAAGAACCTAGATGTCCATCAACAGATGAATGGATAAAGAAGATGTGGTATATATATACAATGGAATACTATGCAGCTATCAAAAGAAATGAAATCTTGCCGTTTGCAATGACATGGATGGAACTGGAAGGTATTATGCTGAGTGAAATAAGTCAATCAGAGAACGACAATTATCATATGATCTCTCTGATATGAGGAACGTGAGGGGCAGGGTGGGGGGTCGTGGGGGGTAGGGAGGGAAAAATAATGAAACAAGATGGGATGGGGAAGTACACAAACCATAAGAGACTCCTGATCTCACAAAACAAACTGAGGGTTACTGGGGGGTAGGAGGGTAGGGATAGGGTGGATGGGTTATGGACATTGGGGAGGGTTTGTGCTTTGGTGAGTGCTGTGAAAGATGTAAGCCTGATGATTCACAGACCTATACCCCTTGGGCAAAGAATAAAAATAAAATTAAAAAAAAAAAAAGTTCCCTGTTGAGTATGTGGCTCTCCCGAAGTGAATCCTTGCATTCCTAGACTGGGATAAAGAGCCATGTCTCTTTGGTTTCCTGACTGTTTGGATCAGATTGAGGTTTTTTGTTGTTATTGCTGTTGTTGTTGTGGTAAAAGATGGTAAAAAATCCTTCACACCATCTGCTCCTTACCTCCTTTCTGCTGGAAGGTTGCCTGGAGGCTTGGATTTCTGTTTCTTCTCAACTTTATGTTTCAGTACTACCTTGAAATGTGGTCAGTTCTTCAGTCTATTACTGGAAGTGAGCAATTAGTACTATTTTACCATATGCCTAAGAGCACTACAGCTTTTTAAAAAATAATAACCCTGATTAAAGTTGGGAAAAACATATCAAACAGATTTGCTTTGCCCTGATGATTCTTCCAAATCAAGTCAAGGTGCATTTGAAAGACCCCTCTAGGGCATGTGTGACAACAGACATGGGCTTGCTTCTTTTTAGGGATGGATGTAGCTTTGATAACCCAGTTTATTAAATGCACAATTGATTATATTTTATAAAAGCCAGATATTTGTGATTGTACCTCTGAAATCAATTAGACCCCCAATAAATCATTTAGGTAACCAAAACAGACAATTTACAAAGTTGTTATCTTTCTCTCATTTTCATATGTTAAGCCAAAAAGAAAGGTGTCGTAACTGGATCAAAAATCAGGCATCCCTGCCAGCAAAATATTTTTGGAACACTCACCTCAGTATGTGAGTTTTTATTTTATAAAATACATACACTTATTACTATACTTCCTATATTATGCACACTATAAAATAGGCCCAAAATTGTAAAAGGACAGGACAGGACAGGACAGAATTGTAAAAGGACAGGACAATACAAAATAAAACAATATAGAGTTTCTGGTATTTTCTTCACATCATCCAAAGTATCATCTTTTCTGCCCTCTACAATATGCGCATAGCCTCCCTCCAGCCCTTGACGTAAATACACTTTACAGACAGAACTAGACGGTTCTTTGCTCATTAATCAATTAGAGAAGAAATGATTAACTATCCCTAATTACTGCTTAATAAGTGAACACATTCTACTTATTAAACAAAACCAGCTGATACATAAAATACAGACATATAGCTTAAATTAAGCAACCTAACCAAAAATGAGAACTGGTAATACTGAAATTAGACTGCTTGAAACACAACCATAACTAAATAGATCTTACCTAAGTTCGACAACAGCTAAAATGACAGTTAATATTTACTTAAAGCAATTTAACTAAATATTTCTCTATGGATCTTGTTACAAAATAAATATTTATATATTCTTATTGTTGCACACAGTGCATTCAGACCATAAGGCAGGACCTTCGTTTAAGAGAGAAACTCAATAAACCACACCATTTATATTTCCCAGTTTGATAATTGTACCCCAAAATGTCAACCATTCAGAGAAAGATTAGTTCATTATATCGCCTTATTGAAAAAAAAATTACTCACACACAGGTTTGTTATGTGTCCTCTGGGTATGAAAATATGAAGTCATGGAAGATTCTATGCTACTTTTTATTTGGGAATATATATCATGAGCCATTTAAAATGTGCTGGATCAAAGCTGCTGAGCTTTCTAAGCAACTATTATACTTAAGTAAGAAAAGAATAAAAATTTAACTGGGAATATCAAAAAATATTTCCTAAAAGAAAAATGGGTATTTCTTCAACTGAAATAGCTAAGTTAATCTTTGGCTCTGAATTCCTACCTTTGAGTATCCTATTTAAAAAACAAAATCTTTGCTGTTTCTCCTGATTTGGCATCTTTTTCTCTGTGTCATCCTGAAATTTAATCTCCTCTTGACAACAGGAGGCTATAATGTTTAGTAACTATACACATAGATACACTCTTGATTTCATTTTACAGAAGAGCAAGGAGGAAAGAATCTCTCCCAATTTTCTTTGTGTGATAAAACAATGTGTACCAATCACAAACTGCCTAATTCATATTCTAAACCAGAGTAGACCCCAGGCAACACTGTGAAGTCAGCCAAATTCGTCCACTGTGTCCTCCCACCTCCCTTTTCAATGCCTTTTTCCTCCTGGCGCCAAGTGCCCTCCTGCTCTGTCCAAGTGTTCCACGAAATTCAAAGCACTATCTAAAAAAAATTTTGGCCCTACCCAAAGGCACCCCTAAGGCCACCTCCATGCCCAAGTGGATGGTGCTCCATATGGATACAAATACGAAGAGAGTGCCTGAATTTTCATAATGAAATGCCACTGGCATCTCTGTTAACTAAAACACATGGATCTCATTTTAATCCATAATATAGGATATCAGGAATCAATTTGAAAATTCACTCTCTGACCAAGCCAAATGCTTGCTTGAATCATCTGATAACCTAAGAAAGCTTCGCAAGACAATCTTAATATTTTCAGCCTTCCTAAACTCTATTTCTGTATTGAAATAAACAAATTTAAAAGGCAAAATAATGTTTTCTTAACCTACCTCCACATAGAAATCAATTAAATGTATTCTATTAAAATTTTATAGAAAATGTAAAACAAGAAAATCAATTTAAAGATTGTTTCTACATCACTCGAGAACATTAATCTACTAAGAAAGTGTCCTTACTTTAAGTATCTATGCCATAAATCGCTCCCAGAATTTACTGCTAGTCTAATATCTAGGTCCCCTCAACTAACCACATAGGACTAGCTAACAATTATGTTTCCCCTTTTGCCTGCCTGGTATGCTATGGAACTCAGAACTCAGACTTAAATTTAAAATCTCACACTATGATTTTGAATTTGTCTATTTCTCCCTTAGTTCTTTCAGTTTTACTTCATGAATTTTGAGATTCTATTAAAAGATTCATATATAGTATATGTATTTAAGATCATTAGATTTCTTACCAAATTGCACTTTTCATTCTCATTAAATGTTCCTCTTTATTGTTTGCAATAATCTTTGTCCTGATATTTTGCCTCATATTACTATAGCCACACCTGCTTTTTATATGTACTTGTTTGCTTGGCATGTCTTTTTCTATCCTTTTACTTGCAATCTGTTTTTATTTTTCTGTTTAAACTGCACCTCTTGTGATGGAATATATGTGGACCTTGATTTTTATGTCCAGTCTGATGATCTCTGCCTTTTAATTGAAGTGTTTAATCTACTTATATTTAATGTAATTATTATATGGTTAGGCTTAAGTCTATTACTTTTTCATTTGTCCCTTCTGTGCCCAAAAGTTCAGGGGCAAGTAATAACCTTACAAATTTTGTGAAGTATGGAATGTAAAGTTTAAAGGTGTGAAGAAGTTGGAAATGTGGAGTAGTACAATAAATAGGCATTTTAAAATTCTATATTTTAATGTTATTGGGTTTTTTTCTTTTCTTCTAGAAACTACAAGAAGAAAAAAAATCCACTATATTTTTATGCTCGCCCACTTTCATACCATTTCCAATGCTCTTCTTTATATTTTATTTAATTTATTTAATTTATTTAATTTATTTATAAATAAAATTTATAAATAATGTAAAATTTATTATTTTATTTACACTTATATTTATTTTTATTTTATATTATTTTATGTAGATCAAGGCTTCCACCTACCATTATGCTCCCCCTTCACTTTAAAAATGTTTTTTTAGAATCTCCTGTAGTACAGAACTAATGACAATGAACTGTTTCCGTTGACATTTATGTAAAAATATCTTTTAAAATTTTATTCTGAAGATATCGATGTTGGATACAGAATTCTGGGCTGACAGTTTTGTTTTTTCTTTCTTTCCTCATCTTAATGATGGCATTCAAGCTTCCTGGCTTCCACTGTTTTTGATGAGAAGCAAACAGTCACTCTTACCTACATTTAAGGTATCTTTTTGCACTGGCTGCTTTAAAGATTTGCTTTCTGTCTTTAAAGATTTGCTTTAGGTGTTTGACTGTGGCTCTAGGTATGAATTTCTTTGTATTTAACATTGCTTAGGATTTTGTGAGCATCTTAAATCTCTCAACCAATGTTTTTCATTGAATTTGGGGAATTTTTGGCCATAATTTCTTCAAATATTTTTACGCTCAACTGTCACTCTCTTCTTCTGGAAATCTTGTTATTCATATTTTAGACCATTGGACCTCAGGTACCTAAAGATTTTCTTTAAAATTTGTCCTATTTGGGGCGCCTGGGTGGCTCAGCGGTTTAAAGCCTCTGCCTTCGGCTCAGGTCATGATCTCAGGGTCCTGGGATCGAGGCCCACATCGGGCTCTCTGCTCGGCAGGGAGCCTGCTTCCTCCTCTCTCTCNTGAATGGGAATGGGAAGTAACACCAGATTGGAATGAAAGGAAGAGGACAGAAGAGCAAAACAACATTTTAGGAATAATTATGTCACTCTAATAATATCAGTTCATCTTTGGAAGGGTGGGCAACCCTAGGCTTACTCATTTGTATATTTCAACATTTCTGTGTTGCGGACTAGGGGATTGATAAGAAGTTTAAATATCAGAGTCCATATTAGAAATAATGCATCCATTTTTACTATTAGAAATGAAATCAATGACAAATAATCCTAATTCAATCATTTATTATTTATATTCTAACAATATATGAATAATATATAAACATATCTTTGAACAGAAATTTCAAATGTCTTAGAAGGCCACATTTTGAAATACCGTCTAAACAGTAAATACAGGTTGGTACTATATTTAATACAGCCTTAATGTGCTATTATTCCAAAAAATATTAAATATTAATTACAATCTAAGCAAACTTAGGATGCCTTGTTAAAATTACCACATGGATATAAACCTGTGACTTCTCAAATGACCACAACAAAGGGAAATATATACTAGACCTAGGAATTTTTTCCAAGCCTAGTCTGGAAATGTCAAAGATTGCAACAGTTAAAACTCAAAACCCTGACTCTCTCCTTCATAATTGATGAATGGAAATCATCTTGGGAGATTCTAAATGAAATTTCCTTGGAGTAAGGGATTCTGAAGAAATTCAAGAGACTTAGGGCATAATTCATATTTTAAGTACATGTGAGAGGCAACCCCCAAGAGTCAACGCAACATCACATAAAAGCCACTTTCTAGCAAGCGTTCTTGCAGAAGCATTCTAAAGACAACAAAACTACATGAATTCCCACAGTAACCAAGATGCTTTGTTGCAAGATAGCTATTTGTTGGTTTGATTATGTACTCCTAAGGGACTATTGATTCTAGTTTCTGTCTCTCACTTTCTTTAACAATTGGCCATTACTGATACTTTTTAAAGATTAACTTGTATAGAATGAAAGAAAGGCGTTTCATTAGGGATTCAATTAAGATGAAAGGTCAGAATATATCTTTTTTTATCCCCCCAAATATATGTTTCCTTCATCCTCTGGATACGTATATCTGTGGAAGGTTGTATGCAAGGGCAACTTCTCAATGGATAAAGATGTGGAATGTTAACTTTTGGATTTACTATATTCTGAACACAAAGAATGTAAATGACTATTTTCCTTAATCAGTTACCTCCTGCCCCTCCAAAAGTATTTATTTGATTATAAGCTTTTATTCATGCTTAAGTGGATACTGAAGTACAAAATATTATAAAATATAAGTTATTACTATTACTAAGGTTTTATTGCTTTTGTACCTTCTACTGACATTAGTAATAATTTATATTATAATTACACTGAGCATTAACAGGATAAAGCCTGATGCATGGTTGATTTTATTTTACTGTGGGAACTAATCTCTACCTAAAAAGCTTAACAACGTGTACTGTTTGAAGAAATATACTAATTTCAGTAAGTTATACTGTTTCAGTAAGTAATAGTAAAATACTAGTTCAATAAGTAATACTGTTATCTGAAAAAAAATCTGATTCAAACTATGAAAAATGATCAAATCACACTAAAGCTAAAAATGATCAAATCATGCTAAAACTAATTTTATTTTTAATCTCCTCACTTAAAGAAATAATATTTCAGGCTTTAAAATAGAAATAAAAATTAGCTACTTTTACTTATTCTTTTAGTACTTGAAAATTCCTAGACATAGAAAGTCTTACTCAAGGCAACCATATGTCTGTACTGCTATAACATACAGACACTCTTCAGGCTTTATTGTACTTGACTTTACCCCTCTGACCCGCTGACTTCCTCACTCCTTCTGGAAATGCTCTCTTCTTTGGCCTCTGGGATACCCATCCACTCAAGTATCTCCTACCTCTTAATCGTGTTTTCTCAGGGTTTTTTGCAAATTCCTCCCTGCCCCTCCCATAAATATTAGTATACCTCAGAGTTCAATCCACTCTTCTCTTCTCTCTTTCCCCTCTTAGGGTGATCTTATCCAATCTATCTATGGCTTCAATTGTCATCTATGGAAAAATCTCAGTCCCAACTTATATCTCAAACCAAAGACCTTCCCTGAGCTCCTTATTGTTGCATATTGGACAATTCCATTTGAATGTCCTGACATGTCTACTCAACTCATCATCTTTTATGTGTTCCCTATTAGAATGAAGACCATCACCTTTTACTCAGGTCAGAAGCCTGAGTGTTATCTCTGACCCATCATGCTCCCTTGACTCCAACTTCCAAACCTATAGATTCTATTTTTCTGATATCTCTTTTTTTTTAAAGATTTTATTTATTTATTTGACACAGAGAGAGATCAGATCACAAGTAGGCAGAGAGGCAGGCAGAGAGAGAGGAGGAAGCAGGCTCCCTGCTGAGCAGACAGCCCGATGTGGGCCTCGATCCCAGGACCCTGAGATCATGACCTGAGCCGAAGGCAGAGGCTTTAACCTACTGAGCCACCCAGGCGCCCTGATATCTCTTAAATAAATGCACTTCTCTCCATGTCTTCCAACATGGCATTTGCTTATGCCCATCACTTCTTCCCTGAATTTCTACCAAAAGTGTCCCTCTTCCATTCCTGCCTTTAACTAACCAATTCTCCATATTCTGTGCCCAGTGATCTAAAATGTAAATTGGTCCTATGACTTCCCTGCTGAAATATCCTTAAGTCTAGACTCCCTAGGATGGCCCATAAGCTCTTTCAGGCTCTAGCATTCTTCTCAGGATCCCATTTGCCATCTCCTCTCAAACTATGCTAAATTTCTTCCATTCTTGAAAAATGCCCTATTCTCTCCTGCCTGACACATGCTGGTCCTGCTTTCTGGAATATCCTTCTCCTTCCTGACTCTTCAATTTCAAGAAATTGACACAATTAAGCATCTTCATGTTTTAACTAAGAAGAAACTCTGTCCCTCTTATCTTCCCTTAGCATTTGTACTTACCTTGATCTTTAAAACAAGGGCACAGCCAGGTTGCTCTCAGACTAGAACTCTGACTTCTTCAGCATTGTATCTCTAGTGTCTACTTTGATAAATAGTTATTAAGTTATTGAATACTTATCAATTGTAGGTGTCTGTCTTCTCTGTCCCAACTTTTCAGTACACACATCTCAGAGCTCCTGAGAAATGACCACCCAGTAAATGTAACAGAGGAATTTCTGCCTGCACTAAAAACAAGTGTAGGTGGAGATCACTAGAAACTCCCACCTAGAGACTAATAGAGTCTACCTAGAGGTGGGTGAATGGGGCTCCTCTAACTGCAAGGTCTGACACATTAATGGCAATGAATGATGAAATTTCCTACTTCAAAAAATTTTAGCTCTAATATATGCATCTAAATTGCACAATTGTTTGTGCCTAGGATGGGGACAGACTATTACAACACTAGAATTCAGTAAAGAAATAATACTGAGTTTATTTTCCTATCCCCAGGTAAGGTAGATTCACAAAGCCCTTCTAAAAATATCCAAATGTTTGTCTCCAACAGAATATGTGTTTCCAACTACAGAACAATACCAGGTTGATTTATATTCTTAATTATTTCCCTATAGATGGACAGATGATCAAGGTTTGGCTCTACTCTTAATCAATTTTCAAACACTAAACTTGGGGTCAAGTCATAACTCTGGTTTTTATTGGAAAGTGAACCTCAGGCTGAGATCCTAATGCTCAGTAAAGCAAAGGATAATGGATATGTCTGAACTCTCTTGAATTTCAATCCATCTAGAAAATATTGTCAACCAAATTCTCTTTAGACATGGAAAGGATTATGACTTTATGGCTGAGCTCTGGAGTTAGACCCAGATTCTATTCCCAGCTCATTTCCTATATGACTTTGGGCAAGTTAGTCAAACTCTCCTAGCTTTGGTTTCCGCATAGATTATATCTTTTCCAATAGAGTAATTGAGCTAATACATGCAAAAGACTTAATACAATGTCTGATGCAAAGAGGTACTAGCTACCTTTAATAATATCCCTACCATTCCTTCCTCTTCTGTTTTACAAATCAGGCAGAGATCACTGCAGTTAGCAAGGAGCAAGGAGGAGAAGATGTGTCTTGGTTTTTTACATTCTGATGCTTGTATTAAGTGACATAGGATTGCCCACCATAGTGAAGGACCCAAACCATACTTCCATATTCCATTAGAAGGATGATGTACCATATGCAAGATTCTAATGCCAAAACATTTGTTTCATTTTGACTCAAAGGGCAGAGAATGACCTGCCAAAACACCAAATCAATGCTTCCTACAACACGTGAATTTCTCTGACAGGTGTCTGCATTCCAAATACTGACCAGGCCAACAGTTGCTAGAACAGATGGCCCAGTTGGCAACATATGCATTTTTATCATTTTGCAGTTTCTCACAGGTGCTAGGAGTAGGTGGGATAATTCGGTGTTTTCTCATGTTTTGATAACCTTGACTGCTGTCTTTTCCATGGGCCAATTCTGTTTTGGACATATATCTAATTTTTAATATTTGACAAGTGAAGTCACTGATAGGAAAAATAAAAATGCTTTTCTAAAATCTGATCTTCCACATGTATAATCATATAGCTGGCTCCTTCCTAGACATCAAAATTTCCTTTCCCTTGAGCCATTTTTCCCACCTATGTATCAAGGTAACATTTATCAAAATATCACCAAAAAAACCCTGCTTATAACCATTTTCCACAAGCTGGAGTTTGACACTATAGTGTATTTAAAATAATACACTCATCCTTTTCTAAAATGAAAAACTACATCCCTTCCCAATAGTAGCCAAGACTGAGTCCACTTGTTCTTCATCTGTGTTACTTCTAGACTACAAACAGATGGCTGATTTAAGAAGCAGGCAATTTTAACATCTACCATCGCAAGCAGAAAGGTGGGATAGCACATCTGAGTAGAAAAGATTACACATCCTAGGTGTAATTTATAAGTAATTTTTATTTAGAACCTGAAAAAATATTTAAAATACAGGTTAAAACTTTGTACATGCAAATACCTCACATCTTTTAAAATCTCTTTTTAGCTATTCTTTTATTTTTAGCTCAGTTGTGATATAGGTCATGAATCATTATCATTATAAAGTTACTCTTTCAAGTGTAAGAAAATTAAGGTACCAATAATTATATGCTGCATATATACAATGTCCACTTCATTAGTCAAAATTCAGTGGAAGAATCCCTCCCTTACCATCATCATCATTATCATCAACTTCGTTATCATCAGCAGCACTGCATATAGTAGCTAGGAGCACAGTGGTTAAGAGCATGAGCTCTAGAAAGTGAAATCTAGGTTCAAATACTTGCTCCTTCTCTTCTTAGCTGTATGACCTAGAACAACTGGCTTAATTTCTCTGAACTTCTATGTCTTTATCCAGGGATATAATAAACACTCAAAAAATACATTTTGCTTCTTATTTACCAGTTCGTTTTCACAGTATGCCGAGGCCTCTCCCATCATAAACAAATGAACCAATTCTCTCCAACCCCATCTCGCTCTAGCTACTGTTCTTGTCCTCCCTTTCATTTCCTTACCTCCACTTCATTTCCACCTGCTAAGTGATCAATCCCCTGTAATTTGGCTTCTGTTCCTACTAAAACTTGTTTGGTAAGGCCACCAAGCAGCATTTCTCATTGCTAAATCTAACCAATACTTCTTGTTCCTCATCTTCCTTGACCTTTGACCTCTCCAGAGCACGTGATCCTATTGATCATGTTGTCCTTGATACCCTCTCCTCCTTTGATTTCTGTGATAACCCTGTCACTTAGCTTTGTTTCCTGCTTCCACCTGTAAACTCCTCCTCCTCCTCAACAAAGCCTTAACTACTGCCATCATCCACATTCCCTGCTTTAGACTCTTTCTGGTTCAAGAAACATGACCCTTTGTGATCTATCCCTGCTGAATTCTGTAGCCTTAGTTCCTACAATTACCTACATACTCCTTTTTCTGCCTCCTTTCCTGGACCCTTCACATACTGACCTACATGAAGTTCCCTAAATACATGATATTGTATACTATTTCTCATTCTTGCATATATCATTTCTATTTTTATTTCATTTCTTCTTTTTTTTTAAGATTCCTTCTCCTTCCCTTTGTTCTTCATTTTAGTCCTTCAAAACTCAGCTTAAGCATGACCTCATTCTCCAGCCATCTTAGCTAAGGCACCATATTTCTGAGTGAAAAATTCATCTTTGATATTCCATCCACAGGAGATACTTCATGGAATAGAGACAAATTTCCCCCACAAAGCCCTACCCAAATTACAGAATCTTGAACAAATAAATGACTGTTATTGTTTAAAGTGACTAAGTTTTGGGTGGTTTGTTAGAGAGCAACAGATATACAAAACCCCCCAACCTATGAGATTATAAGCTTCTCAGAGGCAAAATCATGTTGAATATGGTATTGAAACCAAAGCTCTCATGAATGAATCAATCAACCAGTCAATCAAACTAACCAACCAATCAATCAGATAACCAGTCAGCAGTCCCTGGTTCATGAAGCTCCCATGAATGAATGAATAAAACAATCAACCAATTAATCAATCAACACCCAACCAGCTAGCAAACACCCTCGGCCAATCAATTAATTCCCTAAATTTAGTATGTTTCCCTTGTTTTAATTAAATGTTTCTTTGAACCAAAGAACATGGCAGGCAACAAACTGAAGGAAAGGGAGAGATAAATGAAAAACCTAATGCTACTTAAATTCATGCCCAGGGAGGGACCTTCCCATCTAAAGCTCTAGCTCCTATCTGCTTCTATGGCCACAGTCTCACTTTCTCTAGTTCCTACTACATATTTTCGCTCAGGTGTGTCCACCTCTGTTATCGCAAACTGAACTTTTACAAATACTCCAAACCAGGGCCCTATTTGATCATTCTAGTTATATTACAACCATTGTTCATTCTCTAAATCCCAATTTTATCTTTGACTCCCCCTTATCTCATCATCAATATATCCAGTCTTTAGTTCCTACCAATTTGGTTTGGCTACTTTTTTTTTTTTTTTAATTCACCACTTCCTCTAAAATCCTTCTGTCTCTAGCTTAGTTCAGATTCTCATCATCCCACTCCTGGATTACCATAATATACTTCTAAATATTTTATAATTTTTAAATGTCTTACCATTAAATGTATTGAATACCTTACAGTTGCATTTCTAAGTCACAGTTGTGTCCAACCTGAAGCTCTTTTATAAATTAAACATTGAATGTCCAGGTAAGGGCGCCTGGGTGGTTCAGCAGTTAAGCGCCTGCCTTTGGCTCAGGTCATGATCCCAGGATTCTGGGATCAAATAAAATCTTTAAAAAAAAAAGAATGTCCAGATAATTAGGTTACTGTTTAAAAAAATGCCAATTATTTTAATAACTATTATGCTCTTCCAAAAAGAAGTTATATTTGTAAGGGTGAAAGTAAATAAAATAATTTCTGTGAAATGATACATATTAGAGTCTATTATTTAATGAGTTTTCCCATGAGCAGTACCATAAGATTAGGTGATATATGATGTCTCCAGTGAGGAAGCAATTAAACTTGTTTTTGTTCATCTTAAAACCAAAATGAAATAAATAGGCAAAAGGGAAGGAAAAAAAATCCAAGTTGGAATGCCATCTCTTTGGTATTCATGAGTCCAACCTCTGTTAATAGGATAGGGAATTCATTATCCATATCAAGAGGAAATGGACATTTTGTGCCTGATAAGATTTTTTTCTTTATGCATCAAAGTCTTTAAAAGATATCCAAATGAAAGATATTTTTCATCATGGGAAGTTTGGAGAAGGGATTTATCCATATGCTAAAATCTACCAAAGCTATTTCCTGAGTCTGTACTAACAGAAGCTAACCCCAATTAGCCTTTTTCAATCAAGGGATTATCTTTCATGTACAAAGCAATGCACATCTTGATTTTAAGCTATGGTGTATTATTTGTTTTTGTGGGAACATAAAAGTCATTTGATATTCACAACAGAAAACTAATCCTAATTAAGTAAATCCTATAATGTTATAATCTTATCTAGGAAACAGCTATGAGATAAAGATAGCTGTTTATGAACTAACAATTGTGATAACAATTAAGGTCACTTAAACTTATCACTCCCTAACATAATGTCATTATTTCTACGTCATTGTAAGGACATATTTCATCACCAATGATAATTCGATACCCACAATGTATCTATTTTCATAACAGATGTTATGGAGTTTATACTATCAGCTACCACCTTGAACTCATTTACTAGCAATCTAGTGGAGATAGAAAGTGGACAAGGCGAAATTAAGAGCAGAAAGAAATAAATATATGTAGCAAGATAATACAAATAAAGACAAGACAATGAAAAGACAATATGAAGACCAATACAAGATGATTTTTCTGCTTCATGCAAGTGTTATTCCTATCCAGATTACTATCAAGGGTCTTTATTAGTCAACATCTTTATTAATCAACAGAATGGTTACCCCAAAACCTCTGCTCGTTCCCATCTCTGGGTCCTGACAAATGATTTAATTGCCAAAGACAAAGCATGTCAGTCATGAAACGAGGTAGCTGTTAAAGAGCTGAAACATGGGCGCCTGGGTGGCTCAGTGGGTTAAAGCCGCTACCTTCGGCTCAGGTCATGATCCCAGGGTCCTGGGATCGAGGCCCGCATCGGGCTCTCTGCTCAGCGGGGAGCCTGCTTCCTCCTCTATCTTCTCTCTGCCTGCCTCTCTGCCTACTTGTAATCTCTCTCTCTGTGTCAAATGAATAAATAAAAATCTTAAAAAAAAAAAAGAGCTGAAACAGAGGTTGGTGGAATTAAGAATTCGTTTCCAACTACACTGGAGTTGGAACTTCAATATTTGACACCCCAGACAACTTCACCATATGGTACTGGATGATCAACGGTCACACAGAAGTAAGGGTTAGCTGAATACCCTGTGACGGGCGGATGTGGGTGAACAGAAGTAAGCTGCCTCACCACTGTACCTGAAACAATGCAGAATGGAAGAGTCTGTTCCTGCTACAGTTGTAAGAAAAAAACAAAGGTAAGTTTCAGGAGAAAAGGACACTGACATTCATGGGAGGACACTAACTCAAATACTGGCAACTTAAAGGGAAATTATATAGAGGAGAGCCAAAGTGCTAATTGACTGTGGCATTTGGGATGGGAGGAAGGAAAGCAGAAGCAAGACTTGGATATTGTATGAGTAAGAGGTTTCTGTGGTCAGACATGAGATCAACATAGTCTAGACAAGGACATTCACAGAATGTCATATAGAGAAGAGGTACTCTGGTCTTTGCTCTAATTAAAGTGTTTTGGTGTGGACATGGGAATCCCTGGTGGAAAAAGAGACGGATGGTTGGATTTAATCAAACAACAGTAGGACTGGGAAAGATCTTCTGTTTCCTTACCTTTGCCTTTGATGTCCTCAGAAGAGTTTTAGGAAGAATATGTTCGTTTCTCACTTTACACACAGAGAGAAAATGGCAAAATAACTAGGGTTGAACTACCCCAGAGTGTTCTGAAGAAAACTCTCAGCGGCATGGATTAATGTGGCATCTTTTGCTCCAGAATCTAGGGGAAAAACATTAACTAGACTAGACCTCCAGTGTTTTTGTTGCTTTATCCTGACCTATAAAGGTTCTCTGCAGTTTCCGATATCCTAAACGTAACAAGAGTTCTAAGTTCACCTTCTGGTCTGTCCCAAAATCTCATATAAATCTGTCTTCCCCTAAATAAAATCCCCAGATCTCCCAAACTGACATATGGACCTGAGCTCTCCCATACCAGCTCATCTAAGAAAAACATACAACCTGGGAACCTGGAATCAAATGCGTTTATGGAGTGAAGGTACAGTGATACCTAGGGAAGAATCACAAGGAAGTGCTGTTGCTCTCCCCACCTCACGTGGGATCTTCAGTGTCTCCTCCTGCTGGCCTGGGCCAGGACCTCTGAGATGGGTGGCTGAAAGCCACAGAGGATCCCAAAAGCTGAAGCAGAAACTGCTTCCTGTTTACATTACCCTAATATCAATACATTGCCAATATTTGGCAGTGCCTAATCCCAACTAAATTTAACAACTTTTCTAACAACCAATTATTTAACACCAGCCAAAGAGATGGCCTCTAAATCCATTCATCCATTGATGGAAATTTAGGTTGTTTCCATAACTCTGCTATTGTGAATAATGCTACAATGAACATGGGCATGCAGATATCCCCTTGAGATTCAAATTTCAATTCCTTTGGATATCTACCCAGGAGTGGGATTGCTGGGTAAAACAGTAAGTCTACTTTTAATTTTTTGAAGGACTTCCATACTGTCTTCCACAGTGGCTGCTCCAGTCTACCCTC
The DNA here is from genome assembly GCA_002007465.1 of Ailurus styani. Taxonomy (NCBI): domain Eukaryota; kingdom Metazoa; phylum Chordata; class Mammalia; order Carnivora; family Ailuridae; genus Ailurus; species Ailurus styani. The sequence continues at coordinate 5,151,861 of LNAC01000058.1, forward strand.
CCATCATAATACATGACTCCACATCCTCACCAACACTTGTTGTCCTTTATTTTATTTTATTTTTTTCATAATAGCCACCCTAACAGGTGGGAAGTGATATCTCGTCATGGTTCTGATTTTCATTTCTCTGATGATGTGTAATAATGAGCACTTTTTCATAACATTAATATTATTCATTCTTAAAAATGAAAATCCTGTCATTTGTGAGAACATGGGATGGACTGGGAGGGCATTATGTGAAGTGAAATAAGCCAGACACAGAAAGACAAATACTGCATGATCTCACCTGCCTGTGGATTCTAAAATAGTCAAATACATTAGCAGCAGAGAGTAGAATGGTAATTGCCATGGTTAGGGGAGGGGGAAATGGTGAGGTGTTGGTCAAAGGCCACAAAATTTAAGTTATGCAAAATAAATAAGTTCTAGAGATCTAATGTAATAAGAAGATAATCTGATTTATCAGAGCCACTGCTAGCCTATTTTTGGCCTCTGTAGAAAGTGGAAAGACACTCCCTCTGGATAGATGAGGCCCTATGCCCCCACAGCTTGGGATAATCCATGGGTGTTTTCTCTTGGAAGACAGAGTTCTGCACCGAAGCACAAGGCTTGGCAAGCACATCTGATTCCAGCCCCACTCGCCAGGAGGCTTTGTGTAGGACCTCAAATGCACGGTCATTCACAGCAGCTCTGTTCCCCAGGTTCCAGCCACTTGTCCTATGTCTTTGCATGACTGCTACTGACCCACCCTTATCGCTCTGGCTTTCTGGTTCCCAGATCCTGGAGTGCCTTGACATTCTCAGTTGGCCTGCTAGCCACTGACCCACAAGCCATGACCTCAACATACCAAGAACTCATGAGTTACAGCTCCTTGTCTCCTTGTTCTGATAACCTGTCACCCAGTCCTGATTTATGACAAGAGCAAAAATGCAGATGCCAAAACAGCCAATTATACAGGCTTATATTTATCCAAAGGAATAATGTCAAGAGTGAAAAGGCAGTTTATAGCATCTTTTAACCAATCTAAGTACTAAGATCTCAGACTTCTCTCAAAAGTGAAAAGTCTATACTTCACATCATGTAAGTAAAACACTCTTGCTTTTCTGATTATCACACCTTCAGGAGGCTATTAGCTTTTCGGGCAGCTCTTAAGTGACATGGAACTGTTGGTAGCAGGAAGATAGCTGCATCCACCCATTTAAAGCCCTAACAACAGAGGACTGAGGGTCATCGCCTTTATTTCTCTTCTGAGAGCGCTACCAAGAATTTAATGCATAACTTAAGAGCTAAAGTGCACAACTCATGGAACGTGTGAAAAGCCACATCAAATTTTATTCTTCTGAGAGTCAAGACGGGTTTAGTGAGGAAAGGCCTGGTGTAAGGCTATGGATGGAGAATTCTCGCTTTTCTCACTCTGCAATCACTATTGATAGGACCAGACTTACAGGGAGCCAGACACTCCTCCAGAAGATATTACATCCTTCCAGGGGTTATATTATTATTTCCACATGACAGAGACAGACTAAGGAAAAGAGAGAGAGGCAGACAGAGGGAAGCGGGTAGGTAGAGACACTAAAACTACAAATGGGAATGACACTGTAAAGACTGGTAAAGACTCAGTCAAATGGTAGGGTTTCTGAGGTTGTCTACAAAGACTCAAATAGGTCCCTGTTAGAGAGGACTAAGACACTATTAAGACACACAATCTAAAATCCCTGTCTAATGGCCTGAAACAAAAAACATTTTCCCAGCCTCCTCCAAATAGGTAGCACAAGAGTCTATGCCAGCTAAAAATGTGACCTTTCCAACATTGATTTGGGTGGCACACTTAGCAGGAACTCCTCTAAGATCTGACAAACTAGTTACCACCAATTCTATTCTTTTTGCAATTCAATGACTTTTTTGTTAACACACTCCATGTGTGCCTGGGTGGCTCAGTTGGTTAAGCGCCTGCCTTCAGTTCAGGTCATGATCCCAGGGTCCTGGGATTGAGCCCCACATTGGGCTCCCTGCTCAGCAGGAAGCCTGCTTCTCCCTCTCCTGCTCACCCTGCTTGTGTTCCTGCTCTTGCTGTCTCTGTCTCTCTATCAAATAAATAACGAAAATCTTAAAAAAAAAAAAAGGTAAGAAAAGAAATACTGTTCTATTCAAAACAAAACAAAACACTCCTCAGGAGTTCTCTTATGTTCCCTTGACTCCACTCCCGTCCTTCCCATAGCACATTTGGCAATAGTTTCCCCATGCTGCTGGTCCCTCCCCTATGTGTTTTATGTACTGCAGCTGTACCTCTGTCCTGGGTCTTCCTAGGCACTCAGTGGGCAGCACGGAGACATTCTTTAAAGGTTTTTCTTACTAGTTAAGCAAGACTCTCATTTCACCTCATTGCAGCTCTAGGGCAGTATGTCAACCAAACTGTAGAAGACCGTCTTTGAGTCACACTGGGAGACCCTACAATAAGGGGGACCAAGGCCCTTTTGGTATTTGAGCCATCGAGCACCGCGGATATGTAAGCCCTACAAAAAATGGTATGACCCTTGAGTTCCCTTCTCTCTCTCTGAATCAAAAGCTAAGGTAGTAGCAATTGAAAGTAGAATTCCATCAAAGTCTTTATTTGCCTGAGGAGAAATTAACAACTGATATAACTGAACCCAACCTTCATTTGTATATAAAAAGTCTTCCTTGGCCACTCTGCCTAAGCTAGAAGAAAAAATGCTCTTACCTCTTAAAAAACAAGTTTTCGGTTTAGACATTTTAAGGCTTATATGAGTGGGATTACGTGCATGACACTGGTTTATAAATTGCACCTTATCACACAAATGTGTGTGCAGATGTCACACAAATGGTGAGTCTCATCTCATTGGGCTATAGGTTGGTAACTAACATCACCAATGAGGCAGGCGGTTTATCCCAATGGCCAATGACTTTGCAGCAGGTTGGTGGTCTTCTCTTCAGTACAACCCCTGCCATACTGTGAGTGTGCTCCATGCCTACGTGGACAGCTGCTCTTAGAGCCTTTCCTCCCGGCTCCATGAGAAACTCAACACCAGTGACCTTCTTCTCCACTCCACTTCAGCATTGCTTCAAATGACACACTAGACCTTTCCCTGGAATTGTTGCACTTGTGAAGTATTAGCTCTCCATATCCCAACTCCTGCCAAATACCCTTAATCTTCCAGTCCTTACTACCTTACCCCCACCTCACTATTTATTCGTTATTTGTTTATTCTACAAATATCTACCGCCTTACAACCTCACTGAGCCCTCTGATTCCTTTACTTTTCTCATCAATCCCCATTTCTAGGGCCCTCCAGGCCTTCATTCCTTTCCCAACCAGTTCAGACCCAATGTGCATCACATCATCTGCACCCTGGACCTTCTCCTGCCAACACCCTAAATTCCCTTGCTTCGGCCCATGGGGATAGAATAACAAGAGGAGGGAAGAATATAGTTCACTGAGCACAGAAAGCCATGGCATAGAACAGAGTTATTGCTGGTTGGAAGCTGCCCCAACTAGAACTATATTTTCCAGCATGCCCCTTCCCACCCCAATGCAGTCAGGCTAAAGCCATATGACTAGTTTTTCACTCACTAAACATGAGTGGAAGTGATCTATTGTTTCTAGGTCAAGATGGTTAAAAAGTAGTTGTATCTTCTTTACTCTGCTTTCTCTCTTCAATCAGTTGGAAGGAAACTGATGCCCAAGTTCACCTCAGAAGTTTTGTGAAGACAGCATAGCCTCCGTGCTGACCAGAAACACCCATGATAAGCTGATACACAAATGAGGAAACGAATTCTAGCTCCAAGCCCCTGAAATTCTGCAGGTATGTATGATGACCCCTAACAATTCGCCAGCAAACTTAAAGGGTGAGAGCAGAGACAAGAAAACAATAGTTGAGAGTATATGTTTTATGCTAGGTGTTTTTTTTTTCTCTATGATCACTGCCAATTCCCACCACAGCTGCGTAAAGATATATCCATTTTGTAGATGTCTATTAGGGGATGTGGGTAACTTCTGAAAAGGTCACGACCAATTCTGATCTGGTTTGTTTTGGAGTCCTTAAGAATTATGCAGGACCAATACATTTATGATACTTTATACCTTAGAATTCATTTCATATTTCAAATATTGTAAAGAAAAATTATGAAAAGGGACCATAAAAGCTTATTCAATAATTTTAAATACACTTTAGAATGTGCTCATATACTTGTTACTTCAAGACAAGTATACTTGTTACTTCAAAATATAATTTTAAAATGTGGTTTTTTCCACATTATGGCCAATCATGTGACACTGGCTCAGAGTTTCAGTCTTTCACCTTGGGCTGCCATTTCTCTGCATACCTCTTGATGCATCTTCATAAGTCTGCTCTGCTCCTGACATGCTGTAAACGTGGGCCACACTCTCCCTCATTATGTACACTATGGACCTAAGTCCATAGTATGTACCCAAGGACCTAAATACTGTCACTCTGCTTAATCCAAGGAGCAAATGCGGCTTATGTAATGAATGAAGGAACAAGGGGACAAGAGTAGAAAGTACACTGAAGCCAACAGAAAAGGCACAGTGCAGAGAGATGAGAAAAAGTGGGGTAGGACAGTGGAGAAGAGAAATATAGGATTAAAGGAAGGATGAAAAAGAATAGAGAACTGAAAGGAATGAGAAACCACCTAGAAGCAGGAAAGAAAATAAATAAAAGCACTAACAGGGAGCTAAAAGGAAACCATCAATAGAATGAAAAGGCAATCTCCTGAATGGGAGAAAATATTTGCAAATCATATATCTGATAAGGGGTTAATATCCAACATATAAAAAGAATTCATACAACTCAATAACAACAACAACAGACTCTGATTTTAAAATGTGCCAAGGATCCCAGGAGACATTTTTCCAAGAAAGACATTTAGATGGTCAATGAGTACATGAAAAGATGCTCAACATCAATGATCATCTGGGAAATGTAAATCAAAGCTGCAATATCACCTCACACCTGTCAGAATGGCCAGTATCAAAAAAAGAAATAAAATGTGTTGGCAAGGATCTGGAGAAGAGGGAACCATTATGCACTATTGATAGGAATGTAAACTGGAATAGCTACCATGGAAAACAGTATAAAGCATTCCTCAAAAAATTAAAAACACAATGACCATATGATTCAACAATTCCACTTCTAGGTATTTATCTGAAGAAAACAAAAACACTAATTTGAAAAGATACATGCCCAGCCATTTCATTGCCACCTTATTTACAATAACCAAGGCATGTAAATAGCCCGTGTCCATCAAAGAATGAAAGGATAAAGAACACATACACACACATACACACAGAGGAATATTATTCAGCCATAAAAAAAAATCTGCCATTTGCAACAGTATGGATGGACCTTGAGGACATTATGCTAAGTGAAATAAGTCAGACAGAGAAAGAAAAATATTCTATGATATACGTGGAATCCAAAAGGCAAATAAAGGAATAAAAATCAAGCTTATAAATAGAGAGAACAGATTGGTCGTTGCAGGAGGAGAGGAGGTTGGGGGAGTGGGAAAATGGGTGGAGAGAGTCCTAAGATGCAAACTTCTAGTTATGAAAGAGCTGTGGGGATGTAAGTGACAGCATGGGGACCACAGTTAATTACACCATATTACACATTTGCAAGTTGCTAAGAGAATAAATCTTAAAGGTCCTCACTACAAGAAAAAAAAATGTAACTATGTAGGCTGATGAATGCTAACTAGACTTTTTGTGGGGATTCTTTTACAATATATACAAATATTAAACCATTATATGTTGCATGCCTGAAACGAATATGTGCTATGTCAACCATACTTCAACTTAAAATATTTAGAAAGAAAAAAGAAATGAGCAACCACTAGAGGCAGAGAGAGAGAAAATAAGAAAAAGCACGAAAGAAGGACTAAAAAGAGGAATTTAAGGAAGAAGAGGTAAAAGTAAAAAGAAGTGGGAAGGACAGAAATGAGAGACAAGAGAAGAGAAGAAAAAGTAAGGAGCACTCATCAAAGTCACCAGGCCTCTTCTCACAAGCCTCGTGTGACCCGTCTACCAGCTGCTAACCATCCTCTTCTCCCTCTCCTGTCCTCCTGCAAGGCCCCAGCACCCTCTCTTACCCGGGGCTGGGTCTCCTATGGAAACTCCAGAGGAATAGCAACATACCCATTTATGAGGTAGTCCTTTTCCTTCCATTATACATACGGTAACTTAAGATCTGAATTTTTTTTTTTAATTTCTGGGACCAAATCCTTTAAAACGTTTTTAGGTTCAAGCACATATTCTTCTTTTAAAAAAATGATTTCAGCTCCACAAATGAGTGCAGCCCTTCAAGATTATAATTCACTTCGCTTTCTTTGCCCTACATAAAAATTAGTATCTCATTTAATAGTAAAATCACTAGGTCTCGCTGGCATAATAGTACCTTTCCTAGTACAGACTCATACTATCATGCTGAAACTAGGATTGCTTTAGGAAATTCCTATGATGTCCCTAGGAAATGACATAGTTCAGAATATACCTGCAATGGGTCATTAATCTGTATGTTAGCAATGAAACAGAAAAACTGATGGCTTAGCCAAAGGGGTCTTCAGTTCTGAGCCCAAAATAGGAGTATCCAGAGATAAGAGAGAGACTTTGGGACAGGCTTCTGTGACTGCTGTATAAAATGAGCTTTGAGGGGAGGCCAGAAGGATCCCTCTGGATCCTTCCAAAGGGTGTCCTATCCAAGCGTGTGGGCAGAGGACAGAAGGATGCTGCACAGGGAGAAAAGAAAGAAATTAAGGTTTCCCCTTTCTGCTCCCAAAAGCTGTGTTCGCAGCTGACTCCAGGCGAGGATGGAGTATGACGATGCCAGTACTCAGCTACAGATGAGTCAGGCCCCCACTCTCGTAGGACACAGAGACCTCACGTGGGGCCCCTAAAGTTGGAACTCAGGGATGTGAGCAACCAGGCTAAGACTCTCCACTTTTCCTCATGTTCACCTGTAGTTCTCAGGGTTCGTGAAGAAATCAAAGTTCTTATCGCTTTCACACTGCGTGAGAACAATTAGAGAAAGACAAAATGCACTGAAATATGGGTAGTGAGTGGTTACTCACCAAGTCTTGAAATGGGTCCTAGTCAAAATCTGTGCTCTTGCTGAATAACAAGTTATTGCATGGTCTTGTTGCGCTTACTGGTTACTGACACTACAAATAGTTAAATCTCACATGCCAAAGATCTAACGAGTGTTAAGTATCTGCACATACGTGTGCACACACTTAAGCAATCACAGTGTTGGGGGGGCATCCTTTAAGGGTTTCCAAACCTCTGTAATACTACAACCTAGCAGAGAATATACTTTTTACTGGGCAACCAAGAATGCACAGAAACACACTGAACCAAAACAAAAATCATGAAATGATATGTACCTGTGTCATGAAGTGTTGAAACATTAACTAAAGAATACTGTGTATCCCAAGGCCGAAGGTCATTAAGATTAGAAATGTGTACGAATGATAAGTAAATTGGTTAAGTGATTCCTCATCATCAAACTAATTAGCACACTAGTAAAAATGGAGTAAAACAATTAACACTACATTGATTCTCCTTCTTTCATTCTTTGAAGAGTATCTTTGAAGACAAAGGTACGGCTAAAGTCTAAACATAAGCAAATAAATAATAAAATTAAAATTTCTACTACAATAACCACTTCCAGAACTCTCAGTGTATTGTTAAGTGTGTGTACAAGGATTAAAATGTTCCTGCTACAAAGCTTTCTTTACCCTTTCACGTATTTCGAAAGAAATTAGCAAACATATTCTTCATTTCCACTACAATCTACGAAACTACAGTTTTACCAACTGTTCTATCATCTTCCTATCTTTTGAACAATTCAGCATTTTATTATTCAAAGAACTTCCAAGTTCTACAAGATTTTTTTGCCCCAGTAGACTCTTCACTGCAATGAAGATTTTGAAAAAAAAAAAAAAAGTTTAAAAAAGTATGCATTCATAAAGAAATAATTGAATTTTTAGTTTTTGCTCTGTGATTAAAAGTCTCCCCCAACAAATGGAATTTTAAAATACTTAAATCATCAGGCAGTGTGTATTAAATGCTCAGCACTACCCACTCACTCATTAGTCTAAATGAAAAAATCAAAAATAGGTTTAAAAGCATGCTATTCTTTAACAAAAATGTTAACTTTAAAAAAATGGTTTAATGGATGTGTTTTCCAATACTTGTGAAGAAGAGCATAATGGTAACTCCCACATTAACAAAAAAACAAAGAAAACTGGCAGCCAAGGTTTTGTTTTCTTCTTTGTGAATCTCCAGTTACCCATTTCACACACTCAAGTCATAACTCTTGTAAGCAGAAAAACATAGAGGAGGCTGTGGTCCAATTCCATGAGGAAATTTTAAGGTTGAGAAAGCCCATGCAATTATTAGGATCAAGAGAAAAGCAAATTAATGAACCCTCAAATCTTATGTGTTAACAGCAGAGTAGAAACCAGCAGTTCGTTGTTTTTAATATTTAGCACCAAAGAGACACTAATTCTTTAATGTAATGACTGCCCACCTTAAACACCATAACCGCTAGGTCAGGGTCACAGTCTTTCCTCCACCCATGCTCTGTTTGGGCTCAACGATGTGATCTTTACATGATGGGTGTATTTATTTATTTATTTTACAAGAACTTCATCTGTAAACTTTCTTGACCAACACTGACTTGGCATCAACTCATCAGTTAATTAACTGTTAACAGATTCTTCTAGATATGACTGCTACACAGATATTTTATCTTCCTGTTAATTAGTAATTATGCACTGGCAAGAAAAACAGTGTTTCTTTCCAATTATCCCAGAACTCAGTGATTATTTAAACTTGGCTAATTAGCATTAGAGGGCTGTACATCTTCTGGGCAAATTGTGTTTGATAATCCCTATTAAAATATACATGGTGGTTGTTGACTTGTAACAAGAAAAAAAAGTGGCAGTTCAAAGGGTATTAGATACAGCACGAGGCAAATGGGGGCCCATTAAAATTTTCCCAACTGCTCTAATGAGAATGCCGAGGGTCATTTCTGCCTAGTTTACCATCTGTTTGGTTTCTGGCATGTGTCTCTGGTGTGAAGGGAGTGTCCTAAAGCCCATTTGGCTTATCACAGTGTAATCCGGGAGTCTGAAGCAATTTCGGTCACTTATAAAGTAGTGCATTAACATCAGAAGCTCACACACGTGGGATGAAAAACTTTTAAGGGTAAAAATGATGCCACATTAATGAAAAGCATCCTAACTTTTTAAAAGCAAGTAGACAATGATTAATGAGAATCTTTTAGAAATACCATATATGAACTCTAGTATCTGTTTTATACTCACCCAAAGATTAGGAAGATTGAAAATAGCTGCTTTAAGAAAAATGAAGAAAAATAGCTACTTTTTAGGCTCCATCACCTGGCACACCTAAAAATTTAGATTTGCATTAGGACAGGCAATGGCTTCCTTAGCCAGGACACAGAAAGCAGTAACCATAAAAGAAAAAATCAAAATTAAGACTTTTACACATCATAAGATACCACTGAGGAAAAGAGCATGTAAGTCATTGTTAGGACAATATATTCACAAAACATACATCTAATAATGGACTAGTACCCAGTATGTATTAAAACTCCTGTAATTCAATAAGAAGAAGACAATTCAACTTTTTAAAGTGGGTATAAGATTTGAACAGATACTTGACAAAAGTGGCCAAAAGGCACGGGAAAAAGTGTTCAACAGGGGGTGGCTCAGTCAAGGTCTTGGTTTTGGCTTAAGTCATGATCTCATGGGTCGCGGGATCGAGCCTTGCTTCGAACTCTAGCGGGGAGTCTGCTAGAAGATTCTCTCCCACTGCCCCTGCCCCCACTTGTTCTCTCTCTCTTTTTCAAATAAATAAATAAATCTTTTTAAAAAGTGCTCAACATCATTAGTTAGCTGGGGACATGCAAATTAAACCACAGTGAGATACCACCATAGCCCTACAAAGTGGCTAAAATTAAAGACACTGACAACACCTAGTATAGATAAAGATGCACAACAACTACAAGTCTTTTATAATCTTATAACGTTCTGCAATTTTTAAACTCAGAGTATAAGAAGTACAATCATTTTGGGAAAAGATCTGGCAGCTTCTTATAAAACCAGACCCAGCAATTTCACTAAGTATTTACCCAATAAAAATGAAAACAGGAGCACCTGGGTGGCTCAGTCGGTTAAGTGTCAGAATTTTGATCTTAGCTCAGGTCTTGATCCCAGGGTTGTGAGTTCAAGACCCACACAAAACAAAAACGTATATTCACAAAAAGACTTAGATGACTAGGTACAATATACTATGTATATAACAGCTATACGCATAATAACCAAAACCAAGAAACAACCCAGGTGTCCAAAGGAATACTACCCAGCAATAAAAAGGAACAAAGTACCGATAAACACCACATGGAAAAATCTGAAAAATATTATGTGGAGTGAAAGAAACATATACAAAAGGGTACATATTCCATGACTGCATTTATACAAAGTTTCAGATCAGGCAAAACTAGTCTATGGTGGAATAAAATTAAAGTTGGTTGCTTTTGGCAAATGGAAGTGAGAGGTGATGGAGGAGAGGCACGAGGGAACTTTCTGAGGTAGAGGTGATGTTCTATATTTTCATAAGGGTTTGAGTCATAAAGGTTTATACATTTATCAAATCTAACCCTATATATCCCTAAGAATTGTGCATTTCATTGCATACAAACTTAACCTACCCAGTGGGTGCTCACTGTAAAATTCTTTCAACTATGATGTATGCCTGAAATTCTTCATAATAAAATGTTTTAAAAAACAGATTGTGATACTTCAATTTGACTTCAGTCAAATCCCTATTACATCATATTAAAAATAACATCAGTTCATTAGATGAGTACTTACACATACCATAAAATCAAGTAAATACAACTGGGATAGCATTTCTTTGGGCAACTCATTTGGTCCCATCAGCCTTGCACGTGGGGGAGCAGGTATCATGCTTTTGTGTTTGATTTTTATGCTTCCATATGTGTGCTTATCTGGTATGTTCTTACACGTGCATTTATCTAGGGTGTGCCCCAAAGTCTGTTATTGAACCTCTTGTTATCCTAATATAATTTCACTAATCACTATATAAACTGATTTGAAATGAGCACTTCTAAGAGACTGGTTGTTTAAGTACACGCTAACTTAAATGCTTTGGACAGACTTGATAAAAAGAACGTAAAAAGGGTGGCTCAGTTGCTTAGCCATCTGCCTTCGGCTCAGGTCATGATCCCAGGGTCCTAGGATGAAGCCCTGCGTTCAGGCTCCCTGCTTCTCCCTCTCCTTCTGCCCCTCTCCCCACCCCATTCATACTCTCTCTCACTCTGAAATAAATAAATACAATTTAAAAATACAATTAAAAAAAAGAACCGAAGAAGTGTTGTTTTCAAACTATGGTTGAAAAGGTATCTGCAAAAGATTGCAAAAACAAAAACAACCATGAAATATCTAGAATCCTGCACTCAGAATTCTTCACAAATCCATTTATATTCTTGCTCCATTTTGAAGAAACTAAAACTGGAAATAGGGTTTATGTGGACCCATATTCTAAGAATAGTCCTTCACTGATATCTGAAAACTTGTAAATTTATTGCCCAACCATTCTATTTAATATCAAAACCTACACAAGTACTCTTAGTACCCTCTCCCTAGCCTAGACCCTACCCATAGGATGGACTGCGTTTTAAAACACTACATTGGGGACTCCTTGGTGACTCAGTCAGTTAAGCGTCTGTCTTCAGCAGGTCATGATCCTGGAGTCCTGGGATCAAGTCCCACATCCGGCTCCCTGCTCAGCAGGGAGTCTGCTCCTCTCTCTGTCCCTCAGCCCAGTCGTGTGCTCTCCCTCTGACTCCCTCTCCCTCTCTTGCACTCATTCCCTCACACTCTCTCTCTCAAATAATCTTTAAAAAAAAACACTATATTGTTTAATCATTCATAGAACATAGACAATAAACATGTCTAACCAATCCCTTTCAACTGACTCAATACCAGTACTGATCATGTCAAATAAACTTTCTATAGCTTCCTCAGTAGGTGAGTGTGGGTGTGTATTTGGGGAAGCAAAGTAAATCTCCAAACTATGTGTGATTGTATGTGAGTATGTGTCTGTGTATGTATATAGTTATTTTAATTGCACCATAACTAGTTTCTCATGCCATTATTACTCAAAAGTATCACTTTAATGGCAGCATTTTATTTTTTAAAAAACTTCTTTATTTGAGCATCACTGACACACAGTATTATGTTAGTTTCAGCGTACAATATAGTGTTTCATCTTCTCTATGGGTTATGCTAAGACTCGCCACAGTGTAGCTACCATCGGTCACCGTACATGCCATTACGGTATTATTGACTATACTTTCTACACTATGCCTTTTATCCCTGTGACTTACTCATTCCCTACACGGAAGCCTGTATCTCCCACTCTCCTTTGCCCATTTTGCCCATCCCTCCAAGCCCCTTCCTTCTGGCAAGTTTGGTCTCTACTTACAGGTCTGATTCTGCTTTTGTTTAATCACCTTTTTTGTTTTTTAGATTCTACACATGAGTGAAAACAGATGGTATCTGTCTTTCTCAGTGCGACTTATTTCACTTAGCGTAACACCCTCTAGGTCCACTTATGTTGTCACAGATAGCAAAATCTCATCCTTTCTTCTGGTTGCATTATAGTCCTGTGTGTGTGTGTGTGTGTGTTGCATCTCATCATTCATCTATTCATGGATACTTGGGTTGCTTCTATATCCTAACTATTGCAAATAATGCAATGTCAGCATATTATTATTTCTTATTAATACGCTAGCTTATTTCATCATTACCTTTTATCGACACTTAGATTATGTTCAAGTTTTTCCAAACATAAATAGTGCCCTGGTAAACAGTCCCATGCATCAACTTTTGTCTGGCATTTCGGGGTTTGTTAAAATGTCTAATAGATTCCCCAAAGTAAAAGAACTGTGTCAAAATATGTGAAAATTTTAACTGTGTTCTTTACATATTGCCAAATTATTTCCTAGATAACTAATACATACCCACATCAAAAAATACCAATTTTCCAGCACTAATACAGGAATTAAGTACACATGATTTTAAGCATTATTGCCAGTTTTAAAAAATGATTCTTTAATTGAAAAAAATTTCAAACCTCATAATTGTTGGGGTGCCTAGGTGGCTCAGTTGGTTGAGTATCCAGCTGTTGGTTTCAGCTCAGGTCATAATCTCAGGATCCGGAGGTGGACCCATAAGACTCTCTCTCCCTCTGCCCCGCCCATTCATGGTCTCTCTCTCTCTCTCTCTTTCAAATAAATAAATATTTTTTAAATCCTCATAATTGCTTTAATTATGCATTTTTATTAGCAGTGAGTTGAATATCTTCCTCACATTTATTGGACATTTGTCTTTCTTTTTTTGGAAATGGTGTGAGTTTTTACTAGTTTTCTGTTAGGGTATTAGGGTATTGGTTGTTTTCTTTTGGTTGAATAAAGGCTAACAGTCCCTTCATACCTAGGGCAAAATGTCTGTTCATCATTTTAATTTTTTTAAATTAGCATTTTTTTATTACACAGAGAGTCCTTCACTGTCAGAACATCAGAAAACAGAGAAGAAACATTTAGATGGGCTAAGATTAAACCATCCTTACAGTCCAGAGATTCAAAAAAATCAGTGTAGTCAGGATGGATGCTTCTTCACACCACTTCACTACTAATCAAAGAAAATCAAAGAAAATAGCAAGTGTTGTTAAGAATGGAGATAAATAGGGACCCCCATATTGCTGCTGGAACTATAAAATGGCTCAGCTGCTATGGAAAACAGTTTGGCAAAATTAAACAGAATTACCACATGACCCAGTAATTCCACTCCTAGATATAAACCCAAGAGAATTTAAAATAAACGTTCATACAAGAAACTTGTACACAAATGTTCACAGGAATGTTATTCATAATAGCCAATATGGAAACAATCCAAATATTCACCAACAGAGGAATGGACAAATAAAATATGGACTATCCAAACAATGGGCAATTATTCAGCCATAAATAAGAATGAAGTACTGCAGGAGCACTTGGGTAGCTCAGTCAGTCAAGCATCTGCCTGTGGCTCAAGTCATGATCCCAGGGCCTTGGGTCAAGTCCCACATCAGGCTTCCTGCTCAGTGGGGAGTCTGCTTCTCCCTCTGCCTGCCACTACCCCTGCTTATGCACTCTCTTTCTCTTTCTCTCTCTGTCAAATAAATAAATAAAATATTAACAAAAGAATGAGGTATGGCATTCTTCAATATGCTTCAATATGGATGAACCTTGAAAACATGTCAAGTAAAAAAAGCCAGTCATAAAGGCCACATACTTTATGATTTCATTTATATAAAATGTCCAGAATAGGTAAATACATAGAGACAGAAAGTAGATTAGTGGTTGCCAGGGGATGGGAGGAGAGGGATGTAGGAATGACCACACTTAATAGGTACAGGGTTCTTTCTGGGGGGATGGAAATGTTTTCAGATTGGTTAGTGGTGATGGTTGCAGAACACTAAACATACTAAGAACCACTGGGCTTGGGCACCTGGGTGGCTCAGATGGTTAAGCGTCTGCCTTTGGCTCAGGTCATGATCCCAGTGTCTTGGGACTGAGCCCCACTTGGGGCTCCTCGCTCAGTGGGGAGTCTGCTTCTTCCTCTGCCTCTGCCTCTCCCCCTGCTCATGTTCTCTCTCTCTGTATCTGTCTCAAATAAATAAATCCTTTAAAACTTGTTTAAAAAAAAAAAACAAGAACCACTGGGCTGTCCACTTTATTTATTTTTTTAAAGATTTTATTTATTTATTTGACAGAGAGATAGAAAACACAAGTAGGCAGAGCAGCAGGCAGAGGGAGAAGCAGGCTCCCCACCAAGCAGGGAGCCCAATGTGGGACTCGATCCCAGGACCCCGGGATCATGACCTGAACCGAAAGCAGCCACTTAATGGACTGAGCCACCAAGGCACCCCAGGCTGTCCACTTTAAAATGGTAACTTTTATATTATGTCAACTAGATCTCAAAAGAAAAATATGTTAAAGATTCTAAGTAGTACTATTTAATTTTGTTTAACTAGCATACTCCAAGCTTTTTATATTGCAATATACTTCTGCCATGGATTTTGCTATTAACGTATCACAAGACACTAATGACTACAAGAGGCAGTGTGGGGAAAATTTGCTATTACCACAATATTTTAAAATTCATTCTAAGATGGGTCTGATATCATCTCTTTGTTAAAAAGGGGACAAGAAGAAAGAAAGAAACGGGAGGGGAAAGTCTAGGGGTTTGAAAGGTAAATTTGGTCAACCCCATAATGATTCCAGAGTGGCTCAATCTGTCCCATTCTCTAGAAACAGAAAGCCAAAAACCAACGGAGTTCTTCCTTTATTAGTAACAGATTTCTCTCCATTTTCGTTATTAGCATTAAAAACGGCATTGGATCACAAACACTGTAAGTTTGGTTATGAAAGAATCTTCTCATAATGCAAATAACTAATTATTTCAAAAAAGAAACCATGAAGGATAAACAAAACATCTTCCCAGAGCATGATCTCTGATAGCCCCATTTATTTCACTTTTAACTTGCTGTTTACTAGAGTTCATGTGGAGAGGCACTGTTCTGAAGAACCAGAAATAACATAATTAACTAGATAATAGCAATAACATGGTTCCGATGTCTGAAAACATGTGGAAGGAAAAGCAGGAGGGAAGCTCAGTCTGAACTTTTACCAAAATACTAACAATTTTGCTATTCTGTTTTCCAAAATGGCAACTCCCACACGAGCAAGTATCTTTCCATTCAGACATTTCGCAGTCCCCAAAACAGTAATTTAGTTGTGTGCTTGCCTCAGAGAGCAGCCTACACATCTATTAGGCGACATGCAAAGCTCAGCATCCAAGGGCTGAATGCAAACTACACAATGGAAGACAAGAGTGGAAACAGAACCAGGGTTTGGTGAAGGGCCTCTGTTGGACTCCTACGGCTGTTTTCGAATTCATATGCTGCATCCAGAACTATCTTCCAGGTGATGCCAAGGATTTCCTTTCACTACTTTTTATTAAAAAATACTTCAGAGATTATTATCAGAATTATTTCTAGGAATTCATAACATGATATAATTATTTTAAGTTGTTCTTAGATTTAACTGCCAAGAAAGAAGCAGCCAACTTTAACCAAGAGTATTTATAAATCAATTACTGTGAACATGGAACATAAACTCATTTATCATTATCTAGATATCCTGAAGAAGGACTGGAAAACTTCAAGAGTAAGCCTCATTACAAACAAAATGACTGCCAGATCAGAGTCAGAATTCAAAGTTTATTCCCTTAAACATATACTTTGATCTCTTCTCCTGTTAAAATGAAGAGTCTGGCATACTATGAAAAGTGTCACTCTTCTAGAAAAGAGTACCTCTTATCAGCAAAGAGCAACGATTACTAAGTGGCTTTTAAAAGTATTATTTAAGAAAGAGAGTAAAATATTCCTGACTCTGTCTTTATCGGGTAAGAGACAAAACCTCATTTACAGAAACTTATTTTCCAGAATTACTTTTTAAAACTTTGACAAGAGAAAGTACCCCCACATAAAAACCAATTGCCCTGTCCTTGTTTGTTCAGTGCTGTTTGGGGGGCAAGTAGCTTCTTTAATAAGGTTACATTTGCCAAACAGAAGAGTCTCTTCACAATCTGTTCACACTGACAGGCAAAGTTGTAACAAAATAATCTCAGAAAAAAATCTTAACTTATATAGCATAGTGGCAACTTCCATTAGAATCTGCTCTAAAAATGTGACTTTCCTGACATTCATATTTATGAACAACCTGTTCCCTATGATTCTAAGCACATGAATTTGAGCATGAATAAGGAGGAGAAAGGAATCAGAAGAACTCTCCTGCCTTAGAGAGACATTTTTAAAGTACCTACAAGGGTTTCAGGGCACATGTCTTACCAGGGTTAAATTCCAGAAGCTAGAATCTGTGGTGTCAAGAGACAACTCACAAGGTAAAGTATGAAGGAGCTATGAAATGGATGAATCTCATGTGGAGTGTGGTTTTTTAGCCTAAAGGAAAGAAAATAAGTTACTTACTATTTATTTATTTATAGATTTTATTTATTTATTTGAGAGAGAGAGAGAATGAGCGGGGGAGGGTCAGAAGGAGAAGCAGACTCCCCGCTGAGCAGGGAGCCCAATGCGGGACTTGATCCTGGGACTCCAGGATCATGACCTGAGCTGAAGGCAGTGGCTTAACCAACTCAGCTACCCAGGCGCCCACTTACTGACTTTTTAACAGACATTTACCTTTTTCAATTACTTAAGAAATTATATAAGTATTATCCAAGTTGACACAGGGGGTGGCATGCATATAACCAGGAAACCTTCCTTAATCATCTCACTTGATGTAATCTTAGAATACGTTCCCAAGAAATTATAGACTCATCATTTCTGAAAGATCTAAGAGATAAAATAAGAACTTCACTATCATGTGTCATTAGGACACTGGCCGGCCCTAAGATAGGACGCTGGGGTGGACAATCTCCTGAACTTCTTTCTATCTCTTGATTCTACAGAAATCACTTCATCAGTCTCTCTCCTATCTAAAGGCATGGGTGCCTGCCACCTCTAGGGAAAAAAGGGACAAAGTGCTAGGCAGGGTAATAACTTTCCCCAGAATCTCTGATGATGAAATTTATATACTTTTGTATGGTTTTAAATATATGTTAGATGTGTAGACTTATACGTACATACATAGATTTAGAAATATCCTCAAAGTTAAAGACAGTAATATTCACTCTCTTGTCCATACCAGGACACTTAACACACATATGTGCATTTACTGATGTCAGCTCCAGTAGTAAAATACCCCACAAATCCTCAAAGATCGGTATTGGTTTATTCATTCAATAAGTATTTATTGAGCACCTGTTTTGTGCCATAAGAGTGAAGAGGACTAGACCATCTCTTGTCCTCAAAGAGGTATAAAGGTTTTAAACAAGTAAATTCAATATATTGTTAGAGATGGCTGGTGGAGGTCAGGGCAGAGATTGAAGTATGGAGGAGGGAACAGAGAGCTCCATGGAGGTGGGTGCCAGGGAGGAGCAGGAGTAGGGTCATGAAGGCTCAACCGAGGAGGTGAGTTAGGGGAAAGACCCTGAGAAATGGTAGGATGTTTGCCCAGCAGAGAGAACCAGAAGAAAGTCCAAGCACTACAGACAGAGGTGTGGAGTTTAACACAGCGGGAATTTTGGAACCGTGTGTGGGTTATGACTGGTGCACAGGTGTATGTGTATGTGTGTGGTGGGCATGAATGTGTCTATAAAGGAATGGAAGGAAGAGTCGGGGGCCCTGCAGGCTGGTCTGTAGCAGAAAGGGCCTTCTTTTAATCATGGTTCTTCTGGTTGTAATAGAAACCAACTCAAGTGGGCTTGGACTATAGGGTAGCTTAAGGAGAGGCTACAGAGCTGAGTTTTAATTATGACTTTGCCACTCCCTATGCATGACCTTGGGGAGGTTACTGCCCCTCTGTATGCCTCAGGTTCTTGATCTATAAAATGAGGATAATTAGTAGGATTTTTGTTAGGATCAAGAGAGTTAATACCTGCCACACACCTGACACATAGTAAGTGCTTGATAAATGTTAGCTATTTTTATTATTCTTTCTTAGAACCCATGAAAAGAAAGCCAAAAATAAGACCCTAGAAAGCTTTGGCACCTCAAGGTGCATTCTGTCTGTCTCCCCTTTCCCTCTCCTTGCACAAGATTCCTTTAAGCCCTTGTGGATGATGGGTGCCCAGAGCTCCCAAATGTTTATATGTGCCTTGATTAGGGCATGAAGAGTTGGACCGGGACTGATGAGTCTTGGTTCCAAATTCCTGTATTGGTAAATATGATTGACTCAGTTTGGCTTGGGTATCTCGCTCATGGTTTACATGGGGCCAAAGGGTTGGGATAAAATCATGTCATAGTGGCCCATCTCCCTTGAAAGGCAGGAAGGATGGCAGTGGAGTAATTCATCTTGATTTTTAGATATAATCATTTTCGGAGCTAAGCCACAGAACAGACTAGACAATTTGACCTTTAGAGGTTTTAGAGACACTGATAAATATTGAAGGAAGGTGGTTTTTCCGATTGATTTGCATCCTCCTTAAACCTTTTCTTTACCAATTTGCACAAGCCTAACTCCTTTTAAGAATCTGGGAACTGTCAAATTTCCATCTACCAAACAAAATGTGGTATAGCCATACAATGGAATATTATCTAACCATAAAAAGGAATGAAGTACTGATATCAGCAACAACATGGATGAACCCTGAGAACATGATACTAAGTAAAAGAAGCCAGACACAAAAGGCCACGTATTGCATGATTCTATTTACATGAAATGTCTAAAATAGGCAAATGCATAGAGACAGGAAAGTAGATCAGTTGTTGTCAGGGACAGCATGGGGGAAGGACTGGGGAGTGACTGCAAGACGGGGATGGAGTTTCTTTCGGAGGTGCTGAGATATTCTGAAACTAGTGGTGTTGGTTGTACAACCTTGTGAATATATTGGAAACCACTGAAATACATACTTAAAATAGTAAATTTTATGTGAATTATATTTCAAAAAATGTATCTGAGAACTCGATATGATGTGTGAACACCAGCTTTACTCACCACACTTACACCATTTCATGTGATCGCCACTACTTGCTCTTCCTAGGCCTTGCTTCCTTACCTATACATTGGGGCCGGGGCCAAGCCAGGCTTGTGAAGGTCCATTTCAGCTCTAAATTCTATGGGTAAGAAACTGGGTGCATTGTTCGCCATCCAAATTAAAGTCAGCCTTCCTCTTTCAAACATTCTGCCACTTGAACTATCTTCTCATTCTGTTTGCTATTTCAGAAAAAAAAATTCTCACTTCTGAGTTTTTAAATAGTACCTATTTTAGGGGCATCCAGGTGGCTCAGTTGGTTAAGCATCCAACTCTTGGTTTCAGCTGAGGTCATGATCTCAGGGTAGTGAGATCAAGCCCTACATCAGGCTCCATGTTCAATGGGGAGTCTGCTTGAGATTCTCTCTCTCCCTCTGCCCCTCCTCCTGCTCTTGCTCTCTCTCTCTCTCCAAAACAAAATAAAGAAAATCTTTAAAAATAGATAATACCTATTTATTTAAGTACATATACTAGGCACTTGAACTGATAATTTATTTAATCTACCCAACAATTTGTGAATGAGGCACCTGTCATTTTACAAAGGCAGACATGAGGCTTAGGGAAACAAAGACTGTGGCCAAGTTAGGAAAAAGCAGTGGCAGCCGGGCTTGGAACCTGAGCTGCCTAGCTCTGGAGGTCATGTGATGAACCCCTGCACTGAGCTGCCTTTTTCCCCTAACTCCACTTGGCTCAAATCTCATGCCCCTCAACATTTGCTTCAGCAATTTGTTGACTAATTCAACAGCTTTATATTCATCATGTCCACTGTTCTAGTAAGTGATTCTTTTTAGTTATTTAGGAATTGGGAAATAATCCCTGAATTCCTTAGTCATATGTCAAATACAAACTACATTATACTATTTCTTAACGAAGGTAATGCTGGCATATGCAAATGGAATTGAGTTAAACTTAGGTTAATACCCAGTAAATAGGAAAAATTAACGAGCAATTAATTTGAAAAGAGCAATTTCAACTCTTGTCAGCTATGCTCCTGGTACCATTGACTAGAGCAATTTGTTTAATTAACCTGAAGTCTTCTTGTTTATTACAGATCATTTACCATACCCAATAAGAGGTCATGCCTTCAAAATCCCTGAATATGTTTAAAATTCCTCAAGCGTGTTACAAAACATTTCTTTGTAAAGAGACAGACAAAATAAATTTAACAAGATCATTCTGAATAATTTAGCCTAATTTAGGCTAGTGAATAAAGAGCAGGACCCTATTTAATGAAGTTGCTAGTGGCTGTCCCCCCTTTATATTTTTTAAAGCCCAAATATATGTATGTATAACATAAGTGTGTGTCTCAAAGGCAGAACGATAGGACACCTAAGACTGAAGTATATTTAATGCTCAAGGATGTAGGAGTCCTAGTGACAATTAGTAAAGTTGTAAAAGGTTCTACTTAGTTTCAATGTGAATGATAACTAAAACTTAGCTTAAACAAAGGTTATATTTTTTATTTTTAATGACAATAAAACAAAGTAGTGACAAAAATTTGCATCATGGCAATGAAATGTTAACATACAAACAAAATCTACTGGTAAAGTACACATTTTTATTAAATAGTGACCAACATAAGATTTACTAACATTTTAAATCTTAAAACACTTAATTTGTTTTATAAATATATCCCTATTCATCTAAAGTTAGAGTGTCGGATTACAGTAGGGAAAAAAATCGGATCTTTAAAGTTAAAAAATTCTACTACCATGTTTTAAAAATAAAATTGAAAATATTAAATTTTTATGTTACTTGATTAATCTCTATTAAAAACATGACATGATTGACTGAATGTTTAAGAGAAAAAATTAAAAAGAAAAAAATCTTGGTCTGTTCACCGTATTTTCTCCCCAAACTTGGATGTCATCAATCTTGCCATTTTAAGAATTTTGTAATTTAATAAATGATTGGATCCAGAATGCCTCATTAATATAGAAAAAGGAAAGGAAACGCATAGAAAATTACAAAGTTTACATGAAAAACTGTTCAAATGGCTCATGTGTTAGCTGAGCACAGTGATCTAGCAATGGCAAAGCACAACCTTAAGTTTATGCAAGGTCTAACAATTTGAAGTGTGGCTGCCACTCGTCAGACCTGCAAATCCAGTTCTCCGGTTTTAGAGCCAGAATACCAAAAACTGAGTAAAATGCTTTTAGAGCCAGAATACTAAATATTGAGTAAAGTGCATTTCAGCCTCTGGAATAGGAATAATTTTGTATGAAAGGGTATTCAAATAGCCCTTCTTTGAGCAACCACAAAGAGCCTTGAAGATTTACATGATTGAGCTGGAATTCAATGCCAAAGACAAGAGGAAGCATTTTTTTCTTCTTCTGGGATGCACAAAGAGATATCCATAATTAAACATCACTCTTCCCTAGGGCAGCATGTTTTCTTATATTGACAAGCAAAATGAGGTATTTCAAATCATGCATTGTTGGCATACAGTCATCTTTTGCATAGCTATTGTTTTAATGTATTTCTGGCTATTAGGCATTTGTCTATTTTTGGTCAGTGAGGCATGCATTTTAAAGAATTCTGGTTTTGCATAAAAGGCTGTAGTTATGTTAGTGGAATTACATTTATACAACAGTATCTTAAGAATAATTATAGCCTTATTTTGGCTGGTCACACACATATTTTATATTTAAAGGAGAGCGGCTATAACTTTCATGTAATTAGTACAATTAAAATTATCTATAAAAGGAAAAAACTTTCAGAAGTACTTTTTAGACTCAACTTTATGTTTTACTTTGTCTTATTTAACACAGCTAGTTAAACATATCCCATCCTAATCCTATGCTGTTGGGAAAATGCCAAACAAACCAAGTTTGCTTAACATTCCATCAGTTAAGTCAGAGCCTAATGATAGATTATGTATTCAATAACTCTTTTGTTCTAGATCAAAGAATGTCACATTTTTTCAGCCTGATTCTACTGTAACTACTAACCTACCAAAAAACAGCAATTTTTTTTTACAATTTATCTTCTGTAAGAGTTTCCTCTCCTTTCTTACCAGCACCCTACTCAGATCTTCATTTTCTTAAATTGTAAAGAATATGTTAAACGTAAGTCAAATACCAAAAAATTCACATGCTTTTGTTTTCTAAAGTGACCATTTATCTAAAGAGACATTTTATCTCCCACTCTTTATTCCAAAACAGCATTCCAAAGATTAACTCTGTTTAATAATATTGAGGTGTAAAATTAAAAATTTTTAAAGGAATTTACCGCTATCCTATATATCCACATAAAATTATGTGGCTATTACTGGAACCTACAAAAGATCTCATTTATCTATCCATCCATATAAAAATTATGTCCTATAAAATTGCCAACTGACTGGTGGGAGACCTGAGCTGTGGTGACGGAAGTCTAACGACCATGAGCAGGCTTCATCCTCATGATACAGGGTTCATGGTGACAGGGTTCAGACCATCAACCTCATGATACAGGGTTCATGGTGATGGGGAGATCAAGTGCAATGTCAGCTAATCAAAAAACATTCTAATTCAAGTGAAAGTGCCTTTGTACAGATTTCAAAGTCACCTGAGAAAACGTCTGGAAGCCCAGGTGTCTCACATAACTCCTGACAAGTGGGGGACCTGGGTGGCTCAGTCGGTCGAGCCTCCCAGTCAGGCTCTGCACTCAGCATGAAGTCTCCTTGAGATCCTCTCTCTCTTCCTCTCCCTCTGCCCCCCACCCTGAAATTAATTAATTAATTAAAAAAAAATAACTTCTAACAATTGCATTCCTAGTTTTTTCTTTGGCTTACTAGTTAAAATCAGAGGCGATATGACACATACATTTTATGCGTCCTTTCAAAATGTGTTTACAACACACTTATGAATGATATTTCATGATTTTTCTCACTGAAAGCCTCCATCATGGCCAGTGACAGTTGTTTCATTCAGTCAAGTCCTCTTGAATCATCTAGATCTACAAACCCCAGATGAATTGCTCCTAAGAACTGTTTTTTGCCCCTGAAAGGAGCTATAGATGAGTCCTGGGCTGGGGAAAACAGGTGCTCCCATTATCGGGATAATTTTGGAATACCTAGTTTGACTGAGTGTTTCCTATGTGCTCAGGGCTTCATGTTCCTCCTTTAATTCTCACAAATCTTATAAAGCAGGTGCTTTACCAACCCCTTTCACAGGATGAGGAAATCAAGGTTACATCTCAGCTCAATGCCACTTCTCCAGGAAAGCCTCTCCTACCTCCATCCCATTTCACTCCAGACCAGTTCTAGTTTCCCCATATACACTTTCTGAGCCCTCAGGACTTTGACAAGCTGGCCTCTGGCAAGATAGCAAGATTTGCTATTAGGTATTTCTATGGTCAGTTAAATAATGTCTATCTCTCGCATTTAATGAATGTAGACGAGTGGTTCTCAAACTTTGGTGTGTACAAAATCACCTGGACTGCTTCTCTGAAAGTGGTCACTGGGGCTCACCCCCAGCATATGTGGCTCACTGAGTATAGAGAGGGGCTCGAACCCGGTTATCACAGGTTCCAGGTGCTGCTGCTGTCACACCTGGACTGACCCAGGACAGCACTTCTCAGCCCTGCATGAACATTGGAACATTCCAGTCCAGCAACCAAAATGACATTAAAAACAACCGATGCCCATGCCCCATTCCCAGAGGTTTTGATTTAACTGGGCTAAGGGAGCGCCCAGAACGCCTTGTCCCAAATACTGTATTCTTTTACTAAAAAAATTGTTTATCTAAAAGTCAAATTTAACCAAATGGCCTATAAATTTTTATTTGTTGAATCTGGCAAACCTTCTTGTGAGGCCTGTTGTAACGTAACAGGTAGCACATCATATACATTACGTACGTAGTTAGGACTGTGAGCTGACCTTTCACCTCTGCAGAGCAAAAAAAGGATGGGGCTAAGTAAGTGGAATTTTTAGATCAAATTTTTTTTCCTGAGGATTAGAACTTTGGTAGTTACCAACACATTGTATCTGAGATCTTTTAAACATAGGGCAAATTCTCAATGTCAAATAACTTTATGTGACATCTAAATGACTTCCAGGTTCCGTGAAGCCCCAAGGCTGTGAGCCTCGTATTGGGCCAGAAGGGTGACAATGGGGCATCAAGAGAACCGCTCTGCCATCAGTCAATGAGTCACCTGGCCACAGCTACTGCTAGGACTTGGCGCAGAGGAGGCGCCCTTTCATGTATCAAAAGTAGGTAAAAATTATCTATTTAATAAATACCCCAGAAGAGATAAAACTCTGAACACATGGCTGCCTCTGATAATGCAATTCTATCTATTTCACATCAATGGAGTCTTGTGCGGTTTTCCAATTTCAGAGTAAGATCAGTCATTTCACATCTTACATAAACGGAAATATTAAATTTGCATT
This sequence comes from Ailurus styani, assembly GCA_002007465.1. Lineage (NCBI taxonomy): Eukaryota > Metazoa > Chordata > Mammalia > Carnivora > Ailuridae > Ailurus > Ailurus styani. Next base: position 5,177,014 of record LNAC01000058.1, read on the forward strand.
TTCAATGCTGAAAAGGGACTATTTAATTCCAGCTTGGCATGTTTACTGCATAATGGGTAAACCGGGGATTTCCAGATTGAAAATCCTCTGGGCTCAGTAACGATCATGTAGCCTTCTGCTTCCCCATATAAGTAACCTGCCAGGGCTTCGATTCAAGGACAAGGACTCTATGTAAGTGCTTTAAATATTAAAACACATTCTTTCATGAATACTCATAGAATTCAATCAACAATCATTACTACCTTCCACTTTGTACAACACTTACCTGACAAACGTAATGGGACACTTGTCACCTACTCCAGTATCGTAAGAACGGTTTCTAAAAACAGCTTATTGAGGGGCACCTGGTAGAACATGCAACTCCTGATCTCAGGGTCATGAGTTCGAGCCCCACATTGGGGGTAGAGTTTATTTTTTAAATAATAATAAAAAAAACTTAAAGAAAAACAGGTTATGAAATAATTTCATGGGCATCAGAGTGAATTCCATTTCCAGCAACCTAAAATGATAGAACACAGAAATCTACCTGATTCCCCAAGACCAAGTACAATAGTGTCAATAGACAGAGAGGGCTAGAAAGATGGTCACACCTCCCTTATGGTTGGCTGTACATTCACATGACTTATTTCAAGTCACCTAACGTCAAGCAAACAACACAAAAATCGCTTCAGATTAGTTTCTCTGAAATCGTCAATGTCTGATCCTTTTAAAACAGATGTTTCAAAAAATAAGACCTGTAGCTGTTTAAACATTGACAATTCTTGATTTCTTATGTCAGGATAGCTTACCAAATCCAAAAGCATTAGAACCTCCAATGCTCTGTGAAGCCTGAACACTTGTAGACGTGTACAGTCCTGTCACCAGCAAGCCGTCAAAGAAGGTGCTTGTTGAAATTGTCACTGAAATGCAGGGAGGGAAAAAGAAAAGAATCCTCAATTAATACAATCTGAATACTGAGACACATTGCTGAAGAGTTAAACGTTGTCAAAACAATTTTTATTCATTATTAAAAAACTATTTTTATACTGTTGGTAGTTAGTATTTTCTTTCTATTAGGAATTATAAGCAGAGGAGCAAAAAAGAAGCTCCGAACTCCAATGTCTATAATTGCTGGTCCTAAATTTAGTACATTAGATCTCTCTTTCTGCATTCATTTACACGTTCCCCAGCTATATGCAAAATCGTCTGAAAATAATGTAGTATTGAATAGCTAGCTTCCCCACCTCCACCACCACCCCTGAAGGCAGTCAAAGGCATTGCTGGAGTTTTGGCATTGCGATTAAACACTTTTTTTTTTTTTAAAGTGTTCCATACTGTGGGAAACAATCTTACACAGGCTGGGAGCAGAACAATAAGATACACTGTATTTCTTATTGTGCTTCTACATTTCATAGATGAATCCCCTGAAGTTTTTCAACAAAAGCAGACTAATTTGCATGAAGACAGTTAGCCTTTTTCCTTCTGAGAACAAAAAAGGAAGACCACGGCATGCCTTAAGTTTCAGAACAAAGTGTGCAAGAGGAGTCCAAACGGTTTCATAACCAGAAAATCAGGATGTTCCTGGGAAAAAAGGGTCAAACACAATGGATCTGTATGCCACTCAGGTCTGGCTTCTTGAAATTTTATCTTGCTCACTACCCTAAAATAATGATTATCATTTCCACCTTGACATAATATTTTCTCCTGCATTCGTTTTATAAGATTAAGATGATGCTATTTGTAGGAAGCAACCGAGAAAAAGTAATATTATTTTGGTAGTACGCAGTACAAGACTATCATCGTGCTTGGTGGCAGTAAGGAGAATGGCCAGAGTCACATTAACTTTGATGAGAATGTTTAAATGAAACGCCAGGAAATCCAGTGACTAGAGCTGAAGGGTCTGAATCGTCCATATAAAAAGCATAAAAACGAGACTCATAGATTAGTAGAACAGCCTGACATCATGATACCCGCCCCCAACAATGGCATTGGATGTTGGAGCAAATCACCTTCACATCTTTTAATAGTAGCTAATATTTTGACTGCTAGAACGTAAACCACTCATCTGGGCACTGAGCTATGTAGTTAACATGTATTATCTCATTATCAAAACATTTCTTTAAAGGGGTACTATTATTATTCTCAGGACACAAATGAGGAATTTGTGGCACAGAGCAATTTAGAACCTTGTTCAGGACCAACTGATATCATCTAAACACGTTTGATGCTGATTACCCGGCATCTCTCTTGCTTTCTCTCTGGCACACCACCCCCTCCCACACTCCCAATCCCACAGAAGCCAAGTGACATGGCCAAACCCTTATTTAATAAACTATTTCCCAGATTATTCACACGTATGAGGAGCATTTGAAGAAAAGGAAAGTAAAAGCTGCAGGACTCAGTGTCGCTGTTATTAGAGAGGAAGAGGGCTAAGGGTGGCAGGGAGGTGACCCCTATGGCATGCATGGTGGATGGAGCCCTAGGCTAGGTAAGGGATGGGATCGAAGGACCAGGTATTTATCTGCTACTATTTGTTCTTGAGCAAAACCACTTCATCTCTTAGAGTCTCAATTTCCTCATTCATAGAATCACACCCTAATCACCAGCTCCCGGCTTTGCTTACTCCAGATTCCCACAGTTGGTTCTACTGCAGTCTCCATCCCTCGGTTCAGTGAGTTATCTTGGCCAAGGTAAGAAGTGCTTAAACAGCTTCTGTGTCCCGATCCAGTGACGTTTAGAATTAAGTTGCTTTCTCTTAAATAGAGCCACTAGATTCTAAGGCAATGTCCTATGTTGTCCTTCCCAGCAAATCAGACCCAACCTGCAGGTCTCACTGTGGACCCATGGGACCCTGCTTTTCCCCACTTCTTCTCCATCCACTCTACTCCAGTCCAGTAAGACAGCAGCAGTTCTGTATGAAGTGTGCAAATACAGCCCCTGTGGACTCCTCTCCATTCCTTCACGCTTCTACTCTGGTTAGTATTTCCAAGATACGAAAAAAATCTAAGAGCTTTATGAGTGAGGAAATGAGGCAAACCTGAATCTGAATCTCACCTCTCTCTACCTCTGATCAGTGTGTGACCTTGACTCAGACTCCTGAGATTTACAAAAAGAGTAATACTATCTGTTTCACTGTAAGAATGAAAAGAAATATATCTACAACCTATTGGTGTATCTTTCTGTTTAACAAACTATCATGCATATAGTAACTCATCAGTGAAAGTCAGCTCCCTTTCCCTGCCCTCATTCAGACCTTGAAGCCCTGCCTTGCTCTTTCCCTTTGGAGACCTGGAGTACCGCACAGAACTCCTGACATCCACTGAAGACAAAGTCGATCACTGGACTGCCCGCATCTGAGTCCTGCTGCCTGCCGGGATTGTCTACCTACAGCTGTGACCTCAGCAGGCTCAAGATAAGTGGTATTCCAGCTTGTCACTAATATGCCTTCTCTTCCAAAAGATTCTCTGCTGTTAAATTAAAGCAGAGGCTAAACACTGACGGAGAAAGGGCTAAAAAGAGGAGGATCATGTGTGACAGCTCTTGGCCATCCCTCCACTGTCCCCAGCTATTCAGCCCTGGTCTCAAACACCGATGCATCTCTCAGACTACCATGACAATTGATAAATTCAACTTGATAGCTTATACATATCTAGTGATATTTCAATACCTTAGACATGTGCACTTAGGAAGCTGCCTGCATGGCCTGGGACTCATTTGAGGGAATTGAGCACAACCAACATCTGCTGTGCCCCTTAGATGTCCACCTGGGCTTTTCATCCCTTACCAGGCCTCCCCTCTCTTCTGCCACTAAATGCCTCTTCAGACCCAAAGGATGATGCCAATTCTGATCTTAATGCCTCCATACACCGCAGTGCCTATTTCAGATCAATTCTTTTCTTTACATAGATTCTTGGGTGCTGAAACAGCAAGGTCTAGTGAAAACATCCCAGAAATAAGAGGACTGGAATGTATTACCAACAATAATACGCAAGGTCAGATCGGGCAAGCTTTTTGCCCTGCTTGGTTCTATTCCTAGTTGTAGTGAGACAAATACTGATTGTTTGGTAAATTCATGGCTAGGTGGACATATCATTTCTAAACACTGAGTATCTTAGAAAACAAAACTGAATTACTGCAAAAAAACACTTCTTGCCCTTAGAGTCTCCTGGCTTTAAAAGGCCTTCCATAAACTGACTATCCCCAAATTTCTGTCTCCTGTCCAGATCTCTACATACCTTTTTGTACATACTCCAGATATATATCAAGATACTGCTCAACATCCTCACTTGAATGTTCAAGAGATATCTCAACATCGATGTGACCAAAACTGAATGTCCAACACATCCCTCAAAAGTGCTTCTCCTACAGCCTTCACCAAATCGGTTGTCAGCAGCACCATCTGTCCTGCTGAGTCAACCAGGAATCACCTTCACCATAGGCTGCATCTAGTCCATCAGTAAATCCTATCAGCCCTATCTTCAGAACATATCCAGAATCTGACCACTTACTACCCTGTTCTGAGATACTATCATTTCTTACATGGATTATTGCATTAGACCTCAATCTGGTCTTCCTGGTTCTACCCTCCTCTCTCTAGAGTTTATCCTCAGTATAAGAGTCAGAGGAATTCTTTAGAACATCCACTGGATCATGTCACTCCTCTGCTTACAACTTCCGTGCAAAGTCAATGTCAAAGTCTTCACCGTGGCCTACAGAGTCCTAGGTGACCTGCCTCCATTCCCTCTCTTTCCTCATCTCCTTCTGCTCGCCTCCTGGCTCACCTTGCTCCAGGCACACTAGCCTCCTTATTGTTGTTCAGACATGCCCTGTCTGCCCGAGCACCTTCCTCTGCCTTGGACTCTCCTCCTTCAGGTTATCAGGTAATTATCACCTTCTAGCATATAATAATCATACATTTACTCACAATGTTTTTTGTTTATTATCGTCATCGTCATTCTCATTCTGCAGAATGTGAACTCTATGAAGGCAGAGATCATAAGTATTTTGTTCAGCAGTACATCTCAAGCATCTGGAACAATTCCTGACACTTTGGGTGTTCAAAAATATTTATTGGAATATGTATTAATGAATAACTCATTCATACAAAAATGATAGAAAGTTGTCTTTTCTTCAGCTTGTTCCCAGAGGAAAAGTATGTTTGTATGTCAAATGAATCCCACTTGGAAAAGCCATGTGGAAAAAAAAAAAAGACAGAAAAGTTGGCTCTTTAAATATTTAAAATGTTTTCCAGCATGCAAAATGATCGATGCAGGGACCAAGAGAGCAATGGAAGACATTTGTGGGGGGGAGGGGAAAGGAAAAAAAAGATTAGAAACTAATTGAGGGGCGCCTGGGTGGCTCAGTTGTTGAACATCTGCCTTCGGCTCAGGTCATGATCACAGGGTCCTGGAATCAAGCCACGCATCAGGCTCCCTGCTCGGAGGGAAGCCTGCTTTTCCCTCTCCCACTCACCCTGTTTGTATTCCCTCTCTTGCTGTCTCTCTGTCAAGTAAATAAAATAAAATCTTTAAAAAAGAGAGAGAGAAACTATTTGAAAATAATCTATTTCTCTGTTTGCTAGAATCGGGAGTTTAATGTTATTTTTGAGGGGAAAATGATTATTTGCCTTTGAAAAACTGCTGTCTTGACAAGCATCCCTTGTCCTTCTTTAAACATGTGTAATGCGTAATCCATATGTGAACTGAGAATCAGTCTCTTTTTTTCAAAAAGAGGATCTGTTGCCCAGACTCTTATGGGATAGGGGACATAGCTTTCCGATCACCGGCTTCCCTTTTACTCAAGAACACAGCAGGGCCAACTTCTGCATTCAAAAAACATCTGACACAGTTTGGATTCCCCGATAGCTTGCAGGAAACTTCAGAATGTCTGCAGCATGTTTTTCCTGACGAGAGCGCCAGCAGCGAACAGAGGAACAGTCTGAGCAAGATGCTGAAAACTTTACGCCAGGGCACTCTGACTTTGCAACTATGTCAGGAATACACATCTCTGTCCTTTGCTTTCCCTTTCATCAGATGTTTCCACTTATCTCTACCTGCAGCCTCTAGTTAGTCTGTCAGGGTTTCCTAAACAAACAAACAAAAACCCCACAGAAACAAGTAACTGTTTGAGGCATCGAGGCTGCTCTGGCTCGCTGTCCCTCACCTGGGTGATTCTGTAACATCAGTCATTGTCAGTTTCTGTTTTCACACTTAACAATTACCTTACCCTCTGATATCTTCCTGATTCCTTTCGCTCAAGCTCCATCTGACCCCCAAGCTGCATTAGTTCTTACCCTTCCTACCTGCCCTGATTTGACTTTCGTTCCTCTGATTCCACTGGGACTCACCCTTCAAGCACTATCTGACCTTCCCTGGGCTAAGCTCATCAGTTACACCCACACGCTGCTGCCACCCAGACAATGGAAATCATCTTCTTGAAGGCGTAAGAATGATCTCTGATAAATTGTTTTAAAGTTTACTATAGACAAGTTCCAACGTGGCTCATGATAGAAAAAAAAAAAACTGAAGCTCCATTGCTGAATGTAAAGTTATAGGAATATGTACGTGAACTAGAAGGAAAATTTACAATTTTCGTATTGTTGTAAGTTTCTCATTCAGAATGTTGTAGTGCGACTACATAATTTAAAATGTTGCCAAGCTAATGTCACTTAAAAAATGTTTCCTTTAAAAATATTTTATGAAACTCTCTTCGCATAAGTAGAATTTTCGTTAAAAGACATAAATTTGGGCACACAAGGATAGGGGGAAATTGTACACGGTTTTTAGATTTGAACTACATTTAGGATGAACAACTATTAGGACTACCTTTATCTAACGGGTATCTAACTAGCCCAGTTAAAACACAAACCCTTCTTTCTCTTTCCAAGACGATGAGCCATGTTCTCTAACTAATAGTAAGAAGATGGGAAACAATATTTAGCAAGTATCAATTCATTTGAAAAGAAATTTATTATATAATGTGAATACTGCTGAATCTAGTGCTAGTCTTTAAAATTTTGTTGTGCTATTCTTTTAAATTTTGTTTCAGAAAAAAATCCTATTAAAAAAAGGGAAAGGAAGAAGTTTATTATAAACACTCTTACTACAAACACACTTAAGAACAAATTAATCCAAACAATAAAATGCACTAGAAAGTACATAATATATTCAGACTTAAAAGCAATATATATGGAAATATATGTATATTGCTATATGTGTGTGTGTGGATAGATATAGATATACATTAAAAACTTCTATGAGCCAAGAACTGTGTTAGTAGTACAATTTGGATTTTACTAGCTAGAAAGACCAAAAAAAAAGATATTTAGAACTAGTTCCCTATTAGCAAAATGCTTATAAACTCTGACATCCTATCAATTCTAGTTATTTTATAAAAATTGAAATATATCACCACCACACAATAGGACCCCCACTCATCCATTGTAGACATCAAAGGTTTATATTAAATACTCAAATATCGTAATGACTTTAAATAGATAAGCATCTACTTAAACATGTCCACCTACCATATCATCTACTTCTTTTCGTGGTTTCACAAATGTTTATGATAAATTTATAAAACCATTCCCCAGGAGACTTTATTTCCTTAGAGTCAATTTTTATATCTTTTATATTTTTACATTAAAATATTCTACAGGGAACTAGCTACTTTAATTGTAAAAGGGGAAAAAAAAGCAGTATCAACAGTACAGATCGCAAGTAGAATTTTGAACCTACCAGAGCATTTTAGAGGAAAAATAAAGGATGTATATAATTACCAATAATCAGAAAGCAAATTTGTCTTTATCAGATCACATCATTCCTTTGTTCAACAAACATCTTTAGCTTCCTATAGTCCATAGATTAAAATCCTGTCTGCAGTGTGGTTTCAAAGACCTTAAGGTGTGGCCATAACCATTCTCTCCAGTCAAATTTCCCTCTTTCTGTAAAAACACCATTTGATGCATTTAAACCAGAACATAACTTCCCTGTCTCCTTGTCTTTCTTAAAGGGAGTCCTCACCTAAGATGACTTTCCCTGTTTCCTTTGGTTAAAATCCTCCCCATTCTTCAGGCACAGACCCCAGTGCCATCTCTCTCACAAAGTCTCTTCTGATCTCCTGGGGAAGCCACCTCTCCCCATTCAGTGACCCAGCCAACTCTCAGAAACTGTGGACCACATGATCACCATCCACCTTCCTCACAGCTTGGCTCAGAAGAGGAGCTCAATCAACATTTATTGAATTCAACCCTACAGAAACACTTGTTAACAACATAAAATAACATAAAAATAAAGTAAAATAAAACTGAGAATATAGGGTAACTGATGAAAATAAAATTGAGATAGCCAGCATCTCTTCCACAGAGAAAAAAGAACCAGTGTTATTCATAGAGGTATATGAAAATGCAGGTTTCTCCTGAAAGGACACAAAAACTAAAAATCTATGCAGTATTTTATTATGATACTCAAAAATCAGAAATGTCTGAGAAAATTTTGGTGGAATTTTACATTTAACCGTAATAGTGTTTCTTTCACCCGTGTGTACTTCTTGTGTGGATATATATACACACATATTTTATGTACATACCAAATTAATCTTCCAGTAATTTTGTCACTAAGACACCTTATGCCTTATCCTCACCCTGAAGTTACTCTGCCTTTCCTCAAATAAGAAATAAGAAGGGATCAAAAGGCTGAGGAGGTTGTGTATATCGCTCCCACATCTGTGTTAAATTGGCAATGAGCTCAGCTCCAGGAGTCTATGAATATGGATTGCTGGGCTGTGACAGCAGAATGAAAACATGATGTAGCGACACAATTCAATTCTTATCAGTGGCTCAGAGAGTACCTCTGTCTTGAAATGACTAATTACAGAGTCAGTTATTATCTATTAGAGCTTCTATTAACTGTTCCCAACAAGACCCTAATACCATTCTTGCAGAAAATCACTGTAAGATGAAAGTCTGGGAGAAAATAAATTTCGACGTTTAATGCTGTTGCATTTCATCCTAAAGCTTCTGGCCTACAAATGCTCTATGGGCCATTAAATTTTGATCACTTCGAGCATATTCCATTATGACTTTATAGAAAAGACCTTTAATATGTGCAGAAAAGAAACATATTATATAATATATGAAATGATGTTACCATCTTTTTTCAAGATGACAAACATCAGAAGACAGCAAATTGCAAAACTGTTGAAATTAAGTATTAGTGATCGTGCAGTGATTGCAGAGTTCCTATTTCTTATTTTTATAAATTTTGAAAAGGAAAAACACCAGCAGAATGAATATTGTCAATATTAAAAAAATGTTGCCGCATTTTGCCTTATGAACAGAAAACTTGTTTGCCTTTTGAATACAGAACAGATTAAATAGCCTGGGGAACAAACATATTACTCTAAAAATGAAATAAACTGAGTTTATTTGCTGCAAAATTTCATCAACATAGAGTGTTCAGCTACTGGTTCCTCTTTAAAGTGCCCCTAGCTCTGGGTACCAAATAGAGACCATCTAAAAATACATTATAATTTAATTCAAAAACCTCTATGAGCATGATCCTTGAACTACTTCTCATTACATATATTAATTCCATTATGACATGATTTTATGTAGCTTTCAAATATGAAGCCAGCCATTTCAATAACAATATCCCTAAACCAACAACCGCTAAGAAAAAAAAAATTTATCCCAGTAAATATTTAGAAGAAATGACTGAAGGTCAAGATTCTCTGAGGGAGGGGCGCCTGGGTGGCTCAGTGGGTTAAAGCCTCTGCTTTCGGCTCAGGTCATGATCTCAGCGTCCTGGGATCGAGGCCCGCATCGGGCTCTCTGCTCAGCAGGGAGCCTGCTTCCTCCTCTCCCTGTCTCTCTGCCTGCCTCTCTGCCTACTTGTAATCTCTCTGTGTCAAATAAATAAATAAAATCTTTAAAAAAAAAAAAAAAAAGATTCTCTGAGGGAGGATATGAATTCATAGTAGTAAACTGAATACAAGGATCTTAAAAAATCAGACCAGAGGCAAATGGACGTCAGTGAGCCTTTTGTGAAGGGGAGAGAGAGGTCACACTTGTCCTACCTACATATTCCAACAACCCCCCAAAACACTGGGCCTTAAGTGGCACGTGAGAGGAGGCTCTAAGAAATGGAAGCCGTGTTCCTCCAGCTGGATGGACTAGATTAAATAGCCTGTGTCTCCTGGAGGTCCTGAGAAGATGGCAAGGGCTTGACCTCCTCTTGGAAGGCAGTGGCGTCGCAGTACCCCAAGCCCAGGGTACATGGGCGTAGTTTCCCGGGAGCATGCCCAGCAGGCATTTAACCTGATGTTTGCTGCACCAGTCGTTATCGCTGCCCTTTATTACTGGTATTATTCCTCCTCTTTTTCATTTTATATGGATTTGTCCTGTTCCTTGGGGGACAAAGGAGGCAGAAAGAATGGCCTCCGGGGAGGGCTAAATGCGGTGTGATGGAGGAGAAGGCTGGTGATCAAAATAATAAGGTCAAAGAGCTCTGGATCAGCCCACCTCTGAAAGCAGGGGGAGAAGGCCCTGGCAAACACTCTTCCACCTTTGTCTGCTCTGGAAAGCAGAAGAAACCCAGCGCAAGATCTGGGAATTGTGACAGGAACAGGAGGCTGATGATTGTAGGCAAAATTTAATGACGTACTAAAGCATTTTCTAGAGTCTGTAAAAATGCTCTTGCTGGCTGGAAGACGGATCCAGCATCTCTGTAGAAGCCTCTTACAATATATTTATTATAGATTCAGAGATTCAGATGAACCACACATGGTCTTGAAGTCTTCGCTTCCAGCAGCACCACTAATAAAAGGAGAGCCACTGAGATTTTTCCCTCCTTTAAATACACCTTAGTAGATAAAATGGGTGCAGTCAAATGTGTTTGTGAATTTATCATCTAAAATCGAGCCCTTCGGAAGTAAGTTTAAATGACAGTTTTGGTGAATGTAAATCTGTTTCTCTATCCTTCCACATTGCCTTTCTGTTCTTTACTCCCTAGGGCTGTCTGTATCTCTTGCACACGCACACACGCACACACACACACACACACACTCAGCATTTCTGAACACACTAACCTTTGGGGTAAAATCTCACGTTCCTTATTCAGGTATCCTGTCCTGAGACTTGGAGACATATGTCAGAATAGGCACCTGACATGAGATCTTGAATGTTTTTGAAACCTCCTTAAGATTGTCCAATCTATGCTAAACACAGATTTCTTAACCAGTCATCTTAAATATAAAAAAGAAAAACAGAACTCTACAGTGGTCTAAGGTACTAGTACCAACTGCAGTTACAGTAATGATGTTTTTATCGTTCACTTTTGACTTTCATAATGTAATTCTGAATTTAAAAAAAATTCCTACAAATAATGATAAAATTATTTAGTTCCTAGAACCAAAAATACTTATTTTCCTCTATAAATTACACTCTATTGTAATTTAGAGAACTGTAGACAAGAGTTACTGGTATTTGTGACTTATCTCTGACCTTATTTTTCATATGTTACTTCCATATGAGGTTGGATGATACTCATACATGAAAATTTCATATTGTTGGTCCTGTACTTGATGAATTATTAAAGTGATGTGAATGAATGTGGTGTTCAGGTTTTCAGCAATTTTTATATCCTTTTGTTCTTTTCTTTTTTAAAGAAAAAATACCTTGTCTATAACATCACAACTTTTTAAAATTTAAGCAAAGATCAGCCTTAAAAGAAAGCATTTTAGGAGATTTTTATCCCTAACCTTCTCAAAGGAGTCCTAAGAATTTTTTCTTTGACACAGGATGTTAATTAAGCTTTTCTAGAGTGAGAAAAATACACCTACTAGTTCTCATAAGCATATATGCAGGTAACTATTACAGCACAACTGCCTAAAGAAAAAACACACGTACAATTTTTTTCAATATAATCAGGTGTTTAAAGACTTTACACAATCAAAAAGGTCTGTAATAGTTTTGTTTTTATTATACTTTCTTAAATTTTTTTTTCTTTTTAAGTTGAAATGCCCCCCAATTCCTACGAAATGTGGTTTTGACTAGGGGTAACTAAAGAAAATTTGAACTCACATAACAAACCACAGGATGACTCCTCATAGTGTCCCAAATTGTTCAAGACATAAATATATGCTTTGTCTGTAGTTCTGTTTGGTTTGATGATATATCATTACAAATTTTCAAAATATTTCCATATTTGCAACAACTGTATACTTGTTCAAGAACATGCCCAAGGATGTCAGATATTTCTGTTATGTGACAGAGATATGTATTATACATATTACATATATTATATATTATATATTATATATCTGTTATGTTTGTAAACTAAATCAACATTACTAATAATTGCTAGAAATCCTAATAGACAGCTATACTGAGTATAACTAAAAATATTACAATTTTTTAAAAAGCGTTTTTCCATAGTATTCTCATTTGGCATCTCTGTATGCTCATTTATTTATTTTTTTTTTAAGATTTTATTTATTTGACAGAGAGATCACAAATAGGCAGAGAGGCAGGCAGAGAGAGAGTAGGGAGAAGCAGGCTCCCTGCTGAGCAGAGAGCCTGACGCAGGACCTGATCCCAGGACCCTGAGATCATGACTTGAGTCAAAGGCAGAGGTTTAACCCACTGAGCCACCCAGATGCCCTGTATGTTCATTTAAATACACTTAATTAATTATAAGCAACAGTGCTAAAATCAAATAATTCATTTAAATACACACTGAGTAAATTAGACATAGGGCATACATATGATTAAACTAAAACTCTCATTTACTTTATGGTCAGATCTAATGTTTATGAGTGTGTTTGTGTGTGTGTTTCTTGTTCAACTCATTCATCCACTGAGCAAATTAGTGTTACTACTTGATACTGGTGACATAAAGGGAAACATCTGCATATTTAGAAAAATAACATTTGAGTAATTGTTCCTGTCCCCTTTCAGAAGAATCTTTGTTCCATATTTCAAAATTCAATTCATAAAATCTGAAATTGCTAACACTAAAATTCACAAAATAATGTTTAATAAATAATGCAACAGAAATTTTCAGGGACAGGCACAGCTAACCGCTCCGCTAATAAGCTACTACTAAATGCTCTTACAAAATCTTTAGATAAGAATAATCACTAAATAAGAATATAACTTAAATGACATTTACATTGATAGGTGGCATCTGATAGCTATTGGATAAATTATTAAAAAGGAATAAATGCACCGCTAATTTATATAACATCAAATTGTAATTACATATATTTCTCCTATATGTAAAATGGAAAATGTCACACTTTATATTTTACAACATGACATTTAGTATGATGAGTCTTAAAATCCTTCTTAAAATAACAAAGTATCTTGCAGTTTCACAAAAATTTGCATTTTCAATACAACTGTAAGACGATTTTTCCAAGCACACAGATGAAGAAAAACTGCAGGTATGAATATTTATCAGGAAATGTCTTGAGACTTGGAATTCTAGGAAAAAATTAACTAATTAGGCAAAAATTTTTCAGATGAAAGGAGTTTGCAAAGGACTAAACATGTTTTGCACCTGTGCTATTCCTTATTTTCTGGTATAGAATTTCTAAGTAAATCTTAATCTAGCCTTAGCATATACTTGTTTTTTATTTGTTTTTGCTGTTTGTTTGTTTGTTTTAAGATTTTATTTATTTATTTAACAGAGAGAGAGACAGCGAGAGAGAGAGAACACAAGCAGGGGGAGTGGGAGAGGGAGAAGCAGGCTTCCGCTGAGCAGGGAGCCAGATGCGGGGCTCAATCCCAGAACCCTGGGATCATGACCTGAGCCAAAGGCAGACGCTTAATGACTGAGCCACCCAGGGCCCCTGTTTTTGCTTTTTTTTAAAGAAAATTCAACTAAGTTCTTAAGTCGAAGACTTGCCATAGAAAACTAGAGTTGGATGAAAGGCAAACTTGTGTACAGATACATTTTTACAAACGTGTATATTTTGTTTATAAGTATTTGTATATGCCTATTGAAATGCTTATTTAAAAATTCCAAATAGAATTTAAAATGCCAGTTATGATACTTATTCAACACCGATGAACTCATACTCTACAAGTGCTAACCCTGATAAACAAAATTATTACTTTAAATCAAATCATGACTATTTGGTAGAACTATTAGCCAAACTAATTTCTCCCTCAGATTATTTTACTTTTACTTTTTTTTTTTAAGATTTTTATTTATTTATTTATTTATTTTTATTTATTTATTTGACAGACAGAGATTACAAGTAGACAGAGACAGGCAGAGAGAGTGGGGGAAGCTCAGCAGGGAGCCAGATGCGGGGCTCGATCCCAGGACCCTGAGCTCATGACCTGAGCCGAAGGCAGAGGCTTTAACCCACTGAGCCGCCTGGGCGCCCCTATATTACTTTTTCATCTAGAACTTTCAATCACCTGAGAAGATTATTAAAATTCAGATCCCTAGGTCTCCCCCTCCACCTTCCCCTCCCCTGAGGATTCTGATTCTGTAGGATTAGGATAAAGATCAGGAATAGCATGTTTAACAGCGTTCATCCTGGATAAACTTTGCGTAGGTGGTCCTGGGATAGACCAATTACAGTGATATGAAATGCTCCAGATTGATACCTCATGGGAAAAAGAATTTCCAATGAAGGCTATCCATGGGACTAAAAATGATAATTGAATTGAGTTGAAACTACATTAGAAATTCCACTACAGTAAAAAGCCACTTTGCCTTTTATTATACTGCAGTTTCCTCCTAGTGCAAATGATGTTTAACAAGATGAAGATATAATGGGACACCTGTTCTTAGGAGACCTCAGGCGTGCCAGCAAATTTTCTGTCACTGATGAGGACAGAAACAAATCCAGAATGAGGATGAGCAGCGAAGGTTGCAGTGGATTTGGGGAGCATCTACAAGAGAGCCATGTGAGAGCCTGTGGTGACATTTTTGGCAAACAAAGACCGCTGCATGTCCCGAATGTGAATTAATGATAAAGGAAAGAAGCTAACTAGTTCCTGAACTTGCAGGTATGCCTTTAAAGAGCATTCACCCAAAGTGACATAGGTTATGAATTCAATATCAAAAAGAAGGAGGAGGAGGAGGAGGGGAAGGGGGAAGGGGAGGGCAAGAGGAAGAGGAGAGTTAAGTTAAATTAGCATATCTTGTTGTAGAGAATCCTTTCTGGATGCTCTAGAACACCTCTCTTTTTTCTGATTGCTAGTAGAGGTCATCAGAATTTCTAGAATGTACTACTAAAGCAATATGAAGTTAAATGGGCTGTGGCTGCTGGAATCTTTATCATCTGAAGTAGTTGTATTACTTCTGCTATCTGTGAGACAGAAAAAGTGGCTCAGTAACCATGTGGGTATGTTTTTTGTAGCAGGGGTGGAGTGTCCAGGACCTTACTATCTTTCATCTGCCTCGAGCTTCACCTCCCCTCTCAAGTACTTGTGTTCTACATTCTTCATTTGGAACGAGCTTCTTGGTAGAGAAGGTGAAAATGAGATTTGGGTGGCGAGACTTTTCCACCTCCTTCCAACGTCATGCAGGTGATTCTCGATACATGTGGTAGTTATGTTCTATAAAGCCTCCACGGACACTGAATTAGCGAATAGTGAACCACCGCTCCTGGGGGACATACAGGGTTGGGTTCCCTCCAGGCTCTGGTCACAACATTTTCATCAACTCATCATTACATCACCTTGTTTCATGTGTGTTTCTGTTCAAAGGCAACCTTATCTTTAATATATATTATTGATTTGCTAACATTTAGATTAAGGCCAGTAACACTATAGCTCGTGCCTGAACCAAGCGTACCTAACACATGTATTTTCTCTATAATGCCCATCACAGCTTTCAACACCCCAGGACTACCACTTCGGGATCATCATAAACAGGAAAACGATCAAACATAGCGTAATGTATAAACTTGTCTAATCACTAGATCATATACCTGAAACTGACATAGCATTGTGTGTCGACAACACTCAAATAACAATAAAAATAAAATTAAATAAAATCGCAAAATTATCAATAAAAGCCCAAAAATGGAACGCAAAAAGTATGCCACTAAAGTGGTGGAAAGGACACTTGTTCACAGCATGAGGGCTAAGATAACATGACAGATCATTCAACCTCTGCTGAGAAAATGCACATATGACACTCAAACTTTTTGCTGACATTCACTGTGAATGTCTGCAAATGACAGCAAAAGCAGCACAATTATTGATTTGAGGGATTACAGATAAATTTCAGGATGTAGGTGGGGCACAAAGACGGAACCTATGAGAAATGAGAACTGATGGTATCAGTGCCAAGCCAAAGCCCCCATTCATTGCTTGCTTCATGCCAAGGGTATTAATTTTCCAGGGCTGCCATACGAAGTCCCACAGACTGGGTGGCTTACACAACATACATTTATTTCCTCATCGTTCTGGAGGCTGAAAGTCCAAGATCAAGTTGTTGGCAGGTTTGGTTCCTTCTGAGGCTCCCCTCCTTGGCTGGTAGATGGCTACCTTCTCATTGTATCCTCTTCTGTGTACAGACACGCCTGTGTCCAAATTTCCTCTTCTTGTTATGACATCTGCCCTACTGGATTAGGGCCCACCCAAAAGATCTCATTTTAAGTTAATTTTTTTTTTAAATTTTAAGTTAATTAACTCTTTTAAATCCTTATGTCCAAATTCAGTCTCATTCTGAGGTACTGGGAGTCAGTCTTCAACATACTGATCTGGAGGGGTACACAATTCAGCCCCAAATACCATCAAAGCCTTTCCAGCACAACACATAGCTTCTCTCCAACTTCAGCACGATGCTAGCTTGGACTTCCCAAAAGCATTCTTCATGCTATGCTCCTTGGTTGTGCCTCTCCTGCCTTTTTCAATGGTTTTTGTAATCCAAGCTGATCAGGGCTGACTTTGCTTTATTCCTCCTTATAATGAGTTACAATTAATAATTAGAATTGACTGCTCGGAGACCCCTGTCCCTCTTAGGTCTTTTAAAATTCCCTCTGGAGCCTGTGCCCAGAGGATCAGACCCCATTATACAGTTTCTCTGCATCTTGAGCATTTATTATATTAGGAGGCATGCCAAGAATTTCCCAGAAATCTATCCAGGTCTCCACAACCTGTACCTGTAATCTGCCTTTCTGGGCTTACCTAAGAGTCCATGCTCCTGTCTACCTTTGTGTTTCCAAGAATGTGAATACATAGTTTTCCCAGCTTCAGGCCTTTGCTCTCATCATTCTCTCCACCCAGAATTCCTTTCCTCTCTATTTCTCCCTGTTGAAATCCCTCCATTTTCTCTAGGTCGCCCCTAAATGTTACCTCCTTCAGGCTGCTCCCTTTGATTCTGATCACCACTTCGAATGTGTGGGGTTATTTTCCCACACCACCATGCAATTCTCTGACAGCACACCAACCAGCTGGCCTGCAATTCAACTCAATTCTGACACCATCCATGGGGAGCTAGGATCAGATGCCACAATTTAAGGGCTCTGTCCCACAAGACTGCTCCCCACTTCAGATGCCCATCACAAGTCCACATTGTTGCCAGTGCTTCTGACCAAAGCACATATCCAAGCCCTATATATCCAAGGTTCCCACAACCTCTTCTTTGAGTTCAATTAATTTGCTAAAGCGACTCACAGAGCTCATTCTACTTACTAGAGTACAGGTTCATTACAAAGGATACTAAAGGATACAAATCAATAGTTAGATGGAAGAGATGCATAGGGTGAGTTATCTGGGAAGGGGTGTGGAATGCCCAGGCTTTCTAGGCATACCGCTCTCCCTGAATCTCCATGTGTTTACCAAATGGAAACTCTTAGAACTCCACCCTTTTGGGTTTTTAAAGAGGCTTCATTACATAGGCATGATTGATTAAATCTTTGGCCATCAGTCAATGAACTCTATCTCCAGCCCCATACTTTTCCACAGAGGTTCAGGGGATGGGACTGAAAGTTCCAACCTTATAATCTTATGGTTGCCCCACTGGCAACCAGCCTCCATCCTTAGGTGTCTTCGAAAAGCCACCTCATAAGGTTAACAAAACACACCTTTATCACTCTCATAACTTAGGAAATTCTAAAGGTTTCAGGAGCTCTGTGCCAGCAAGAGCGATGAAGACCAAGTATATATTTCATAACGCACATTATATCCCACTCCCTGCCCACTCAAGCCTTCATTCCCTCTCCCAAAAGCTACATCACTCTCAATTATATGAAGTTTACCACCTCTTACCTTAAAGTATTGTGTGTGTCCATGTGACATCCCTGGTAGGTTATAAGCTTCTTGGAACTAGTGGCCATGCCTTATTCATCATATCCCCACACCCTGAGCACAGTACCTAATAGATTAATTGATAGATTAATTAAAATCTGGTTTTGTTTTTGTTTTTTCTTAATTACAAGTGTTTTTTGAGTGGATGTGCTCTGCTTTTAGTAAAATTTGAATTAGAATTAGGTGAACACATTTCAAGTCCCTCATGACTCCTCTATCTCATTTTCCTGCCAGATAGGAGAAAATCATCTTCCATGTCTGCCATCTGGTTGGCTGTTCATTGTTGATTTGCACAGGATAGCATACTTCTGCCTCTGCCCTGATCCAAAAGTTCTCCTTCTATTCAGCATTACTCTCCTCTGTTTCATACACACTCTCAGAAGTGGACCTTGAGGCAGGGTAGAGGGAACATCAGCACAGAAGTGAAAGAAGTGACAGAGGGACAGGAGGGCATCCAACAGAAAGTACAGGCTATCATAGTGGGCAACTGAAACTTAATCCTGTGGGAAAACTTTAGGAAATAGTGTCAAACACTTGCCTCATATTATCCTTCTGGAGGATGCAGGGAGCTGGGGTATTTATACACTGATTCCCATCATGCACTGGTGGGAGATGCTACTGGGGGCGGGGTGGGTTATTCCTGCTGGGAGCGCACAGTCCTCTGGCTCAGAGATGCAGATACTGTGGTTAGAAGCATGCTGGAGCACAACAAAGTGGCAACGCTCAAGGTTATGGGCACTGGTGTGTGGTGAAATGTGTAACTACCGCCTCTCTGGAGCAAAAGGCCCTGGTATTTTCTAATACTACAAACTCCCACCATCCGTGATTTCAAGGCACCAGCTGCTAGCTCACTGAACACTGAATTGGGAAGAGAACCAAGGCACACATTATTATTCGACCATAGGATATTTTTCCCCCAGAGATACAAGAAACATAAATAATAATAACAGGTAGTATAACTGTTAGGAAGTGATGAGTTTTAACTGCATTACTTGTGTTTTAATTTAATTTACTTATTGGTAACTTTACAAAATTTAATTTTTAGTAATCACTGTGTTTAACAACTGATTCAAAAAATTCCTGAAAATTTAACAAATGGCATTTGTGAGTTGATTGGCTATGGAGACGGGAAGCACTAAAGTATCAGTCGCAATGTCTGTTCTCTTTGAACAAAATACACCCTTTCCATTCTATATTCTAACCAGGTGTTTTATTCTACCTGTGGGGCAATGAGCAGAATTGTTTAAAAGTCCACGTGGCCTGGGAACTAGCTGGAGATGGGTCCTCCAGCTAGGAGGAGAGGGTGTACCCAAGCTCTGCTTCCCATAGAACTGGGGAGAGCCTCCTGCCCCCCACTGGGGGTCACAATACTCCAGGCATCCCAAGGGTTCCCAAGGCTGGGCAGGGACTTTCCAGACAAGTCTGATTTCTGACTGCCTGACCTGAAGCAGACTGATTATTCCTTCACTTCCAAGACTGCTTCTTTTCACTGACTCTATAAAAAGGGAGAACCAGTGGGGAAAGGAGGGCCCCTTCACCAAAACACAAACCTACGCCAAGGGTTCCACAGCACACTGGTCCCTGCCCACTTCTCCTTGGCATCATGAGAGATGGCATAAATCTCCTATGTGTAGCTGCTTGTCTCTTAAGTTCTCCCAACAATGCCTGCTTGTTAATCCACACCACAACATGGTGGAACTTGTCCCAAACTCTTTCAGGACAGCTGGTGACCCACCTTGCAGGATACCTCCAAAGCCCAATAATAGCTAGGAAATAAATTATTGTCTTGTACCAAAATTTCATATTCATTCTGTATATCTTTTCCTCTGTGGTTCTTTCTACTTCACACCTGGTATCATCGATAAAATCTCTCTTTTGGGTTTTTGGTTTTGTTTTGTTTTTCAGATTTATGTAGACATTTGTTTCCCACTTTCTCATATTCAGTGAGAATCACGTGCCTGTTAGACACATTATTTCTTGTCTTCATGAGATACAGTTTATCCTTTGCCAGGAGCCCATTATTCTCATAGCTTAAGCCAGAGGCAGAAACCCAAATCCTGTTTTTCAATACTTATCTATGTAGCCAGATGATTATATCCTATATTCCCCTTTCGCTTCCAAATACGGGTTCCAAAGACAGTCCAGCTTCCCAGCCTCAGAATCACCACTTCCAAAGGGAGACATGGGAGGTCCATGCAATCTCTGTGTCCATCAAGCACCTGGAACTAGACTATATTGTGCCCACACACTGACGGACATCAGTAGCTCCTCTGTTGCTAGGCAACCATGCTGACCAGCGGCACATGTGTGCTCCTGTTTGTCCACCTGGTGGTGGCGGCAGCTCTTATGCACTGGCTCTGGGGTCAGAATGGCTGGCAAAGCAGGAGAAGATAATGTCACTACCTTGGGACTCCTGTCCAGCTGTAGACATAAAGGGAACTCCGGATGGCGAGGCTAAGAATGTTCGCTCCCTCTGCTCCTGCAGAGAATCACAATCTTTGAGGAAGCAAGTACAGATCCAAAACAGAATAGCATTTTAACCTCTATGCTTACCTAACCCTTGAACATATAACAACTATTGGCTGAATGCAGAGCTACACACATCTCCAATCACAGCGTCTACACAAGGGAAAAGCCATCAGCATGACTTGCTTATTTCTCCAGCACAAAAGAGTGATTGGTAAATGTTTGGCTATAAGTGAATCAAATTTCTCTGCATCCTAAGTATTTATTCTAAGGGTCTTTCTAATTTTCCTAATCCCTGGGTTTTTTGTTATTGTCCTTAGCCTCGAATGTGCTTTTGGAAGCAGATGACGTGTACATAACAAATTAAATAAATACCTGAAAACGTCTGGTGGAAGTGGGCACTTAATAGATAGATACTTAATTAATCAATTAATTGGAAGTCAGAAAACCTGTCTCTAATCCCTGCTCATACTAACTTTACTAGAAAGATCAAGATGTGTTCTTAAAATAAGATTACGGAGACTGTAAACTGGGCACCTGCAAGCCAATTATGGCTGTGGATATGTTTCATTAGGACAGCACAGTGTTTGAATAAACCTGAACTCGATGCTTTTAGGCGGGGCCAAACTCTCTAGTTTCCATAGTCACCATCACCTCCTACTCTATTTGTCTCACCCGGGATAACTCCACATAGGTTCTGCTGGCCCTGAAGGCATTTGGGTTTGAGAATCTAAAGACTATATAATCTCTAAGGTCTCTTCCAACAGTAAAAATCATCTATGCCTGTACTGTATATAAAGTAGATACAAGAAATAACAGGGGGAAACAGGATTTGGTTGATATCAAAATGTAGAGCAAAGAATAAACAACAGGTAGGGGGCACCTGGCTGGTTCAGTCAGTCAAGCATCCAGCTCTTGGTTTCAGCTCAGGTCATGATCTCAGGGTCCTGGGATTGAGCCCCCAGTCAGGCTCCAGGCTTGGTGTGGACTCTGCTTGGGATTCTCTCCCTCTGTCCCTCCCCCTGCTCACTCTCACTCTCTCTCTCTCAAAATGAATAAATAAAATCGTGAAAAAAAGAAAAAGAATAAACAACACGTAAAGCTCAAAGTTAACATCCAGATAATCAGAGGTGCAGAGAATATTCTGGCAAAGTTATTTCCATAAGAGAAAAGAAAAGCTTAATGCTTACAACATCTGGAGATCAGAATTTTAACACGGGATTAAAACACACATGTTAAAATGGCCTCATCCTAATAAGCTCAGAACTCCAGGTCATTTGCCCATATTACATAAAACACAGCACTATCTGCCAATCCTGGCAGCCTCTGCTCAGTAACCAGGCTCAGGATAGAACCAGAGGCAAATGGAGATACATTTGGCAACAAGAAACAGATCCCCCACCTCACCCCCAGTGACCCTCACTTTTGTGAATGAATTCTTTCTTCTTTTATTAAAATTCCATGACCTTCATGCAAAAGCTACATTAAAAAGTACCAGTTCCTGAAATTTTTAAAGATTCCTATATTTTATGTCTCCTCGATACGGTAACAAAAAATCAGATATATCTTTAAAGCCTAAAAAACAACCTATCATAACGTCTCCATATACTGAACAGCCAACTAGAAAGCCTTTGATATGTATTATTTTAATTTCAATTTTACTTACAGTTCTCTTTAAATTTCAGGAACACAGATTTTTCTCTAAGAGTTGTTTTCTTTAAAACAGCATGCTTTTAAAAAGTGATCATAAAGGGAAAACTTATTTCATCACGTTTCCAAAATTTCAATGAGCTTAAAAAAATTCTCTTTAAACTGTTACCAGCTTTATATCCCAAAGAAATTTTTAAAAGATGAGTAAGGTATAATTTTATATATTTTAATTTCTATATGCAAGAAATAGAAAAATAAAGTAACTGCCCAATAAACATATGAAAGCATATTAATCTCACTAATAAGAAAAACCCAAGCAGTGGTCAAATATCAATTTCTAGCTATCAAAAAGGCAAAGTTACACATGTGCGCGTGCGCACACACACCCACACCCACACCCACACCCACACCCACACACAGCCCAGTACTGGAATATGGCCACTTATAAACTCCAATGGATTGCTATAATCATAATCATTCTTTGGGGAGGAGCGTTAAGCATCTGCCTTCGGCTCAGGTCATGATCCCAGGGTCCTGGGATTGAGCCCCATGTCAGGGAACCTGCTTCTCCCTCTCCCACTCACTCCCCCTGCTTCTGTTCCCTCTCTTGTGTCTCTCTCTGTCAAATAAATAAAATACACAAAAAAAAATTCATTCTTTGGGGTAATTTGTCAATATGTATCAAGAGCTTTAAGATATTCATGCATTTTGATCTTGTAATCAAATATCTAAAACTGTATCCTAAAAAATGCAGCCAGAGATTTATGTTCAATACTACAATCTACAAGACTATAATAATGAAAAACTGAAACAGCCTAAATGTCTAAGATTCAAAGAACAGTTACATAAATTATTGTATACCCACTTGAAGATCTACCACACAGCCATTAAACAGCTTGTTTCTTGAGGAATATGCAGTAACGTGGGAAATATGTGGCAATAAAAAGTTAAGTGGAAAAAGCAGGATGGCAAACTCCAGGTAACATGAGGATCCCATCTGGGTAAGAGGATTTATAAAGACTCTCTGCCTGTTGATCTGGGTGAAGGTTCACAGGTGTGTTCAGTTTATGAGAATCCAATAAGCTGTACATCTGTGTTAGTCATATCTTTCTGTATGCACAATATACATTGATGAAAGACTTGTTAAAGGTTGATTTATTATGTTGTATACAAATACCCAAAGAAATGGAAGGCAATTTAAAAAAAGATTTTAATATCTAGTAAGTACCTCGGCAATTTGTTAGAGTTGGAGGAAAGGCCTACCTAAAAAGCAAAAAGGAGTACCTAGAAAGCAAAAAGGAGGTACAGGAATTAAATGAGATAATTTCCATGAAATTTTCAGAATACTGCCATGTACACATGTTGTATGTTCAAAACAGTTAGGTTCACTATAAATCCTTTAAAACCACCATTGAACAGAACTGGAATTCTTACTGAGAAGGAGGTTATTTATTGAAAGCAATCACTGGGATGCCTGGGTGGCTCAGTGGGTTAAGCCTCTGCCTTCGGCTCAGGTCATGATCTCAGGGTCCTGGGATGGAGGCCCACATCGGGCTCCCCGTTGGGTGGGGAGCCTGCTTCCCCCTCTCTCTCTGCCAGCCTCTCTGCCTACTTGTGATCTCTCTGTCAAATAAATAAATAAAAGAAAAGAAAGAAATCAATCACTAAAAACAGATTTGGAGAGGATACTGTGCTACTGAATCAACTCCTGCCCCAGATTACCACGTTACCAGCCGTGGCTCTCATTCCCACACTCCCCTCCCGATGTGACCCTCCAACCTCTCCTTCCTCATTGCACCTGACAGAGTTCTAGGGTTAGCCTGACTCATCATGTCTCCTCTGATCCCTGATAAGATAGCCAAATCTGAAACCTTACAGATAGCCAAATTGTTTTATTTTGTCTCCAGCTGCAATGAAATCACTTACTTTGGTGGGAAGTGGCTGGATGGTAGATACTGGATTCAGAGAAGAGATCTCTAAAACCAAATTTTCCATAGCTGATTTTGCTAATGAAGTCATCTTACAGGATATCAGCTGTGGGTAACATTTCCTTCCTTTGTTAAGATTTTTTATTTTTTTTTTACATTATGTAACCTTTGATGGACATTTTGGATTCATTCCTAGCCTAGAAACTACACTGCTAAATTAATAATAACCTTTTTTTCCAAAGGTCAAGTATGATGGAGGTTAGTTTTACTCAATAAACACTGAAAGCCCAAATCTTCCTCTCTGGATGATATCACTCCCTTGATTACCTCTCCCTTCCTTTCCACCCCCAATACCATCAGGTCAACCTATCCCTTCAGAAGAGATAAGAGTTTCATAACTGTCACCGTGGGAGAATTTTCATACAGCTGAAAAAGAGAAAGATATGCTGAAATTTCTACTACATTTACTCAGACCATAAATCCCAGACCTCCTGTGCTTCCTCTAACTGCAGGCGCAAATGTTTTTAGACAAATTGGAACTTATTAAGATAAATACATATTGTCAGGATTGTCCAAAGGGCATGGAAGAATTCAAGCTGTTTCTTCCCTTTTAAAGGAGACTGGTTTGTTCCTCCTTTAGTCAAACTCCTAAGTAAAACCTCCATCTAGAGCTAACTGATTTCTTCTCTTGCCTGGATTGCCCTTCTATTCTGTTTTTATTTTATGCTACTGGTAACTTTTAGTCTCTATTTCCAGCTATGCCTAACCAGAAGAAAATTATTTTTCACTTATTAAAACTAAATTAAAATTTTCTAATTATAAATGTAATGCCTACTCATTCCAAAATTTTGAAAAACAATTTTCATGTTTAAAAAAGTCATAAAATCGGGTGCCTGGGTGGCTCAGTGGGTTAAAGCCTCTGCTTTCGGCTCAGGTCATGATCTCAGCGTCCTGGGATCGAGGCCCACATCGGGCTCTCTGCTCAGCAGGGAGCCTGCTTCCTCCTCTCTCTCTGCCTGCCTCTCTGCCTACTTGTAATCTCTCTCTCTGTGTCAAAT
>LNAC01000058.1:5215593-5247487 GCA_002007465.1 Ailurus styani
TTTTTTTCCTTTCATATTCATCCAATATCTAATATGTCTGGAATGGCATGAGGGCCTTCCCATGTTGGTTCACCCTCTACCTATTGCTCTCTCTACATTCTACATAGACAATAAAGTGTTACATCCCTCAGGCACATTTAATGGTTCCTCGGGCACATTAAAAAATTCAGTTGCAATGTCATTTCTACTTATGCTGCTGTTAGTCACCATAGTCACCCATTTATCTAGAAGAGCAACTACCTGAAATGAACAGACTCCCTGAAAGACAGAAGACCATAGTAAAGCTGATGTTAATACACAGAACTCTGTGTCCAATAAGGAAATAGGTAACAATATTGCCGAATCAATCTACTACCAAAGAAAGAAAAGGCCAGGATAAAGCCAAACAGAATTTAAGAAACACGACCCAAAACTGTGAGTTTTAATCTGCACAACATAGAAGTATCTCCTTACAGAATGATTTCTGGGTATAACAAAAAGATAATCTTAAGAGAAAATCTCTCCTTTGGGTTGGTTTTGAAAACTTTTTTTTTTTTTAAGATTTTATTTATTCATTTGACACAGAGAGAGAGAGATTACAAGTAAGCAGAGAGGCAGGCAGGGGGGGNGAATCATACTGATGTAGTATAAGCTTTGGATAGAAGCTTGGTTAACAAGGAAAAGATATGAAAGTGTGTTAGACTAAGACCATGTTTACATCTTCTCCCAAAAGGGGTTGTTAGCGAAGATTTAAGAAGCCTCAAAAGAACTAAAATTTTGAAAGGGAGGGAGACACGAAGGATGAAGCTGTAGATGACATGGACTGTCGTCCAGGATCAGAGTAAAGAAGAATGAAATCACTGGTGTGTTAAAAGAGAAGTGTCCTGGCAACTTTACAATTTGTTCTTAGAAATGACAGTCAAAGACGAACGTGAAAAGAAAAACGGAGTGGGGGGGAGGAGGAGGAATGGGATGTTTTTGGTGCCTTGGGATTCTCTTAGAGAGAATATTAATACTTCATCGTGGAAAAGGAAGCATAAACCCAGGTAACAGGACACTATGGAATCTGCCATAAAGCGGGAAAGAAAAGTGGCAGTGTGCAGAAAAGGATAAATGAGGCACTGGGTTGTTTGCCTTGGCTTCAACAAGCCATTCTCATTGGAAATATTTCTGGAATTTAGTTCCCTTGAGTCCAAAAAAAAAAAAAAAAACTGCTTCACTGAAATCTGTCTCAAGTGAAAAAAATGTCTTTCAAAACTTTTCTCAGCACTCCAGAAGAAAATTAATATATGAAGGAAAGCAAATTATTCTTCTTCCATTTAGCTTGTTAAACAAAAATAAGTGGAGGTACAATAATTATGTCAGGGATTGCAACTAGAACAACTGAGTCTGCTGGTTTGTAACTACAATAAAAAGTTACCTAATTCTAAGAGGGTTGATTTCACCATGGCAGTAGACAGTAGACCTTCCCAAGCGTGTGACGTGTCATAAAACATGGCCACATGTCTAATTTAAACCTCAGACTAACCTTGTAATATAGAGAAATTGGAAATTACCCCATCTCTTTTGCCTTTTTGTGAATCAAGGTCCAGAGAAGCTAAGTCACTTACTTTGGCTGAATGCGTGTACACACACACACACACACACACACACACACACACACACACACACACACACACCCGTCAACAGCCCACGGATTACAATGTGTGTCATGGGATAAACATGAGCTCAGAAGCCCCGCAGCAATAATTCCTAAATTTACCAGCCCTGCTGGTATGACCCAAGACAAGGAATTTAAGGTGTTTGTGCCTCGGGTCCTCACCTACACAACAGACAAAACAGTATCTACCTCACCATGTTCATAGGATTAATTAAATCAAGACAATGTCTATGAAGGACCCAGCAGCACCCATCTGGATTAAGGACTCAATGGTTATTCCCCTCCCCTGGAAGTGAGTCACTTTTCACTGGCATTTTGGGGAGTGCATCTGTCTTCTGTCAGGAACAGGACTCTGAAACTAAAAATCTGATGGAGGTTTGGCTTCCATGAATTCTAGTAAGAGCCATGGACTGAGATTCCTGAAGTAATGAGTTAAAGTCTGACTTGTGACTGGTTTCTTACAAATGTAGAGAAAATGCACAGGTAGAGCAGACTGTTTGTGTCCAACGTGAATGAACAGCCTCACAGGTAATTCTCTAGCATTCACTGGTCCCTCAGCCTCCCAACCAGCTCCCCTTCCCCTCCCAGCAAAGAGCACAGAGCAGGAAAATCACTGCTGGGAAGGTCTCAACATTTTCAATTTCAGTGACTCTGTGTGTGTGTGTGTGTGTGTGTGTGTGTGTGTGTGTGTGTGTGTGTGTGTGTGTGTAGAGACATATGTGAGAGAGTGGGAAGGTGTAAAAATCAAACTGATAAAAAGGGACTTTTATCAGAATGTGTGTCCGTGTGCATGAGCATGTGTGTGCATGTTTGGTCTGATCTTAGGTTTGGACAATGCAAAGATTAGCGTCAGAGACAGTATCTGTGAGTAGCCATACACAAATGACTCATTACACGATAGTTCCCAGAAATAATCTTACAGAATCCAGATTACAGTAGCTGAGCTCCCCTGCCTGAAAACTGAAAAAAAATCAGAAACTTTGAACTTTATATTGTAGAAATGACCAGAGCCCTAGAGATCATTTAGTCCGAGAAAGGGATGTCTGAGACTATGTACATCCACATTCTACAGACAGGAAAATTGAGTCTGGAAACAGATTTGTTAAAAGTCACACACACACTTCACAACACACAGCCCATTCATTTTTTCCAAATCACTCACTGCTCCTTTCCTTCCTGCATTACTGAGTAAATTCCATGGACTGCTAACCACACTCACTGCTTATGGTATTGTTTGATACAGATAACACCTATATTTATATTCCCAGCCCAGACCTCACCCCCCCAAATTCCAGACTTTTACATGCATCTATCTACTAGAAATCCCTACAAGTGTCCCAACACTTCCCTGCAATCTAACATCAAACTGAGCTCCTTAGACTCTGCCTCCTCTTCCTGCCATCTTCTCCATCTCAATAAACGACAACTCTGTTCCCCACATCATTCAAGACAGAACTCTTGAAGCCATCCTGACTTCTCCCTGCTCCCCACAGGTCATTTTCAAAACATTAAAATCTGGTCCCACACTGGTCCAACTCACCATCCTGTGCCAACCGCATCGCTACAGATAAGACCTCCTGTCTCATCTCTGCTGCCTTTCCATCTCCGCTACAGTTCCTCCTCAAATCAGCATCCCAGATGATCCTTTTTAAAGGAATAAAGTCAGTGGGGTTGCTCCTTGGCTCAAAATCCTTCACAAGGTTGCTTTTCACTCAAGTCCATACAAAGGGCCATGAAACTCTGAGTGGCTCTGTCTTTCCCCCATTTCCCTCACCTCCCTCGGCTGTCCCACCCAGACACAGTGCCCCCCCTGCTGTGACTCAAGTACAGAGGCGGGCTCCCATGTGATTATTTTTGTTTCTTTTTTAAAAAATATTTTATTGGGCGCCTGGGTGGCTCAGTGGGTTAAAGCCTCTGCTTTCGGCTCAGGTCATGATCTCAGCGTCC
The DNA here is from genome assembly GCA_002007465.1 of Ailurus styani. NCBI lineage: Eukaryota > Metazoa > Chordata > Mammalia > Carnivora > Ailuridae > Ailurus > Ailurus styani. The sequence goes on from LNAC01000058.1 coordinate 5,219,180, forward strand.
TGGGATCGAGGCCCACATCGGGCTCTCTGCTCAGCAGGGAGCCTGCTTCCTCCTCTCCCTCTCTCTCTGCCTGCCTCTCTGCCTACTTGTAATCTCTCTCACTGTGTCAAATAAATAAATAAAATCTTTAAAAANGTGCAGGGGAGGGGGACAGGCAGAGGGAGAGGGAGAAGCAGGCTCCCCGCTGAGCAGTACCCGCCCCCCACCTCCCACACAGGGTTCAATCCCAGGATCCTGGGATCATGACCTGAGCTGAAGGCAGATGCTCAACTGACTGAGCCACCCAGGNAAATAAAAAATATTTTATTTACTTATTTAGAGAGAGTGCAGGGGAGGGGGACAGGCAGAGGGAGAGGGAGAAGCAGGCTCCCCGCTGAGCAGTACCCGCCCCCCACCTCCCACACAGGGTTCAATCCCAGGATCCTGGGATCATGACCTGAGCTGAAGGCAGATGCTCAACTGACTGAGCCACCCAGGCGTCCCGTGATCATTTTTGTTTCTGTTGAGAAAGCTCTTCCTCCAGATCATTGCAGAACTCACTCCCTCATCTCCTTCAAGTCTTTACTCAAAAGTCGTCTTCTCAAGGTGAAGTCTTCCTCCCCACTCCCACCTCTTCTCTTCCCTATCCCTCTTCCTCGCCTTTAGCTTTATTTTTTCTCATCTAACATTCTATACTTTTTATTTACTTATTATTTTCTGACTCTCCCATCTTGGCTCTAACCTCCACAAGGATGGAGAGTTCCTGGCAGATCTGATAAGTGAATGAATAACAATGAATAAAATAGGAGAATCTTTGCTAAATAAAACTGGTTCCCAAAGCAGGATTAGAGTGACCAAATGCTACGACAAAATCAATCAAGCTTATATTAACTGAGCCTACATATCTTTATCTAGATTTGTGCATGTATATATTCATGCCTGTGTATGCTCATGTGTGTGCTTGCCATGAAGATTCCTATGAGTCAGCAAAGTTAACACTCTGCTCTGGTCCCCCAAGTCCTTCTTTCCATATAGAAAAAAGTACTTAAACTATTTCCCAAAGAATTAGAAATGTCAGAGTGAACGTAACTAATATAGAATGCTGCTTTACAGTGCTTTCTTTACATAAAGCTAATTTTACTCTTTAGAAATGACTAACAAGCTTGGGTAAACTCTTATGGGTAGGTGGTATTTTGGAGGTGAGTGTGCATAAGATGGATGTGTAAATTGCTAGGACAGATGAATATCTTTAAACACAAATGCAGACTATGTGTTTGATCAGCAAAGTGCTAATGAACAGGGGAATTTAAAATGTTGCTTGTGCAAGAAATACAAGAATACAAAATATGTCTGTTACAGCCTCCTGTGTTCTTGGCTAGCTAAGGTAAATGGATGACAATTTCGAGAGAAGACAGAATTAAGATAATCCTCTACAATGGTCCCAGGTCCTGATGAAGAACTAATCCATTTTCCCCCGAACTGTATGATTTTTACTTAAGAAATCTAAAAAAAAAAAAAAAAAAACTCTAAAATTTATGGTAACAGCCATCTGAGAAATATTTCAATGTATTTTGGCTTTCCTCATGGAGAAACTAAACTAAGGCTCAGAAATCACAAACTAACGAATTTAGGTCCCTGCCTACCTTGTTTGCAATCACTTCTATTCTTATGGCAGCTCATAAACAATAAAATAGGCAAGATAAGACCAAAAAAAAAAAGAAAGGAAGAAAGAAAGAAAGAAAGAAAGAAAGAAAGAAAGAAAGAAAGAAAAAAGAGAAGCTAGCTGATTGAGTAATGTACTCACCAGGTGCTAGGTAAATTCCCTCACGCATCATGGAAAATGGTGTAGTCTTATAAGCTCAAGAGCAAGGGAAATATAAGCATAATGTGCTGCTGAACTAGTTTCTAAGTTGTTTTTTGTGGATTTGTGGGGGGGGCAGGGAGGAGTTGGTTTGGGTTTTTTGTTGTTGTTTTTGCTTTGAGACAAATGCATCAAAAGCAATTTAGGATTGAGTCCAAGCTCTAGAAATCATTCCCCCAGACCTGAACTCTGGTCAGCCACTTATTTACTCTAGGGTCTTAGAAAATCACTTAATTCTCTTCATGCCTCAATCCCTCCATGTGTAAAATGTGCATAAACAGCACTTCAAAAGAGTTGTTGTGAAAATTAGATGAAAAAGTGTGTATAAAGTACTTAACAGGGCGCCTGGGTGGCTCAGTGGGTTAAAGCCTCTGCTTTCGGCTCAGGTCATGATCTCAGGGTCCTGGGATCGAGGCCCGCATCGGGCTCTCTGCTCGGCGGGGAGCCTGCTTCCTCCTCTCCCTCTCTGCCTGCCTCTCTGCCTACTTGTAATCTCTCTCTCTCTGTGTCAAATAAATAAATAAAATCTTTAAAAAAAAAAAATAAAAAAAATAAAGTACTTAACAAAGTATCTCTAAATAAGCATGAAGAAAATATTAGCTACTTTTTAGTAACATTAGTATCTAAATTCTAAGTGCCCCAAAGACCCACTGAAATGGGTCTTTCTGTCCCTCTCCTCACAACCACAGAATAAAAGTTAGTTCTTAGTTTAAAACATTTAAGTAGGGAGACTTTCACAAAGTTCTCTTTCTTTCTGAAAAACGATCGTCCTTCTTTCTTTCATTTCTGTCTTCTTTCCTTTTTCATTTCTGGATTATTTTATTTAATCCCTCATACGTTCAACTACCTACAGTTGGTTATAGAAAGCAATACTCTTTACCAAACAAACATCTACAACAAAAACATGCTTCCCACGCCCTTTACCACACCATCCCCCTCCTCCCTGCTCACAGCTATCCTTCACCTGAACTCAACTCCACACTGGCTCCTTCCATCCTCATGATCAGCCTCATCCTCTGACCACTCCCACACATTCATCTTCACACACACACACACACACACACACACACACACACACACACCCCTTTACAACTTGCCAGACTCTTCCCTTACCCTTGCCACACTGCGATAACCGCTATCCCTGCCGCCTTCCCTGTCTTTGGTTTCTTTTGCTCCTTGTTTGCCCTTCCAACCACCAGCAAGTGTGATGTGGCTCTACTGCCACAAACAGGTGGTCTGCCACAAAGTCCCTGTCCTGAGGCACCTCACCACTAGAAGATTTCAGCTCTGGATTATACAGAATGCTCATGAACACAAAGGAGAGAAGTGGATACATCCCAAAAGACATTTTTAAGCAGATTTCTTGGGTATTCCATTCAGAAGTCATTGTGTGTGTGTGTGTGTGTGTGTGTACATATGTCTGTGACTATAATATAAATGATATATATATATTAGACTAATGAATTCATGGATCTGTCTTTACCAAAACAGAGCAGGACAACTAAGAATTAGTCTGAAAATCACAGCATACCTTTTGAAATAACCTAACCAGAAAAGATAAAAAAGTAAATGAGAGTGAAAATTTATGACTTTGTTTTAGTAAACTATTATGATTACAGCAGCTGATATTAAAAAAAAATGTTAATGTGGCTGTGAAAATAAGGTAAAACCGGCAATAAGATAAAGTTTCATTTAGACCTTCTACTGACATAGTACCCTAAACCAGTGAAGATCATCAGGTAAGGCTGAAAAAAAGTCCAGCTGTGTTAGGTGGGTGAGAGACAGAAACACGGGGAACAGGAGGCAGAAGTAAGCCAGGGATGGCAACAATAGGACAGCTCCCCTCCCCCTCCCCCACCTCTGCTACTTTCCTCGCTTCCTTCTCCCCATTCTTTTTACTCTTATTGCATGTATCTCTGCTCCTTCTCTTTCCTGTCTTTATGTTCTCTTCCAACTCCAGCTTTTTTTCCATAACCAACTGCAATCACAAAATAGACCTTAAAACGACATTATAATAACAATGCCTCACATTTCTGAATCACTTTACAGATTACAAAACATTTCCACTTAATGATCAGTCACCCTCTGAGATAAGTAAAGCCAGTACTTTAATCCCCAGTGTATGAACAAAGGCTTAATGAAGTTCATGGGTTCTCTAGGTTAGGAGTTTTCGTAGACATAAGCTTTTTTTTTTTTTTTTTTTTTTAATCAGAATAACCTTGTGGGCACAAGTCCCCTCCTATCCCCAGGCAAGTCACATGGGTTGTGGTGGGAGTAACATTGGGTTGGGGAATAAAAGAAGTTTTTATATCTCTATTGTTTCTCTTCTTTTAAAAATCTGAGCAAAGGTGGCAAATATTCGTATCTGTTACATACATCTGGTGTTCAATCATTCTTTTTGTTTTCTCTGTTTGAAATATTTCACAAAAATTCAAAGGAAAGAAAAAATAACCTTGTCAAGTGTGTGTTGATCTGTCTCTTCTTTCAGATGAGGAAAGTGTAACTATAGACCAGTTAAGTGATTTGCCGTCATTCAAAGTTACACGGATATTGTAAGTTGTCGACAGAGCACACACACTCTTCAACTATTAATAACCAAGAAAGATCCAGACACTACATCCTTAGTCCTGGACATTGAGGTAGAAGCAAATGAGATTGGAGCCTATCTTTATTTCTGTGATCAGTATCAATCTAAAAAGTAATTAAGTGATTAATCTCCCAAACTGTGGGGTGAAGATGACTTGACAACATGAGTTACACTCAAGTGGAGGATGGAGCTATGTCTCTCTCCTAGATCAGAGCTTGCAGGAAGAGAGTCTTAGGGGTCTCCCAGCTAGCACCAATGGCCACATGATGCCACCTAAAGCAATAAATCTTCTACCCCTGATACCTCAGGGCAAATATCCCTAATACCTTAGGGTAAAATCTACGATTATCACAATAGTCACTCCTAGGTCCACTAAATAAATTACTCAAGTCATTGACATCTAAACTGGGGGCAGTGTAGGGGTTTAGAAACTTTCAATTTGCTCTCTTTTTATAATCCAAAAATTAATAGTGAAAAATAAAGGCATGGACACAGACATTTCCCTTCTGCCATTTCATTCATCTTTATGTAAAGTGAGCACTTTATAGTCCCCAAGGCATTCTCGGATACTTGAGTTCATTTAGTCCTCTGCAGACTGGGACGTCTGGAAGAGTCAGGCTGAGAAGGGCCACAGTGAAGGGGACACAGCCAGGGACCTGAAGCCAGACACCGGGGCATGCTCACCAGCTATCGGTCACGAGTCTCTGGACAAGTTACCCAGTCTTTCTGAACTTGGGTTTTGTCATCCCTAAAATAAGGATAATAATGCTGCCTCACAGATTTATTGTGAGGAACAAATAATTTATCTGAAGGCACACAAAACAAAGCACTACAAAAAAAGTAAAGTATTATTATACGTAGGAATGTTATTAAAAAGACACATTTTCATGTGAACACACTATACTTTGGAAACTCATGGCCAGAGAACTCTTATTTCTTTTATGTACTTTGGGGCCAAAATTTTCAAACTGTCTTATGACAGGTATTTTTCTATCAAAATTACAGGGAGTTTTAAAAATGGTGCTTATAGATATAGTCATAGGCTACTGAACACAAAGTGCATTAATGTAAGAACCTCATATATCATAAGAAGTGCTGAATAGAACCCAGAATTTAAAATCAACGAATTGCCTTGGTCCGTGTGAACAAAATGGTTCCTGAGCACTTTCATCTATACTTGGTAGAAAATACATTATAGCCTGTTTAAATGACAAAGTAAATAAATAAGACTGAATATTATGGTGTTATTCTCATAAAATCATGTCTTTGAATAGAAACAGTATAATGAAACCATCATTTGTATGTAATTTAAGGACTGTGTCCCATATTTTGATTCTTGGTCTCTTGGTATCTTAGAAGCCAGGGCTCCATTCTAAATAATCCATTTGGGCACAGAAAATTAATCTTGACATTAATGGCAATGATAATATATTTTATTCACATATTTCCCTACTTACCTGGCTCAATCAATCCAATTCCCAGACCTTTTCTCTTTCTTGCCAGCATAGCAGAGTCCTTGTTTCATAAAAAAGCTACAGAATCTAAAGCACTTTGATGAACAGTATTCAATATTAGGGAAAAATTTATTTTATATCAAAAAGTAAAATTTTAAATTATTTAAACAATTATTTAATTTCATGAGTGAAAGCAAGAACTTATTTTATCTAAATCAACATTCTTGGCTCTTTTTCTATTTCCAGCATCTGAATTATTCCTACCTATATCTATGTTTACCACATCAAAATAACAGATCTAGAATTTATTATGAAAAATTATTCATTTTGTACATAGCATGTGACAATAAGGATTTAAAATACAAAAAAAAAATCCACTGTGATTCTTTTTACAATGTACAGATGAATGCCTAAGGTTAGAGATAAATGTACCAGAACCCAGGCTATAGAACTTCCTTTATTTTCCCAACACAGGTACTGAATGAACAACAAGCTGCCAATTTTGGAAAATTTGGTCGTCCTAGAGTAACTCACATATCTTTCCCCTGAAGGAAAATAACAGGCAAAGTGAATCCACAACCTAAGAATCTGAAACATCTTTCTGAAACGTCTCCTTTCCAATGCCATTGTTTCCACCATTTCTTCCTCAACTCAGAAGCTGGGGGACCTGCCGATTCTATCTTCTGTTTTTGCCCCTATTAATCAAGCCTCTTCATTCTTCCTTTATAATTCCCTGTCACCTCTCCCAGCCTCCTCATTGCCAACACCCCCAGGAACAACAAATATATAGTCAGTGCTTACTCTACGCCAGGTAATGGGCTCGGCCCTTTGCACGTGCTGACTGACAGGAGTGCTATCATTCTGCAGATGCTGAAACTCAGTAGTGGTTGCCACAGGACTGTTCTAACACACCCAGACCAACAACTAAGTCATACTCTTTTCCGCTCTGCGAGATGATTCCCCTTTTATTAATACTAGTACCCTAGCATCTGGTCTCCTTTCCTCAGGCTTCCAACACCTAGGCCACTTTACACAGCCCCACAAGAAACTGCAACGCTCTCCATGGACCTGAAGGGTCTCTGTCACCTTCTGGCTCACCAAACACCAGCTTATCTAGGCAGTTGTTTGCTCTTTCCCCAGGCAACCCCAAAGCTGCACACCCACCAGCTGTCCTCAGATCCAAAAGGCCTTTTCTGCCCTCAAAGTCCAGGAGACTCCCAGAAAACCAAATAGGCTTTCAACGTCCAACTATGCAGCGAATCAACTTTCAGTGGCTCCCTGCCGCCCAGAGACAAAAGGAATGCCTCGGTCTGCTGTGCAAGGCTCTTCAAGCTGAACTTGCCAAAATCAGCCCCACCTCTGGCCTTTTATTTAAATAACTCCTCAGGTCCAGAAGGAATGCTTAGTGCTCACTAAACCTTTCCTACAAGTCTCAACACTGCTGCTTTGCTTGTGCCTCTCCTCAGGACCCACGTACCATTTACCCTTCTTTCCCTTCTTTCAGAACGCTAAGCTTCAAGGTCTATTCTGAACCATCTCTGATTGCTCTGATCAGAAGGGCTTCTCTCCTGTCTAAAGTCTGATAGTTCATGTGGCTTGTGCCACTGTCCTGTCATATCATTTATTGTTTGGTATTTACACTTGCTATTTGGTTTTACTTTCAAGTATTTATATTTTGAAGTTGTTTACAAACTACAAACTCCTTACTAACATTTGTATTTCAGGATGCCTGGGTGGCTCAGTTGGTAAAGTGTCTGCCTTTGGCTCAGGTCTCTGAGTCCTGGGATCAAGTCCCACATCAGGCTCCTCGCTCAGTGGGGAGTCTGCCCCTCCCTCTCCCCTGCTTGTGCTCTCTCTTTCTCTCTGACAAATAAATAAATAAAATATTTTTTAAAATTTGAAAAATTATGGGGCACCTGGGTGGCTCAGTGGGTTAAAGCCTCTGCCTTCAGCTCAGGTCATGATCTCAGGGTCCTGGGATCGAGTCCTGTGTAGGCTCTCTGCTTGGCGGGAAGCCTGCTTCTTCTTCCTCTCTCTCTGCCTGCCTCTCTGCCTACTTGTGATCTCTCTCTCTCTCTGTCAAATAAATAAAAAACATTTTAAAAATTTGAAAAATTAAATATATAATGAAAAGGAGAGAGAGAGAAAAAGGGGAAATTAAGATGTGAAATAAACTTACAAAGGTAAGTAAACATAAAGAAGATGAAATTAAATCTTTTTGGAGAGCCCACAAGGAGAAGGATGTTATTGGTTCCTTGTTCAAATCTAACCATCTAGTAATTTTTTTCACTAGACTATTTCTGTAATTCACTTGTAAATAGAGATAAGAGGCACTTGACTACTAAGAGCCAGTTAGAAAAGATGGGGGAAAAAAGGTGGAAATGATCAACCAAAAATGCTAAATGATGTCAGAAAGAAAGAAAGAAAGAAGAAAAGAAAAAAAGAAAAAAAAGAAAAGAATACATTCTGCCTAAAAACAAAACAAAATAGCCTGCCTTCTGCTGCAGGCCATGAGTTCAATGTTCATGAATCAACAATATATGTCAAACAAGGTATCTTTAAATAGAAACATAAATAAAACAAGGTTGTGTATTAATCAGTTGATGAAAATGTGACCAGAGGCTCATGGAAATCTAACTCTGTATTTCTTCCAGGAAGAATGGTTTCGTGTTTGTTACGTGTTTGGGGAGACTTTATAGAATATAACTACCACAAATAACTAGAATCAGCTGTAAAAAAAAAAAAATGCAGAGCCAGGATTAGAATCCAGGCATGTCTGATTCCAGAGACCATACTATCAAACAATGTATCATCCGCGCTCTGTATAAAGGAAAAAACTGATAGGTTTGATTGAATAGAAACCAAAAGATAAAAGACAAACTGGGGGAAATACTCATAAAATATATCAAAAAGGATATACTAATATTAACAAAGATTTCTTCAATTCAATATGAAAAAGGAGAACTCTAAAACAAGAAATAAATGGTTGGCTCAGTAGGTTAAGCATCTGCCTTTGGCTAAGGTCATGATCTCAGGGTCCTGGGATCAAGTCTGGTGTCAGGCTCCCAGCTCAGTGGGAGTCTATTTCTTCCTCTCCCTCTGCCATTCCCTCTACTTGTGCTCTCTTGCTCACACTCTCTCTCAAATAAATAAAGTCTTAAAAAAAAACAGAAAAAATGAACAAATGATCTAACAGGTAATTCATATACATACACACAAATTAATAACGAGATATAAGAACAGTATTTGAGGGGCGCCTGGGTGGCTCAGTGGGTTAAGCCTCTGCCTTCGGCTCAGGTCATGATCTCAGGGTCCTGGGATCGAGCCCCGCATCGGGCTCTCTGCTCAGCAGGGAGCCTGCTTCCTCCTCTCTCTCTGCCTGCCTCTCTGCCTACTTGTAATCTCTCTGTGTCCAATAAGTAAATAAAATCTCTAAAAAAAAACCAACCAGTATTTGGTCTCCGTAGTAATCAAAGAAATAAAAATAATTACAAAACATTACTTTTCAAACCTGTACATTTGGCAAAGACTAATAACAATTATATCACCCAGCCTTCCTGTGAGTGTATGGATGGGCTGCTGAACAAAATGTCAACTCATATAATTCTTTTGGAGGAAAATTTGTTAGTAGGTATCAATATCTTAATGTTATTAATAAATTTTGAACCAGAAAATTCAATTCTAGTTATTTATACTACGAAAGTATTTAGGCATCAATGAGTGAATAATGAACATAAATGAAAAAATTTCTTGCACTGTTTCCTACATTATCTCAAACATGACTAGTAGAGAGGATTAAGTATATTTATATGTACCCACACAATGTGATCGTATGTAGCCACTAAAAGACGACGAAAAGCTCTGTATTTGTTGGTCTGTAGAGATACTGAAAACACTGAGCTGAGTGCAAAGATACTGACTGTGGTAGGTACAGTTTGAATCCACTCGTGTATGCATGTATAAATGTGGATAAAAACACAGATTGCTGATAAGAGATCAGAGTTAGAAATCAGCTGAAGGGCTCAGTTCTGAGGACAATATCAAAGAAGATTTCATTGGATCTCACAACTCAAGATTTACAATGTTCCCACTGAGTATTTCCTTGAATTACAGGGCAAAGAGGTGCAGCACGGTCCCACTGAGAAGCCTGATAAGGCTGGAACACAGGTGAGGCATGGGCAGGGGCCACATTACAATGACTGACATTGGTCACCTGCCCTCTGTTTGGAACAGAGCAGATAGTCATCCATTCAGGATTCCTGAAGTTTGATGTCACTAGATTTAGGCAAAGAGAAGGCTATGATAAGAGACAGCATCACCGTCAGACAGAGGCTTCCAAGACAGTGAGAGTTGAGAGCAACCAGAGTAGTTTGAGGGCTAAACTGGACAGTTTGCATTTCTTTTATGTTCACTTTCTGGCTTATCCACCTTTTCTCTGATAAAGAGGCAGACGTTTCACACATTGCTAACATGTGGGCATAAGATAATACATATGTGCTATAAGATTAGATAGAAATGTTTTAAGATTGGCACCCCGAAACAGGTACCATCAGCAAAAGCACACACTCCTGATGTGGGCAGTCTCCCCGACCCCTTGGTGTTTCACAATTGAGAATATTAGAATCTCCCCAAAAATTCTGTGCAGGAGAGTGAAGTAGACCGTTAAGAGAAGCAAAGGTCCCCCGAAGGCTTTAGTAAAGTTACCAGGCATTTGCACGCAACCACTGTAATCAGTAGCAGTAATTCAATCCATATGGTGCATGGAACAGCTTTTTCAAGAGCATTTCTGAGCAGCTACGACAAAACAGGTAATGGCAGAAAGTTACTGTAATAACAGAGACTGCCTCTGTGGATCTAGGGGAGCCAATTGCCCCTCATGAAAAGAAACATAAACAAATGAGATCAACCCACTTAAGGATGCATGCAAGTTATTATAAGCCACTACTTAAAATATAATAAAATAGGGAAAATGTTTATGCTATTTACCTAGTCTCTAAGGTAGGAAGAGACTGTCCAGGCACGAAAGCAATATGAGAAAGCCAAAGAAAGATATATCGGTTTTTTTAAGTTTATTAATATAACTTACATATAAAAATTCATGAAAAAATAAAAATAAAGCCACAACTTGGGGGAAAGCATTTTGCCAAAATTTGAAAGAATTGAAAGATACTCATCAGAATGTTTGCATCATTGAAAATAAAATGACTCTGCCAAAAATGTCAAGCATACACATTTATAAATCATGCTACAAGCACAGAACAGAATATTATACAGCCATTAAAGTCATGTTTTTAGAAAATGTCAATATAATGATCACATAATGTTAAGAGAATAAGAGAAAAAAATTGTAAATCCTGTAATTGTAAGTATAGATCTACTTACTCACAGGGGAAAAGATCAGAAAGTATTTCACAATAATAAGAATACTTAACACTATTGTCTGTGCCAGGCATTGTGCTACCCTTTATATGTACTATCTCACTGGCATGTCATAACAAACCTATGAGACAAATACTGTCACCACTGCTATTTTTCAAAAGAGAAACGGAGACAGAGAGAGGTGAGGCCTCATGCTCAAGACAATACAGCTTGAAAATGTGAAGTCCAGAAATGAAGCCAGCCAGTCTCCTGAGCTTATGTGCTATCCATCACCAGAACTCCCAAAGATTTAAGTCTCCTCTGACTTCAAAGGCTCATAAAGTATCCAAGTATATTAGAAATAGAGTGGGAAATTTCTTTTTAACTCTTATCCACAAGACTTGAGCAATTCTCACTATCAACACCTGAAAACATTCATGTTGACATCTACAAGCTTGGAATCTCTGATCTCTCAACTTGCAGGGTATCCGGAAGTGAAATTAAATGAAGATCCAGAGTTCTCAGCTGCTGTTCCCTTCATATATCCATCACTACGCAAATAGATTTCTTTTAAAAGATTAAGTCTTTTGAGAAATTTGAGGGTTTTGTATGTGTGTGTTTTTTTTCTATAAGGTTATTGCATATCTGTTGAGTATGGAGCCAAGCTATTTCGGTCTCTGTTCTTCCCATTATTTATTCCCATTCAGATGAAAATTTAAATACAAACTAGCTACCCATTCATCAAAATTGCTTCAAATTTATTTATGGTGCAGCACAGAGGAGCTTCTGGGAATAAGAGTTTAAAGTCTATTATAGTTTCTATTAATAATTGCAGTCACTAATTGCTATGAGAACTTTTTTGGATATGCTAACATATAGTTAAAGCAAAGCCAATTCAACAGACTACTATAAATAGCGTTGCATGGTCTCACAAAAGTCATGAGAATTTTGTAAGTTTGGAGAGTGGGAAAGTAGAGACACGGTTCTCAGATTTTTTAAATACTGTTATCATGGATTCAAAAGGCCAAAATTTAGAATTATACTCACAAATTCTTTACAAATAATCTTCTTGATTGCCTTATTTATTTTAGAATTACCACTTTCATAAGACAGTTTTAACCATAACTGAGATTAGACAGGGTTCCCAAGTGCTATTTTTGCCATTGATTCATTAAACCAAAATGTTTAAAGTGCCTGCTATGTGCCAGGCACTATTCTAGGCACTGGCAATAAAGCAGCAAACAAAGCAGACAAAAATCCCTGTCTTGGTGGAGCTTAAAGGCATTATACTGATGGTACACAGCAAGCAAGCAAGGTAAAGAATAAAATGTTAGATGATGACAGCAGCGATGAAGAAAAACAGAGCAGTTCAGGGGAAATGGAGTACGGGGTGGGGGGAGGTAGGGAAGGGGGGTGCACAGTGGTACCAGGCATGGTCAGGAAGGCCTTACTGAGAAGGTGACATTTGAAGATGGACTTGAATCAGGAAGGGAGGCAGCATGGAGCTCTCTGGGGAACAGCATGCTAAACAGGGGAACAGCAAATTCAAAGGTCCTGAGATGAGACTGAGCCCATAGGTGTTTGAAGAACAAAAAAGAGGCTTTAATGGTCTCAGGGGAAGTTCAAGTTAAGTCAGAAAAGTAACAGGTGCTCCAGGCCTCACAGGCCACGCTAAGGAGTTTTTTTGTTGTTGTTGTTTTGTTTTTGTTTGTTTGTTTTTTTAAAAAGATACAGGGGCAAGAAAAGGTATGGACAGAATTATGATAGAATTTATCATTCAAATTTAGGCATCTTTGCTGGTAAAGATGCTAAACTGACAGGTCACTGGGAAAAACAGAGGCAGACCACAGCTCTGCAGGCAGCTTGGCGGAATGGACCAGTTGTCGTAGGTATGGAGCCGAGGAATGACGTACCCTTGGTTTGAGCTGGATCACTCTGGCTGCCGCTCTAAGATCAGAATGAAGGTGAACAAGTGCTGGAACAGGCAAGTGACGAGGAGCCTGTCATAATCCAGGTGAGAGGCAGTGGTCACGGCAGCTTCTGGATGGGTCTTAATGTAAAGCCAGCAGGACTCAGGGATGGAACAGAGGCAGCAGGCAGAGGAAGAAGGTTTGGGGACTGAATAACTCTAAGTCCTCAGCTGGCAAAAATGAAGTTGAGGAGACTCAGGGAGGAGCTCCCTTTGGGTGGCTGGAGGAGGGATACGTGAAGTCTGAGATGCCAACAGACATCCACGTGGAGATGCTGAATGGGGAGAAGACACGGCAGTTCAGAGAGCCATGAGAGTCACCAGCACATTGATGGTCCTCAAACTGTCAGGATGGATGACGTCTTTAGGGAGATGGGGCAGATGAAAAAGAGAAAAGGAAGAAAGGACGGAGCTGAGCACCCCAGTACTACGGAGTCAGGGAGGAAAGGAAGACACGACAAAGGATGAGAAGGGGCAACCTCGGAGGGAAGGAGAAACTGGGAGATGGTGAAATCCCGGAGGCCAAATGGTAAATGCACTGAGGAGAGGGGGGTGATGAAGCAGGGCGAGTGGCACTTTGGTCCTGCACGCTGAGGAATGAGAGAGGCACTCTGACATCTTCCCAGTGATTACGGGAGTGGTCTGCCTATACTGATGCAGGAAAGGAGAGGTATGTACTCATTAATTCATCTCAGATATTCCCTTGCAGGTCACTGGGGGTGACCCCGAGGATCTGAACTGAAGAGGAGAAAAACACACCCCAGAGAAGCTGGGCTTCTTACATAAGTTAGGGAGTCTGTATCCCACTGTGCAGCTTTCAGAAGAGAATCAGACATGTTCACCAAGCTACAAAAGCAAGAGAAATCATTATTAGGCTGGATCTGCCCCCTCCCCCTCCTAGAATCACTAAACTCTTCACATCTGATGAAGGACGCTACAGCACCCCCGAGAACACTGCTTCTCCACTCGGCCTGTGTTATAAACATACCATTTACTATCCCAGAGGTCATTCTGCATCTTTTATTCTTAAACATATATACTGAATACTGTGGCAGTTGTCTGTTGTTTTGCCTGACCCATGTCCACTCTCTCTCTTCTTTGCAAAGATATCCCTCCCACTCAATCTAAGTACGATGGCCGTCACCATCCAAGTGCGATGGCCAGACCCCAAGTAAGCCCGTGAGGCTTGTGGTCCCAGGAATCAGAATTCAGTGACACAGGAAAGGAGAGGCGTTGAAGAGGAGTCATCCTAACTGTGGGGCCATAAAAGCCTCAAAATCAGAAAAAGGGCCAGAAATAATCAGAAAAACCGGAAAATCACGGTCCTTACCACCTCAATTCCTTTAGCAATTGACCGCTCCCTCCTCCTGGATATTCTATCATCATTTCTAATATTTGGATTTTCCTTCCATTCTGCAAGTTAACCCTCTTTTTTTTTTAACATTTTATTTATTTGACAGAGAGAGAGAGCATGAGCAGGGGGAGGAGCAAGCAGAGAGGGAGAAACAGGCTCCCCACTGAGCAAGGAGCCTGATATTGGACTCCTGGGGTTCAATCCCAGGACCCCAGGATCATGACCTGAGCCGAAAGCAGATGCTTAACTGACTGAACCACCCAGGCATCCCATTAAGGCGTCCCACCTTCTATTAATAAATTCCTTTAGCCCAAGTTACCCAGAACTGGTTTCTGTGTCTGGAAACCAGAGTATCCCGGTATCCCCACCACTCTCCAAACTCGGTGGTAGCTAATAAAGCTCAACAATTTGCAAGTCAGGTCCATTTGCCAACGTAAGTAAAAATGGAGGTCTAGGGGCCATTTTTATATTGGCAAAATAAAAGCTTAAGAAATTCTTTCAGCTGGTAATATTTGAAAGCATTCTCAAATTCTGACTGTAAATGTTTCTTTCACTGATAAACATTTCTAAGGAGAAACATTCTTTTTACCCTTTGGAAACATTTATTGGTCTTGAATCAAAGTTTGGATTTTTTTTTAAAGATTTTATTTATTTATTTCACAGCGGGAGAGAGATCACAAGGAGGCAGAGAGGCAGGCAGAGAGAGAGGGGGAAGCAGGCTCCCTGCTGAGCAGAGAGCCCGCGACGCGGGCCTCGATCCCAGGACCCTGAGATCATGACCTGAGCCGAAAGCGGAGGCTTTAACCCACTGAGCCACCCAGGCGCCCTGGATTTTTTTTTTTTTTTTTAATGGCTGTTTCATCAGAATGGCAACCAAGCATGCATCTCCTGCAAGATGCCCTCTCCTTTTCCTATTCTGCAGGGCTTCCATGGTTTTCGTGCTTGGAACAACTGGTATTGTAGGGACAGGACAAACTTGTTAAAACAAGCAAAAATCATTCAGCAATTCAGGTCAAGCCCATGGGTATTATTTTAATAATTGTGAAGAGCCTGATCTCCAGAGCATTTACATTTTACTTCAATGAATATAGATAGGTATCCCTTGGGTACTCATTAGTGATACCACTTTTGAATTTTCATTGATTGTAGTTTTCTATAGGTTTAAAATATTTCACAATTTATTTGGAATTGAAGTGTCTGCCTCACAGTTTCTGTTCAAAGGCTGACATAAGTCATTTGTGTTCGAGAGAAATATTCTAAAACGTTGAATGCCTGCATCAGGGCAGATCACCAGGGAAAGCAGTTTACGGCGTCCTACCCGACACCGGAGGCTCACAGCCTCGCCCAGCAGACCTACAACTTGACACAGCTCCCCAGGGAAGGCTAACAGGAAAAATGATCTGGTTTGGCCCACCTGAGAAAAGGAAACATCTAGATATGGACCTTCTCCACATTTTGGGGGTAATATCTTTATAAAAGTCACTGTCCTTTTGTTAAAGTCCAATGAGGCCAATTTTTCTCTCTTAGGAAAAGCACAGGCCTCCCTTCAGGCTTCTGAGGACCTCGGTGAGTTCCAACAGGAAGCTCTCCCTCGAATCTGTCCTCCACGCCCTAGTTTAGTTTCCACCAGGGGTCAGTGGACCTCAGTTTAGATCTGAAGGCAAACTTTGAGATGAGTTATGATGGTGACGATCAGAAAATATTTGCATTACGAATGTAAGCACAAGGCAAAGGCAACTCCTCTTCTCAGCGCTCCACACTGATGCCCTTGCAATCCTTCAAGCGTCACACTCGCCTGGCTGCCACAAGCCTAAGGCTGCCCTCTGCCCTCTGTGGCAGGAGGCGAATGAATGATTTGAGGGCAAGGGCAGAAAAGGATGCTTGGCAGTTCCTCTTTTTTTTTTCTTATTCGAATGAGCTCAACAGAAAGTGTTTTTTAAAGATCAGATCCATGTACGGAAAAGAACCCTACAAACCCAAGTGCAGAACAAACATTGTGTCATTGGTGTCACTATCCCCGTGGGAACAGACCTGTGGCAGGGAGCAGGTCAGACACTGCAGAGAGCTCTGGGGTGTCACCAGGACTAAGAATGCGCCACATCCCTCAATTCCACAGGCTATACCTGCCGACTGAGAACACGTAAAGAAGTTTCCTGAAGGAACAAAATGTATTACAAATACAGAAACTCCAGTGAAAATTTTTTGAAATATCTCTCTGCCTCAGTTTAACATTCTCCTCTTGTATTCCTCTTCTATTCTGGTTCTACTTAAATTCTTTTAGTGAACAAACTTCTGCTAAGGAACACACTTGCTGTTTACATAAAAATCTGGACATAAATTACATTCATCCAAAGGTTATATATAAATGTGAATAGAATCCGCAAATCACTCTTTTATAGTTTTAGTTGTGATCATACTTTGAAGGCACATTAACTGTTTCAGGCCAACAGTGTACTAATGATATCTTTGTTTTCTGCTTTATCTGGAAGATAATTATGTCTTGGACAATGAATATTTAGGACTGAAATTCTGACTTTGTTTGACATGGATATCATCTTTCTGGTTTAATTTTGCAATCTTTATTTTAAATAACAAAACTGGCTTTTACTGTTCTTTCTCTTCTCTTTCTTAACATGTCTTGTATTACTTCTTCTTATTATCCCTTTTCTGAAACAAGTGTCATTTCTACAGATAAATGCGTACCAGCTAGAAGCATGGATTCCAAAGCAAGACAGACTAAGCACTCCTGTCGAACAAGACTTCCTGTCTGAAATCTTGGGCAAAACACTTAACCTCTCTGGGATTCGGTTTCTATATCCATAAAAGGAGGATAATAGTACCTACCTCACAAAGTTGATGTGAAAATTACATGACTAATATATGCAAAGATTTCAGATCAGTGCCTACCACATACTAAGTCCTACTTTAAAGTTTGCTATTAATTTATTTCCAAGCCCTTGAGTTGACTTTTTAATTTTTTGAATACTGTCAGTGAATGGGAATGTGAACCCACTTTTTCTAAAAGAGACTAAAGCCTACTAATCTCTGTATATTGCTCCATCACAAACACTAGACATACAACTTTTTTTTTTCAGTATGAGAATGCAGGAAGTGTTTATGTGAGAAAAGGAAGTAAGAAAGGAACTGGAACTATGATCATAGGATATTTCAACATTCATAACAAAGGTGGCCTACATGAAAAGAAGACATGCTCCTAAAGGTAAGACTGGAATGCCTGTTTCCTCTGTCAATATGCAGCAAGCACGAGAAAGGACAATGTTGGATCTAGTCCTAGAGGCTGAGCCAGACATAACAAGCAAGGTTAAGGTTGGGGCAGAGCTCACATTCACAACCATGTCACACATTTAGGTATTTTAAATGTCAACAGGATTTATATACAGTGATGCTGCATTTTGGAGAGAAAGGACCGTCAGGAAACAGTCTGATGAAGGAATCTAGCATAAACTGTCAGTTATAAGAAACTTCAGAAACTGAAGGCCAGGGACAGGTTACTTTCTCAAAGCACTCCTAAAAAGTTAATATAAAATGCACTATTTTTGCTACCTGAAGAAGTAGCACACCTTGAGGGATGTTTTTAAAATGTATTATATCAAGAGATGCCTGGATGGCTCAGTCAGTTAAGCATCTGCCTTCAGCTCAGGTCATGACCCCAGGGTCCTGGGATCGAGCCCCGCATCGGGCTCCCTGTGCAGCAGAAAGTCTGCTTCTCCCTCTGCCTGCCGCTCCCCCTGCTTGTGCTCTCTCTAACAAATAAATAAAATCTTAAAAATTAAAATAAAATAAAATGTATTATCAAAACTGTCTTAGGAAACATCCTAGTTCCATCAAAGTGGCCAAAAGCAATTCTGTGGGAGGACCAGAGCAATTCAGAACTTGATACAAGAATTGTGACAGACCTAAAAGAGAATGTAAACTGGATCATCTGGACATTTAGAATAATTAGGACTATATTCATGTGCACATAATAGGAACCTGACTAATTTTTCCTAAGATACAAGAAATCCAGAAGAGGTATTCCAGGGCTGGGATAGCTAGTCAAACGTACAAATAAAGACAAAGGCTCCTTCTTGGGGCTCCTGATTACACTTGGTTAACCGAGTGATTAACACTCGGTTAAGCGTCCGATTCTTGACTCTGGCTCAGTTCATGATCTCGGGGTTGTGAGACTGAACCCCGCGTTGGGCTCCACACTGGGTGCTGGGTGTGGAGCTTGCTTAAGATTCTCTCTCTCGCTCTCCCTCCACTTCTTCCCCCACCGCATGTGTGTGTGTGCTCTCTCTCTCAAAATAAAAAGTAAAAAATAAAAAATAAAGATCGAGGTTTCTTCTCAATTCCTGGTCCCCTCTTACCATGTGACCATCATCCTCAAGGTCACGAGATGGTTGTACCACACCGCGGCTAGAAGTGGGTAAGAGTAGAGCAAAGCCCAAGTATTTGTGGAGTCTTTTTAAAAATCGGCTTTATCAATTTTGTCAATATCCCACTCAGTAGACTTCCACTTCACCTTCTAAATTATATTGCAAGGGAGACTTGGAGGTGAGTATTTTTAACTAGACACATAGTTGTTCTCAAGAAAATCAGTAGGAAAGGGAGTTTCAGTGATGACTAGGTAGACAACAAGCAATGTGTGTGACATAATGAGGCATTCTAGAGTAGAGCAACAGGACAATCTTCCTCTATTACAGTCTAGGGAGGAAGAGGTCAACCAGCCCAGCTGATATGAGTTGGCTGGAGATTTCCTAGGTGCTGGAATCTGCCATTGTGATCATCTAACTTCATGCTCCCAAACAACCTCTAGGAGTTACTTGCCTACCTATAAGAACTTTGCTCCAGTGGACAGACAGAATGCAGTGGACAGCCAAAGCCTTTATACTGACAAATACATTTTTTTTATTGTAAATGTACTGACATTCCACTTCACCACCTAACTGCTTGTGGATCTAAGTTTCCTCAATTCCCTGGGGACCTGGTAAATTCTGGGTTCATTATTAAAACCAATCTCTCTCAGTTCTAGTTTGGCTGAAATGGTTTTGATTTTAAAATTATTTCACATGGGTTATACACATATATATTATAGGATTTGACAAAATATATTAAACTGATGTCAATATTAACTTATCTTGGCATCTTTCCCAGACTACACTTAAATACACAATATTTGGTCATTATTATGACCATCAAATAAAGAAAAATACTCCATTTAGGAATAGGAAGGTTTGAGTTAGGAATGGGCTAAGTTAATAAAAGTTTTGGTTGGACTAGAACCCTACTAAAACTCTTAATTCTAGGTAAGTCATATACGTATTTTGGCTGGGAATCACTTTCTGATAACACATACTGAGTGAAGAGGTGATTTTTAAAAAATTTTTATGACTCTCCTCAATAACTAAAATTTAAATTTCTCTTGAAATATGCCACATATGGACAAGGCACAAAATGGGCACGCATGGGATAAATGGCTCCTAGCTGTATACACAGCGCTTCAACTACCCTTACCTAATGCTGGTTGATCGCACCAGACAATAATAGCTGTGCCAGGCACTTCATAAGCATGACTTCATTTGATGACTGCAACCCTGAAATATGAATATTATTATTTCTATGTCAGATCAGAGAACCGAGACTTAGAGAGGAGACGTAACTTGCTGAAGGCACACAAATAATAAGTGGCACAGAAAGAAGATAGATAGATAGACATATGTGGGTCTCTCTGATGCCAAAGCTTGAACTCTTGCCACATGGCTGGGCCTCCCGGGACTGCCCTTTTTTGTGTAATAACTCTGACCTCTCTGCCAAGGCATCTTTGAAGTTCTGAGCTGGAACAGACAATGCCACAAAACAACAAACTAGATCTTGCTCAAGAAAGACTATGGTACTCACCCCAGAGCAACACATCTCCAATATAGTGTTTCCTTTAGACCAAGGCCCCCACTCCCCTTTGTGACCTGTGAAGTGCCAGCCACCAGAAAAGACGAAGATGACATCTCTATTTCATACCTGGGCAACTGCAGTTATGAGCCTTGGTCCAGACCAGCAAGAAAATGAGAAGAATTGAGGTGACTGAGATGATGAGAGAGAAAGTCCTTCATCAGTTTACTGGAAGAGATTCTTTGCACTCAAGCATTCAAAACCCTCCAGGTTGAGGTCCTTCAGATTCAAGCTAATTTAGGACACAGTTTTCTAATTTCTGTAACTCCCCACCAATGTGTACATCTATGCTTCTGTGCACAAACTTCAGAATCTGTAGTCTGACCAAATAAGCGACAGTGGGAAAGTGGCCGACTCAAAATTAGCCATAGGCTTTAACGTTCTTCCAAGAGATTTTTATAGTGTAGGAGGAAGGGTCCGTTTTCTTTGAGGAGTAATTAACACATGTTTTTTTAAAAGGGCAAGTGCATGTTATAGAAACATAACACTAAGTTTTTAAGAGAATAATACAAGAGCCTACTCATTCACTTCTATGATTGCAAATAACCAAGGAGTTCGATAATTGCTATAAATCTGATATTTTTCATGTTACAGTCAATGGAGGGAAAAATAGAGATGGTGACAGATCTGAAGAGAAGAAGGAAACAGAAAGAATAGAAAGAGCAAGAGAAGAGAGTGGTAAAGCAGGAAAAGGGAAGGAAGAGGAGAAAGGAAGGACCTGTGACACGGTGGAAGGGAGAAGATGAGGAAAGGCAATGAGAAAATTTAGGAGGAGGAACAAAGAACCAAGGGAGAGAGCATGTGAGATACAGTTGGAAGAAGAGCAAGCAAAGCAAGAAAGGCAAAGAAAGTCGATTCTGTGGGGAAGGTAGTGCAGACTGCTCAACTATGGTCCTGCCCCGGGGTCAGTCGGTACGTGGGCATCCGCCTACATCAATGGCAATCACTCATGAGTTCTTCGCTAGCTGCAAGGTCTTCTTTAATCAATAAAATTTAATTTACTGTTTTCCAAATCAAGTTTTAGTTCTCTAAGGAAGGTAATTTAGTAAAAAGATAAGCTGGGTTTCAGTGTCTACTTTGGAACATCAGAGTTCCTGAGACTATTTCTTTGTGGCACCCAAAAGCTACTTAATCACCTTCACTTTGTTTTTTGAATGATTAGAGCTGCTTTGAGCCACACATCGACATCTGTATGTTCGTACATCCCTACATCTGGTGCTATATTGGTTCCTACATGGGACTGAATAAAGAAGGAAAAAATACGTATAGTTTTAGCAAAGCACATCTCAGAAGTAATTGATTAACCCATAGGCACAGCATTCAAGCCTTTAGAGGCTCTCTTGCCTTCAATGAGATGGGCGTGGCAGATACCGTGGCAAAAATTACTCTCTGAGCTCTACAACTGAAACCAAAGTAAGACCACCTCATGGGAAATTACCTGACAACCAAGACTCATTAAAAAAAAAAATCAACCACCATTCCTGTGTCTGGACAGTCATTATGAAAACTTCACATCTGCAGTCAAATGCTCTACCACTGAGCTATACCCCCGTAACCTTCACATTTGAAAACTCAATTCCAATTTCTGAAAATGTGCTTTTAATACTGTTTTGCTTAAGCTAGATAAGATTGAAATTATACAGTTTAGTTATTTAATAAATGACACTAAAATCAGTGGGGTGGATTAATCATTCAAATGTTTCTTGAAACAAAAATATTTAGATAAATGAATTTCTCTATCTGTGTTATGTCGTTACTCAGACGAAGCCTAAATCATTTCTCTTTGTTCATAGTGAACTTGCCATTCTAACAGAATGCATTCCACCTTCCTTCTCTTCCTGACAGAGTATAGGGCCAACACTTTTGCTATTCCTATATTACATAAAGAACTTAAAACTTTTTTAAGAACTTTATATTTTGCATGACAATATGTACAATTTTTTAAATGCCAATGTTCAAAAAGTGCTGGTTACCCTATTTATGCTTTTCAATATAAAGGTTATTTGAAATGCTAAGCGTTCAATCCATCAGTAACCATCTATTAACATTAAAGACATAGTAAGTGCCATTTGAAATAATCAAAAGAACAATTATGGCTTAATATGCAACACATTCTAAATAATTGATAACGTAAGGTTCCCAGATCATTCCATAAAGTTGATCAATTCCAGAGAGGAAAAAAATATAAGATGGCTTTCAGATCTATTCTTTTGAGTGAACTAATTTATGAGAAAATTTCTTTTTTTTTTTTAAGACCTGAGATCATGAGTCGAACGCTCTACTGACTGAGCCACCAAGGCACCCCTAATTTATGAAAAAATTTCGAAGTCAACAGTGCGGACTTTAAAATCTTGTTACAGTACCTATCACCTAATTTTTAAAGGTGAAAAGAAAAAATATGGGAATACGATAGTTCTGTCAAAAATACATGATTACAATTATGCAACTTTAATATTTGTAATGAAAATAAGTTTAAAATAAAGATTCATAAAATTGGTGGGAATCATATAAAGCAAGATTTATATGATCTAAGAAACAATCTGAACCACATCAGTAAAATATGTTTGAAATAAATTGTAGAGAGTGAGATGAAATATATAACGAGTAGAGCAAAATGCTTTAAAACGGTCAATTTTCACAGTCACATACAAGTTGGACACCACTGCAGTTCACTTATAAATTACATTTGACAAATGATCCTTAGAGTTTAAATGTGCTGATTCTGGAATCTGAAACAGGTAAAGGACAAATAACCACAAACCTGATCAAACAATACAGTTACCTTAGCAACATGAAATTACTTTAATTCAAATGATAATATCATTCCTTTGAAAGGAATTTTATTTGGAGTATATTACCAAAAATTATGTCTGACATATATCATTCCTATATTTGAAAGGTCATTATATCGCACTGCCTTTGAAGAGTGATTTTTAAATAGCAACCAGTTGACTGATTCCAGAACACATGTATTTATAATAGTAATATTGGCAATGGTTACGACAAAGTGCTCTTTCTCCAATTACATCTTTTTTTAGTTTTAGCAGCAGGAATTGATTTCCCCAATCACCCCATAAAATGATTAAATAAATACCGAAATGGAAACATAGCATGCAAGAACCACCAACAGTGTTACCGCATTTACAAAACACAACACAAACCCCCTTTTAAAGCATTATACCGTATCACTAATTCAGTTCTGCTTCAGACAGAATTTTTTCCCCCAATCAGTATTTTAGAACATTTTTTCACTATAAGGGAACACTTCCCCCACCTTATGCTCCCTTAATAATAGGGATTCTAGTCTACTTCTGGATTTAGATAAATTGTCTTATCCAACCAAGCTTAGGCACTTTCCACAGACTCGTTTACCTATGCTTGGCTTTCATAGATGCTTTTTCTAATGTCTGACCTCTCCTCTCTGATGATGACTGAATAAAGCCAATCTTGTGAGCAGGTAGGTTCTTATTACATGATTTCAAGGGTTTCTAAAAGTCTGTCTATCTCAAAATGTATTATCTGTCTGCTCGCTGATGCTTAAAATTCTTCTAAACAAAAAAAAAAAAAGGAAAAACATCTTTCTACCATTATAATTAAGACTGTGGGAGAATTTAATATTGATGAGTCACACACTCTCCAAATCAGTTGGGGGAGGAGGCTATAAACCTCCTCAGGTAGATACCTGAGGGTAAAGGGGAAGAAGAGGGATTATCTTGGGAAGGACCTTTGCATGTTTCACAATACTGCCCTGGTCCCTAGCATAAGGAGCAGGGAATCGCCAGGCACGGCTGGGAAAGAGAAATGGCCAGCTGGCTAGACCAGCTAGGTTTCCATTTCCTACCTTCCCATTATTCACAAGTTTCTACAAAAAAATTCAGGGTTGGTCCTGGAAATCATGTTGTGGAAATTGACCATATTTTGGGACTTGTGCAAAAACAGTAAATTCTTAAGGAAAAAAAAGGGGGGGGTCTGATCCTGAGACCTTCCTAATTCAACACGATATATATAAGGTCAATTTTTGCAGAGTTTCTGTAATGTGGTATACTCATGCAAGGACACCATTGTTCACTGTGACTAATGAGTGACTAATGATGCCATCTCAAGAAAGTCATAGACCACAGAATTTAAAATATGTAAGAAGATGGGGCACTCAGTCGGTTAAGCATCCAACCCTTGACTTTGGCTCAAGTCATGATCTCAGGGTTTTGAGATCGAGCCCTATGTCAGGCTCCGCACCGGGCACGGAGCCTGCTTAAGATTCTCTCTCTCCCTTCCCCCTAACTCTCTCCCTCACTAATAAATGAATGAATGAATAAAAGTAAAAATAAATGATATAAGATGAAAACAGAGGTACTGAGTGACACCCTTTAATTAAGAGATGAAAACTAACAGAAGTAACCATGTACTGTTTGCCCAAACTGCAAATACATAGATCTACTACTTAATGTTGGAAATGTATGACAACTCTGTTAGACATGCAAGCTTCAAATTCTTTAATATTATGTTTTTGTTTTTGAAAAGGTTTTCTTTTTCTTTACGATTTTATTTACTTGAGAGAGAGCAAGTGCTTGAGAGACAGAAGGAGACATTCCGCTGAGCAGGGATCCTGACTCTGGGGCTGGATCCCAGGACCCCAGGATCATGACCTGAGCTGAAGGCAGATGTTTAACCGACTAGCCACCAAGGCACCCCAAAAGATTTTCAATAAAATCTTTAAATAATGATGACACATACAGAGACCCGTAATTTTGAACCATGTTTATACTATACTGACATTCGCCTCTCCGTTTCACATTCTGAGCTCTGTCACACAGCACAAATCTCAAGGGGCAGCGGACATTGTCTGATCTACAGTCATGTTCTGTCTTAGGGCCCCTTGTACCTACCGCTTCTATCTCAATGCATTCTCTCAGGTAAGAAAGTGACAACCATCAGCTGTACCCAAACACCATTCCTCCAAAGGATGAGTTCAACATAAATCATAGATAAGACTGATTTGTCCTGACATAATTGCTACCTTTAAAGATTGAGAAGGTTAGAAATAAAATCTCAAGCTAATATTTTACAGATTTCTGAGCTTTAAAAAATCTTGGCTGAATGACCTTCTATTTTGGTCTCATATAAAATGAGCCGACCAGAAATGTGTATTAGGTTAAGTTTTTCTATTATCAGTTCAGTTCCTACAGATGCTACACAGTTAATTTTAACGTTAATTTTTAGAAGTCTAAAAGAAAAAGAGACACACATAAGCATCATTTCATTTTTAAACAATTCTTCAACCTGTAGAACATTTCACAGGGAAAAACTCTTAATGAAGGCCTGTTCCAAGCAGGCAGTTTCAAAATCTAAGTATCTGATAAAACAGGTAACGGGAATTTAAAATATGACATGAATCGTCCTCAAAGTTTATAATAATTTGACCTTCTTGAAGTTACATAATAAAATTTCTCTACCTTTTCTGATGGCAGAAAAGAGGTAGGAATTGAGGCTTACCCCACAATGCCCAACTTGAAGTATTACACTTTTTTCTTACTCTCTATCATTCATTCTTTTTCAGACTTAGGGGTGTGATTATGGTCAGTCTTTGGCTGACTCATATTTGCTAGCTTTATAGCAAAACCAAAGGCTATGTCACATTTTAGTATTTTTAAGTTTTCTTCTATGGTAGCACCTTACAAAGGATGTAGAAAACAGAAGAAAACGTAGAAAACAGAAGAAAAACAGTAACGGGGCTTTGTATTATCACATGGTCTTCCATCACAACCTGACAATCATATCTTTTAGCCCAGCTTTGGCTCACTTACCTACTACTCTCACTTAGCACTAATGACAGGCAAGCACCTTTGCTAAGGGTCATACCAAGTGACAGGCTCAATCAATCAGTCTTTGGGTTAGGTCTGGGTTACCATCAGACTGGCTGGTCTCGCCATTTAAGGATTCCCGGGACCTTAAAAAACACCGGAACGTTCTTGGGAAGCGAGCGTCAGAAACACTCTATTAAAGAAGGGACTAGTTACAGACAATTAATTTTTGAAAGTCTAAAATTCCACCAAATTCGACTCCTGCTTTACAGACAAGGCTGCCATGCCACCAGAAAGTTGTAAAAGCTACTCCAGTAAACCTCTGGAAAGCATTTATTTAGGTAAAACATTTTAGAGCAGACACAAAGGTGTTTTTCAAAAAATGGAAAACTTAAGGACTCTTATCGTTTTTACATGCATGTTTATCTGAAATGCCAGCTGCTCCGTGGATTATCTCCTGCTATGTCAATAACTGTTAGCCTACAAGACATCGAACCTATAATATGAGATTACTAGGCAATAGTTTCTATTCGGTTGGGTATACGTATTTTTGCCTTGAAATTCTAATCAAATAGTGCCTGTCACACCTCAGAAGCACCATGGAAGTGAAATATTCAGAAGTGCCAGAGGAAATAACAGAAACAGACAATATCTTATCTTCCCACATACTCGATTTACTAGCTCAAAACAGCCCAAATACAAGCGCCGTACAAAATTCTATTTCTCGGAGCTATATTTTACTTCCCCAGCAACGTTTAATTTCGATGAAGGACTCCACAACGATCCTTTTTTTCTTAAGGTACCTTTAAATTATAAGGGGCTTCCAGCCCTTACCTAGAAACTAAAGCTGTGCAGATAAAAGACAAAGTCATCAAGAAACGACACAGAGATCACGTTAAAAACAAGCAGCACGTTAAAAGTAAGAGGAATTTTTTAAAAACCCATCGATTACGGACATTTTATGGGACACCTGATAAGGCACAGAGAGCTGGAAGCAGCCGCTCGGTTCAGGAGGACACTGGAGGAAATGGGGGACCCCTGGCTGGCGAGCAGCGGGAACTTTGCAGCGGGCGGGCGACAGCGCGGGGCGGCCGGGGACCGGGGCGCGTCAGTCTGTCACCAGCCCGTCCGCAGAGCGCGGCGCCAGCCCCCACGCCACCCGGCTACCCCTCAGGGGGGACCGGGAGCAGGACAAAGGTCTGGAATCCGAGCACCGGGGTTAGGGAAACAGGACGCGCGGATCCACTAAACGTGTCAGCGGCAGGGACGAGGAGTGAGGAGGGAAAGACGTCGACCCCCAATTCTCAGGCGTTTCCCCCCAAGAACCGGCTTATTACGAGGAGATGCGGGAGGGGAGCGTGTGCTGTGTGGCGAATAAATCCCAACTCGCGACTCGATCCTCACTAACTTTGTTCCCTGTCCCTCCACAGGGCGCAATGTTGAGGGGAGGGCTCTCTTGGCTCGCGTCCCACTGGCCCCTCGGAAGAAGGAAAGGGATAAAAAGCTGCGCTCGCGGGCGCACGGGGCCGGGCGGCGAGCGCGGAGCCGCTGTGGTACCTACCATGGTATTCTTGTCCCGGTACGTAGTAGGTGGGGTTGCCCGCAACGTGCAGGGAAATGAGCACCTCGCCCTGCTCCCCATCCCCTTCCAGCTCCCCGTGGTGGGTGCACAGGAAAAAGAAGGGCGAGAAGCGGGGGTAATAGCCCACCGCCGCGCGCGCCCTCAGCGTCGCCCCCAGCAACAGCGCCAGGAGGAAAGTCCGCGGGGCCCAGCAACTGCGCTCCATGCCGCCGCCGCCGCCGCGCGCCCCGAGCGCCGCTCGCTCATTCAGTTTGGGAGGCGCCGGGACGGAGGAGCCACGCGGAGGGAAGGCGACAGGGCGGCGGCCGGGAGCTGAGCGGGCTCGGGCGCGGAGCTCCGCCGGGAAGTTCCGCGGGAGACCGCGGCTCGCAAAGTTTCTTTGGGCCGCGGGAGAGCGGGACCCGGGCTGCGGGC
>LNAC01000058.1:5247936-5355043 GCA_002007465.1 Ailurus styani
AGGAGCACAAGAAGACCGTCCCCGTTGGCCCTCAGATTTCCCTCTTTTCCCTGAGAGGAGGCGCGGGGGAAGGAGAGGGCCGGGGGGGCCGGCGCTAGCGGCGGCTCCTTTGTCTGCGCCGCCTGCGCCCCGCGCCCCTCGGGGCTCGCCCGCCTCGGAGCCCGGGCGGCCTGCACTTGTTCTGGGGACGCGCCCGCGGCCCCGAACCGCGAGGGGCCCCTGCGCTCGCTTCCCACCCAGGCCTCGCGTCCCTCCCGCTGGCCCCCGCCCGGCTCCTCGCCGCAGCGGCAGAGCCTCCCCAGTAGCCGGATTTTAAATGAGATTAAGCGAAAGTGGAATTGGCAGCCTCGAGTGGTGCCTGGAAATGGTGATTTGTGCTGCTCGGGTGTGGGGAATTGTGTGGCAGGAAGGGCTGGCGGAGCCGAGCCCCGACAGGCGCTCTTCGCTGGACTGTTGTGTTATTCATTGCTGCTGGGTTCTTCAGGCGGAGAAGGTTGTAATTTTTTAAATCCGTGTTTATTTCCTTTAAATGTCAGCTACGACCAGTATCCCCGAAATGGGGGAAGGGGAGAAGGTTCTGGGGAGATTCTGGCGGTGGTGATTGAAGCGGGTGGTAATGAGCTGCTGCACATGAGACTGCGGGGAAGTGAAATAAAAAGCACGTTTTTTAACCGAGGACGGCTGGCAGGAGCCCTGCGGCATCCGGAGATGGGGGAGCTGGGTTGCCAGGTTTTAATGCTTCTCCCCACCCACCCTTGGCTTACCACCAAGCCCAGATAAACCCGCACGTACAGAAATGAGTAGATTATAAAACTAGAAAGAATGGTGTCTTTGCCTATGGGGGGGGTGCGAAAGTCAGGGGCCAAGGGGAGACCTCTGTAGTCATTTGGGTTGCAAAAGGAAGAGATTGTTTTTCTTCCTCTTACCCAGTCCAAGCTCACACAGGCAGAAAGGGCCCACTTCTAGCCGCCTTCTGGTTTCCCATCCTTTGAACCCCCGAGGGCCCAACTGCTATATATATTTAATGTAATAATCATTACCACCGCAGTTCTGTGCTGGGTGCAGGCTACAGGGGCCTATAGGTAAATTACCACATATAATACTCACACCACCCCCAGAGGCAAAAATTATCCCCATTCCACAGGGGAAGAAACCGTCAGAAATGTTAATTTGCCCAATATCAGTAACAAAGGCGGGATGCAAGAAAGCCAGGCTGGTGCTCTAAAGGCTCTCACCCAGAACTGCTCTGCAACCATCTACACCCTTAGCTAGAAGGAAAACCACCACCACCACCTGTCCACAGCAGGCAACGTTGCCCCAAACAGAATTACAAGACACTCACCCCACAGCTGGCATGACTGTTACCGTGTCTTCCTGTCCAGTTAGGTGAATATTACCTAACACAAAAGGAATCAGTTGTGGAAAGAATCTGAAACTATTGCACATTTTTAGCTAACGCTTTTAAACGTTTACTCTGTGCTGAAGTGCTGTCCTAAATACTTCACAGATTAAGCTCTTCTAATCCTCATAACAACTTGATGGGGAAAGTATAATTAATATCCTCATTGTTCATATTTTGAAAAGGAAGCACAGAGAGGTCAAGTAACTTGTCCAAGGTCACACAGCTGATAAGTGAGAGAGCCGTGACTTGAACAGTCTGATTCCAGAGTGCCAGCACTTAACCACTGCAAACCACTTCTAAGGAATGCATGCTGGTGTTGTTAGAGGGATGGGAAAATAACTATTCTTTACTAATATCAGATTACCTCATTTAATCCTTACATTACCCTGGGAAGTAGATATAATTATCCTCACTTTTTAGAAAAGAAAGCTAAGATTCATAGAAGTTAAGTGATTTGTCAAAGGCACTCAATAAGAAGAGGCGTCTGGGATCAAATCTGGCCATGCTTGTCCCCAAGGTTGCTGCTTAAATAAATTGTCTTTAGGGGCACCTGGGTGGCTCAGTCGGTTGAGCGTCCAACTCTTGGTTTCAGCTCAGGTCATGATCTGATGGGTTGTGAGATGGAGACCCGAGTTGGGCTCTGGGCTCAATGAGGAGTCTGCTTGAGATTCTTTCTCTCTACCCCTTACCCCACTGACATGTATGCTCACTCTCTCAAATAAATAAATAAAATATTTTTTAAAAATTGTCTTTAGTAAAAGCACTGATCATTGGTCCAGGAAATCATTGGCCCTTAATTCCCAGAAGGTTGCTAATTCCCAGAGATCCCCCTCTTCCTGTTCTGTAAGAAGTACTCTCTTGTGCATCTCTTACTGTGGGTTTCTTAGCATTCAATTTATGTAACCAAGTTTATTTTCCAATCTTCCCCTTTTTTTGGTGCCTTCTTAACTTTTTACAACATTACCTTGCTATGTGCATTTTGGAGACTTTTATACTCTTAAGTACTCAGGCTCAAATTTCTGACTTCAGCCTCATGGTTGTTCATTAACAGGCACAGAGACTGTTTAAATAATGCCCTAAGTGGTGTTGAGTTGCTTAAGAAAGGGGTAGATGCTGGTGCACCCCACTTAGCAGTCCTTTGGACGAGCATGAGTACTTGCACTCTTATAGTAAGAGAGGTCCAAGTACACACATCTCTGATACTTTCATGGTTAAACCCAGTTCAACTAGCTATTATTAATGCATTTTAATAATCTTGTAAATAAATCAGGAAAATACATGAGATCTATACAGAATCACCTTGAACATCAGGAATTAGCATCTTCCTAGTAGAGCAGTTTACATCCCACCATAGGAGGCAAAGTAGGTTACAGTTCAAACTTTCCAGTTTCCCAGCTCCTGTGCTAAGCCTTAGATCTTATTTCTACTTAGTGAATCATAATAAACATCTTCGAGAATATTTGGTCCAGAAAATCTAGAAGCCTTCAAATTAAATAGAAAAATAGAGAAATGCTTGTTAAGGAGAGCTGGCTTTCATCAAAAAAATCTGCAAAAACTAAAAAGTGGTGTCAGGGGTGAAAAATGAGTAAATCTGTGGGAAAGGGAATTTAAAATGGGGCAGGATTCTTTTTTAATTAAAACTGTTCTGAAGTGGTAATTAGTCTACCACAGAAATTGCACTTAGGCATTCTTAGACTATAAATCCTTTCTTGCTGTTAAGTAGAAATCATTGCCCAGTATTGAATGTGAATAATCATAACACAATGGGAAATATATATATAGTGCGTGTATATACATATAAAATCAGATCCACAGCTTTCAAATCATTGGGAGATGATGAATACAGATAAAATACAAAACAGACATTGAATTAGATTTAAAAGTTGCAAGAGTTCACTCACTGTCGGCCTTTTACTGATCTTTTGAGTCCCAGTAGCAAATGTTTTGATATGTGTGAGAAAGGAAATCTCTACTCTTATTTACTCTGGAAAAGTCAAGCAGGAAGTATATTAAATTTTATATTAATAGAGAAAGATATTGATATATATTGATATATATGGAGAAACAGAACAAACTGGAATCAGTCAACTCTTTAAGCTTTAAAATAGTAATAAAGAGCCAAAATAAGAGGAAACCCTTCCTTACAGAGAAGTAAACTTCTCAAACCTATTACTTGTAAGACATGGTACAACTGAAGAAGTTGAGACTCTCCAGCAAAAGAAGGGTTAGCTAAGTCTTCAGGGAATGAAACTCTACTGGGAAAGGACAGACTCTGATATGCATATCCTTCCAGAACATGTTACTCACTGCATCCCAAATTTAAATACGAAGATGAAATAAACCATGGATCAATAAAAGGTCATTATATCATAAAATTTCTTAAAAAGATCCCAATTCCTCAACACTAAAAATCCCTTTTTTAAAAGCTTCTCCACTTCCAGGGATTTGTACATTCTGTTTCCACTCTCTGGAATGTCCTTCCCAATCCTTGTGCACTAAGTGCAGCCCTCAGCCTTTCCTCCTCCACCTCACTCCTCACTTGGATGCTGTCAACTCAACCTCCATGTCTCCATTTACATGTTTTTGCCTGAGAAGATCTTTCCTGACCCTACCCACTGCCTCTCCTAAATCAGGTTCTCTCGAGCTGCACTGTCCATTAGGGTAAGCTCTAACCTTCATGTGTCTATTCAAATTGAAATGAAACAAAACTCAAAATTAAGTTTTTCAGGTACACTAGGCACATTTTAAGGATTCAATAACTACATGTGGCTAGTATTTACTATATTGGGCAGAGCAGACTTAGACTAGGCTGGTTAATTTATGTGTCAACATGATTGGACCGAGGGACACCCAGTGAAACATTATTTCCATTAGGGTGTTACTGGAAGAGATTAGCATTTCAACAGGTGAACTGAGGAAAGCATATGGTCCTCCCTAATATTGGTGGGCATCCCCCAATCCACTGAGGGCCCTAATAGGAAAAAAAAATAGAGGAATGGAGAACTCACTCTCTCTTCCTGCTTGAGCTGATGCATCTATCTTCTCCTGCCTTTAAATATCTGTGCACCTGGTTCTCAAGTTTTGAGACTTAAACTGAATTATATCATGGACTTTCCTAGTTTTCCATTTTGCAGATGGCAGATTGTGGGACTTCTCTGCTTCTATAACCACATGACCCAATTTCTATAGTAAATCTCCTCTTATGTATGTCCAGATAGCTAGGTACGTAGATAGATAGATAGATAGATAGATAGATAGATAGATAGATAGATAGATAGATATCCTAATGGTTCTGTCTCTCTGGAGAACACTGTCTAATCCATAGACTATTTCCATCATCACAGAGAGTTCTATTGTTTAGCACTGCCCTACATTGAAAGGATGAATGAATGTTCCATCACTAACACATTTGTTCAATCATTCAATCAATGATTGAAACTTCTATGTGCCAAAATGCTAGATGCAGTAGACAGAGCAGTGAATAAAGCCAATACAGTGTCTGCTCTCATGGAGTTGACAGTCTAGTATTGGGGACTGAACAGTAAACAAGTACAAAAACAACATAATTCCTGACACCACTCAATGCTATGAAGAAATAAAACAGGAAGATGTGGTGGAGAGTACCGAAGGCAGGCAGGCTCCTATAGATTAAAGAGGCAGCAAAACTTCCCTGAAGAGGGAATTTGGAGCTGAAACTTCTTGAGTATGGAAGGGCCCACCATGTGAATGTGTAGGAGGAAAACAGTCCAACAAGACCATGCAACTAGAATGAAGTCCCTAAAGCAGGACCATGCTTGGGATGTTCGAGGCTCAGGAAGGGCAGCACGACAAGGGACGAGTGATACGGGACGAGGCCAGAGAAGCAGGTAGGGGCCAGATCCCATCAATAGGATGAGGAAGATTTAGGTCAAGGAGTGACATGATCTGAAGGAATAATTATTTAATTTTTAAATGCCAATAACTTCTTAAGAAAAAAATATGCTACTACGTTTTCCCTGGGGTTTAAATAAATGTCCAGCATTTTAATGTAATTATCTCTAGCACACTTTCTGGTACAGTATAGCAAAGTACATTCTTCACTCATTCATTTACTTGGTAAATATTAATTGAACAGCTATTACATGTAAAGCTCTTGTGTTAGATCCCGGGGAAACTGGTGAATAAGACAGATACAATCCTGCTCCGTAAAGCTTACATTTCAGTAGGGAGAGATAGGTATCAACATTGATTACTACAATCAACGAGGGACTTAGAAAAGTGATGCATGCTTTCATGGGGGAATAAAGAGAAACAGAACAGGGAGATTTACCTGAGCAAGAGGTTGAAGTTATGATTTATGAGATGTTAGTTTGGTAAAAAAAAAAAAAAAAAAAAGGACTGAGGAAAAGGAGAAAAAAACATATTTCGGACCAAAGCCCCTACGTGTAAAGAGGGAGCTGATGGGGAAATCAAAGTGGTGGATTCCAGGCCTGAAAGAATGTCAGTACTGATGGAGTGAAGGGCATCAAGGGGGATTGGCCCTGATGAGCTGTGAGCGGCGCAGTGGACAGACTGGGCATGGCCTTTTCAGCCCCAGCAAGGATGGCGGTCTTCTTGCTGAAAGCAGTGGGGAGACATAGAAGCAGGGACACACCCCGAGGTCACAGTCACACATTTGGAGGGTCATCTTGGTTACAGTGGATTGGAGGGCGAGAAGGCAGAGGCAGGGAGAGGACTCAGATGTGGTACAGGTAGCTCAGGCAAGAGATGATGGTCGGGGAGGAGTAAGAGGGAGGAGAGTGGAATTGAGAATATTTAAAAGACCCGCAGCCCTGGGTGATAGACTCACTGGACACAGGGCTAAGGCGAGAGAGAAGATGGTGCCCAATTTTCAGGCTTTTTGCAGCTTAGATAAACTATTTTTTAAATACTTTTTATTAAGCAAAACTTTTGTTTTAAAGATTTTATTTATTTATTTATTAGACAGAGAGAGAGCACAAGCAGGGGGAGCATCATGAAAGGGAGAGGGAGAAGCAGGCTGCCCGCTGAGCAGGGAGCCTGACACGGGACTCGATCCCAGGACCCTGAGATCATGACCTGAGCCAAAGGCAGATGCTCAACGACTGAGCTACCCAGGCACCCCTTAAGCAAACCTTTTAATGATGTATCAGGATGCACAAAAAAGTGAACAAATCATGAGTATAGAGCTCAATGCATTTTCACCAACGGAAGACCCCATGTGAGCAGCATCTAGAGATCATTATGCAGAAGTGCCTGTGACCCATTGGAACCACCACTCTTCTCCAAGACATGGGAGGGATTTTAAGCAGGGCCGTAATATGTCTTCAAGATGGTTAATTTGGACTAATTTGGACTGCTTTTAAATGTTATGTAAGCAGAGTCATGCAATACATATGAATTTATACCTGACATCTTTGACTCAACATCATGTTTGTAAGAAACATCCATATTGTTGTCTATAGCAATACTTTGTTCATTCTTATTACTATAGTATATGGTGGGGATCAAATTTATCTATCATTAAGGGAAATTTTGACTATTTTCAGTTTGGGGCAACTATGAAAATGTGGTTAAAAATTACTCTCAGGCATGTCTTTTGGTGAACATAAGCATAACACTTCAGTGAGGAGAGAGAGCACTGGATCATGACAGAACTGGTCCTTTTTTTTTAAGATTTATTTATTAGAGAGAGAGAATGAGAGAGAGAGCGAGCATGAGATGGGAGAGGTCAGAGGGAGAAGCAGACTCCCTCCTGAGCAGGGAGCCTGATGTGGGACTCGATCCCAGGACTCCAGGATCATGACCTGAGCCAAAGGCAATTGCTTAGCCAACTGAGCCACCCAGGCACCCCCGATGGTGGAAGCTCTCTTAATGTGCTGCCAAACTTGTGTGATATAAAGACAAATCTATAGATGGAAAAAATGAAGTGAAAGCAAGAATCAAGAGACAAGCCCGTAGGTGCCCCACCCACCCAAGACTCTGACAACTCCCTTTTCGACAGACCTCGAACTTCCATTTTTGATGGCTATGTGGGGTGCGGAAATAGGAGATAAAGTTTCAGGTCTGCCAAAGGTGGGAAGAACGATAGGACAGGCCCACTCAAAGTGGGGTTTGCAGGTGGGTCTGTAAATTATCTGTTGCCAGTCCATGTTGAGATATGTACAGAAATTAAGTGTCAGAAAAGTTTATAGTTATTTTATAGTGCAGTGACATCCAAGTGGCATTCCATTTTTCTAGTAACTAATTTTGATTGCATTTTATAAACATATCTGTTGGTGACATATCACAGATGTTTCTAAAGCACTCTGATAGGAAACCCATGCATAAAGCTATGACTGATCCTCAAATAGCTAGACCCTCAACAGAAAGGTGAACTCGAAAATTTTTCTCATTTGTCTCAACTTGGCATGGAGTAAAGATGGCAGGGGATGGTCTCACCAAAATTTGGAACCACCATCTGGCTCTCAGGAATATGTGGCCCAAATTCATACTTCTGTTTTATTTGAAAACCCTTAAGCCAAGAATTAATTTTAAAGTGGTCTTGGGTCAAAAGTGCTCCCAGGCACCTAGAAGAAACAAATTCAAATGGTCTCTTTGAAGGAAGAAAACCTCCTTTAAGTCAGGCTTCAAAGAATTACAACAGCTAAAGATGCATTGAACATATGTTTGCAATCAAAAGTCACTAATACCCCAAGAAGGCAGAACCGAGTGAGTCAACAGAAAGAGTACATAACAAGAATCGGATCCCCACAGACTTCAGATATTGGAAGTATCAGCTATAGAATACAAGATGCATTTATTTAATAAATGTAGAAAAATAAAACGGTTCAAAAATATAAGAATAAGGGACTATCAAGAATGACCAGGCATTCTCAAAGTGAAAAACCTGGTACTTAAAATTTAGGACTTCAAGGACAGACACATCTGTTTCTGGCAATCTGGAATATTAGACATTCAGGGAGGACTTTTTCCTATAAAACAGCTAGATCCAGCATAAAACATAATTTTCTTGTGTTATGGGGCTTATAAGAAATATAGGAAATCACTAAGAGACCAGGGAATTTTAAAAAGGAACCAGCCATGAGGGGAAACAGGAACCATGTGCAGTGAGCACATATGAACGTAGGTTCCCAATTATAAAGAAAATTAATGTACAGCAGTTGGCACTGCGGATCAAAAGAGGGGGAAAAGTGACTTTTCCACAAATGTGCAGAGACCATCATTTATCTACATGGAAAAGCATAAAACTGAAACTCCACTTCCCACCTAGAACCACAGCCTTAAATACAGAGCCTTTCACTTGTATAAGCCTCTCCCAAGGCCCTGTGGGGGGGAGGGGAGGACAAGAGATGGGTTCACATAGTCACATGTTCTTGTAAAATTTGAAAAGATATTTTGACCACATAGTTAAGATCTCCATTCCTTTCTATTCTAACTACCTGTCTGCATTTCTCCTTGTGAGCATATTTTGGACATGGCTAAAGGGAAGTCGATTTAGAGATTTGAGTTTTGTTGGGTATTTTTGCATAGTTTGCAGTCACTCTTTATGCACTTAAGTTCCTGCTAGCTGCTGTCCCAGTAAAGAATGACTTCCAGAAATACTTTTACTGTCTATCATGTGGACCTCACAGGAGTCATGATACGTAGGTACAGTTTAGAGGTCATATTTCCACCTGTCCTATGGCTCCTGGCACCAGAATTATGTGATGAGTGGAAGGGTAACGTGGTGTGAAATGTATAGAGCCAAAAGTTAGTATGTGGAAAATTCTCCCAATCACCAGATACCTCGAAATGTCAGAAAGGCATGAATTCATGCAGTGTCTACAATTACAACTATCTTTTGTCAGGATCACTTGAAATGTAATTTAACTTAGCCAGAATAGCTATATTTGAAGGGCACAAGTCTGTGGTATCACTACAGAGAAAAACGTATCTGTCAGTGAGGTCTCAAGTTTCGTGTTTCCCAGTCTGTTGAATCACATATGTAGTGTGTCTGACGTCGTTTGCTCTGGCAGTCTGATGGGTCCAAACACCAAGCCCACACAATTGTCACTGGTACAGCGACAGGACCTGAAAAAAACAAGTGTCCCCGTGACAAATCTCTTCAACATATTCATCTGTAGAACTAGGTAGGTAGTGTTAGTCTGAGTGAATTTGGTGGTACATTTGTACTTACTTGATTTTGGCATGCCTTAAATTCAGATTGATTTTAGATTTTTCATAATCATTGATTATACCAAAATTCAAATATAATGAGGAGAAAGTATTACAAGGAATGTTAAAAACATAAAACTAATAAAGAAAATGGGCTACGTTTTGAAATGTCAAAAACTATTTTCTAGAACAATGGGAACGCAAGGTTCTGACAGTCCATGTCATGAAGATAAAAGAGTTAAGATAGCCAAGAAAATATAGAGGATAAAAATGACAATGAGAGAGACAAAACTATGGGAATTTTTATCCTCCCAAACAGAAAGTGAAGATGAGAAGGAAAATGAAAATAATAATAGAGAAAAATACAATTTACATGATCATACGTGGAGGTCTGAGGCAGCTTCAATTTGATAAATTTGATGGTTCTATTTTTAATTTTTTGAGGAACCTCCACGCTGTTTTCCACAGTGGTCGGATCAATTTACATTCCTATTAATAGTTCACAAGTGTTCCTTTTTCACCACAACCTCAACAACACTTGTTATTTCTTGTCTTTTTGATATTAGTCCTTCTGACAGGTGTGAGGTGGTATCTCATTGTGTTTTGATTTGCATTTTTCCCTGATGATGTGTGATGTTGAGCCTCTTCATGTCCCTGTTAACCTCCTGTTTGTCTCACTTGGAAAAATGTCTATTGTGATTCTCTGCCCATTTTTAAATAGATTGATTTTTTAAAAAATGTTTTTGCTATTGACTTGTAGGAGTTATTTATATATTTTGGATATTAACCCTTTATCAGATATGTGGTTTGCAACTATTTACTCCCATTTGGTAGGCTGCCTTTTCACTTTACGTATTTTTAAAATTAAACCCTACTCACATTACAGACAAAATGTCAATTACGAAAATAAAGTTTTAAAGGTGTAAAGCTAAACTTCAAAAGTTTTAGAAGAAAATACTGGGTTGGATTGCTTTCATTTGCTCCCCACCAGATCAACTCTCCATTCTTAACTATGCTCCAGCCGCTTGCCTATGTGGTCTCTGTTTTCTGAGTGAGTTCGGTCAATGGGGAGACCAGGAAGTAGATCAAAGGGAAAAGGAAAATGAGGTACAGGCTTTTAAAAGTCTGAGATTAGGGTGAGGTTAGTGAGGCATTATTCTTTGACATTTGCCTCTTTCTGTTCTCTCTGGTCTTCCCTTCTGGAGCTCAGCTCAATTTAAACTACATTTTCTCACTCACTTTTCCAAATCTTTTAATGTCTCTGTTATAGTTTCTGATCATTTGTGTCTCTGTGCTGCATTTGAGAGAATTTTGAATGGATCTTCCAGCTGTGTCTTCCAAAACATTAATGATCTCTTCCCACTTGTGTGTCTAAGTTGCCATTAACCTGCCCATTGGATTTCCTTTTTGTATGTGTAATGTAAAATTGGATATATACTGAAGGTCTGAAACATAAGAAACAATACTGTATTGTATACTTAAATTTTACTAAAAAGGTAGATCTTACATAAGTGTTCTCATTACAGGAAAGTAATGATAAGTAACACAAGGGCAAGAGGAAATTTTAGAGGTGCTAGATATGTTTGTGGCATAGACTGTGGTGATGATTTCATGGGTATATACTTGTCTCCAAATTCTTTAAGCCATATATATGAAATATGTTCAGGTTTTTGTAGGTCAACCATACCTTAATAAGATGGATTTTAAAACAGCAATGAGCAGAATGGTAACAATCATGAATAATAATGAATAAACATACATATCAGAAAGTTAAAAGTGAAGTTGCAGAATACGTACAGAACATTTAATTAGAGACTATTGAGTGTTCGGGAGGGGCACACTAACTCCAATCTTCACTAATAAGAGTTTAAACACCATGTTCAGTACATGTGGGTGTGCTGGGCTTACAGTGAGAAAAGCAAGCACGGAGGGGGCAGGAAGGGAAGATGAAATCAGCCTGGACACCACTTGCCAAGCCCACACAAGACAACAGGAGAATGGAAATTATGGACCAATCTCAACCACTCATGCACAAATCACAAAGACGCACAAATTCTAAGCAAACAGCTACTAGATAGAATTCCACAAAATATAAAAAGATAATACAGGATGACAAAGTTAGGGTTCACTCTAGGACTAAAAGAATAACATTAGAAAAGCTCTTCATTATATTAACAACTAAAGAAGAAAAATTAAAGAATCATTTCAAAAGATAAAGGAAATTTGGCATCTGGTTAGGACAAACAAAAAATTGAAAGGAACTTCCTTTAATATAATTACATTCTAAATTTTGGTCTGTTGTATCTGGCTTCTTCCACTTAGTATCATGGTTTTGAAAGTCACCCATGGTATAACAGGTATCAATAGTTAGTTCTTTCTGATCGTTAAAGCACTGTTGTATGGGTAGACCCATTCGCTTTTTTGGCTATTATTAATTATGTTCCTTGAACATTCCCATATAAGTCTTTGTATGGATGTGCATTTTCATTTCTTT
The DNA here is from genome assembly GCA_002007465.1 of Ailurus styani. Lineage (NCBI taxonomy): Eukaryota > Metazoa > Chordata > Mammalia > Carnivora > Ailuridae > Ailurus > Ailurus styani. Next base: position 5,259,987 of record LNAC01000058.1, read on the forward strand.
TGGGTAGATGCCTAAGTGTGGAATTGCTTGAGAGCAAAGGTTCCAACCTTGTTTGTGCCCAGGACTTCTCTAGCAGTCTGATGAGAGCTATGAGCCTCTTCTCAAAGATAATGTTTAAATTATTTGAATGCCTTTACATAAAATATATATGAATACAAAGAAACAAATTGTATTAAAAATGGTTATTATCAGCATACTAAAAATGTTATGGGGATATATGTGTTTTTACTAACTCATTAGACAGGATAGCAAGGTAAACAACTATCAGTGTCAAAGTAATTAATGAGATTAATCTATATTTCAAGATCTCTCTCTGTATTCACCATAATATGATATGGAAGTATCTTTGACTTCTATTGGTGATAAAGTCACATATTACTTTGTTGGTTGCTTACTTTATAATGAAAGGAAATGCTAAATTTCAGTTAAAGTTTAATAAAAATTCTTTCATAGATTTCCCCCACCCCCTGGTGGGGTTCTCAATCTATTAAGAGCTTGAAATATAATATTATACTGCAGTGAAAATGAATGAAGGAAAGCTACTCATCTCGACATGAATGAATTTCACAAACATAAGGTTTAAGTTAAAAAAGCAAGTTGCAGGAGAAAACATAGAGTATTATACAGTATTATACTACTTATGTAAAGCTTATTTAACTCCTAAATAATACTATTTGTTGTTTAGGCATTCATACATATATGGTAAAGTATGAAACAATGCATGGTAATGATAAACAACAAATTCAGAATAGTAATTACCTCTAGGAGGGAGGGAGAAGGGTTTGTCCAAGAAGAGAGTAAGGGAGCTTCAACTTAATTTGTAATGATACATTTCTTAGGCTAATAGGTACACAGGCGTTGGTTATATTATTTTAACTGTTATTTCATATGTGTGTGTGTATGTCTTTTTTTAAGGAAGTTCTATGCCCAACGTGGAGCCCAATGCAGGGCTTGAACTCACGACCCCAAGATCAAGACCTGAGCTGAGATCAAGAGTCAGACACTTAACAGGCTGAGCCTCCCAGGCATCCCTCATGTATTTATATTTTACATTTCTAATGTATTTCTATATGTATGAAATATTTCATAAAACATTTTTAAAAGAGTGAATTAACCCTTTTGATAATAGGTAAAGAAACATTATACTGTCTACTTAAATATCAATTATAATATTAAAATATTCAGGCCCCAAATATGACCAAAATATTTAAAATGCTTGTACTCAAATTTGTGAAAGTAAAAAATGGGAAGTGAAAATATAATAATGTCTTTTCTTACCTATTGTTACCAGTGGAGAATGTGTCTAATTTTTGAAACAAGCTGGAAAATTTTAGAGATGTTTAATATTCATTCTCTTCATATTTTCTTTTACTTTTCAGTTATTTGAGCTGTCTGGACTTTCCCCAGACATCTTTTCCAGATAACTTTTAGATTTCATTACACTGTTATTTGTAGATTGGAGTTGACAGAATTTTTTGGTTATAAGCAGTGGAGACCCCCAAGTCAAATCAGCTTAATCCAATAAACCTATTTATTGGTTAAGATAATAGAAATGTTCAAGGGGCACCTGGGTGGCTCAGTCAGTTAAGTAAATACCTTCAGCTCAGGTCATGATCCCAGGGTCCTGGGACCAAACCCCACATCGGGCTCCTTGCTCGGTGGAGAGCCTACTTTTCTCCTTCTCCTTCTGCCATATCCCCGACTTGTGCTCTCTGGCTTTCTCTGTCAAATAAATAAATAAAATCTTTAAAAAAAGAAAAAGATAACTGAAATGTTCGAGCGAAGTTCTAGCTTCAGGCACAGCCTAAATAATGTTGCCAGAACTCCACTCACTTCTCTCTCCATTTCTCAGTTCTGTTTTCTCCTGCAGTGGTATCACTCTTGGGCAGGCCCTCTCAACATGGTAGCCGTTGGCAAGTCCGGGCATATTGTATCATTACAAGACTGAGTCTCATTGCTTTGGCTTAGAATTGTGTGCCAATCCCTGTCACTGTGATGAAAATGCTGACTGGACCCCTCACAGGCAAGTTTCCTAGAGCCTAGAGTGACTGACTGTAGGCCCACCAAAACCACACAGACTATGACGGAGGAGGGGGTGGGTCCCCAAAAGAAAATATACTAAAAGAAAGGATATGCTAACCAGGACAAATAACAAATGTCCACTACATCATCTGAGGATCGAAATGTCCTCCCATTGTCTAGCAGTGGAGGTTCATTCTGATGTCATGCCATTCTTTAGAAACTGCAGGGTGTCAGACAAGTCTATGTGGATTCCTCCGCTGAATGATGAGCGGTGACCAGGACTGGTTTTCAGAATTAGCCTTCATGGCAAGAGAAATTTTAACTTGGTCAAGAAAAGTCTGGACCATTGTAAAGCAGAGGCCAGGACTCCCATGTTCTGTAAAATTTAATAACATTAATGATGTTTCCTATTCAGATCCTCCATTTGCTACTTCCATGATAAAGGCCTACATGAATACTATATAATTCTGTAAATCTTTCCAGTAAAGTTAAATAAAAAAGAAGGATTTGTTTAATACTATTGGATTCAATGCCGTGCACTGACATAATGGGAAAATTATTCAGGAACATTTCATTCTGGAGAAAATACTGCCTACAGTGTCAATGCCTCAACATATCTGGCCTTACAAAAAACTACAACCCATACTTTCTGAGCACGTGAGCTTGTTGGCAACAACAACAGCGATTATCTTGGAATTCAGCAGCTACTAGCAGTGCTCAAGGTTTTCTGTAACAGAAAAGGATACAATTGCAGATGGTATTTACCCATTCTTCACACAATAGTCAAGGAAATTTCCTGAGGGGGTTCTCTATTTATGAACATCCTTCCTATTGAAATAGGTAGCCAGAATTTTTTTAAGATTTCTTTATTTTGAGAGAGAGAGAGAGGGTTGGGGGGAGGGGCAGAGGGGGAAACTTTTTCAAGCAGACTCCCCACTGATCAAGGAGCCCAGTGTGGGGCTTGATCTCACAACCTATGAGATATGACCTAAGCCGAAACAAAGAGTCAGGCACTTAACCGACTGAGCCACCCAGGGGCCCCAGGTAGCCAGAATTTTGCTTATAAGGGACCAAACTGAGGCAAATTAATAAATATTGTTTACTACTGGATGCCAAGCACTCATGCTAAGTCCTGGGAATATAAGAGTGAAGAGAGGAACTTACAGTTTAATGGAGGAAACCTAGAGACAAGTAATTATAATAATGATCAATACTTTGATGAAATGAATAACATGCATTGTGATACTTAGAGTAAGGATCAGCGAGAAAAAGAATGAAACAGGATGGTAGAGGTACTGGGAAGGCTTCAATGGGGAATAAATGTCTTATGGGAGACTTGGGTAAGTCTTTTTTTTTTTAAGATTTTATTTATTTGTCAGAGAGAGAGAGAGAGCACAAGCTGGCAGAGTGGCAGGCAGAGGCAGAGATAGAAGCAGGCTCCCGGCTTAGCAAGGAGCCCGACTGGGGACTCAATCCCAGGACCCTGGGATCATGCCCAAGCTGAAGACAGCTGCTTAACCCACTGAGTCACCCAGGTGTCCCGACTTGGGCTAAGTCTTAAGCACAAACAGGAATTACCCTGTACAAAGGGTAGGGCAGGAATGGGAAGAGCAACTCAAACAGTGTCAACAGAGAAATGAGCAAATACAGTGGGTTTGGTGAACTAAAAATAGGCTTTAGTAAAGGAGGTACGTAACTGGAGACATAGGCTCTTCCTGTAAAACCCTGAGAAAGGTACCTGCTAACATGTAACTATCAGTAACCCATTGAGATTTTATTCATGTAACTACAATTAATTTTGTCTTTTTTTTTTTAAGATTTCATCTACTTATTTGTCAGAGAAACAGAGAGAGAAAGAGCACAAGCAAGGGGAGCGGCAGGCAGAGAGAGAGGGAGAAGCAGGCTCCCCCTCAAGCAGGGGGCCCGATGTGGGGCTTGATTCCAGGACCCAGGGATCATGATCTGAGCCACCCAGGCACCCCGCAATTAANGAAGGCAGACGCTTAACTGACTGAGCCACCCAGGCACCCCGCAATTAATTTTGTCTTAAAAGAATTTTAATAGGTTAACATTCTGGGGGGTGGTTTGGGGAGAGGCAGACATCCACATTTCAGTGTCAATCAATCTAATCACTTTGTTGCTCTAACATTTGGTCTAGATCAGGAGTCAGCAAACTTTTCCTGTAAAGTACCAGATGGCAACTATTTTTGGTTTTTTGAACCAGACAGTTTCTGTTGCAACTACTCATCTGTGCAGTTGGGTTTTTTTTCTTTAGAGAGAGAGAGACAGAGTGCGTGCATGTACACACACGTGCACGTGGGCGGGGCAGAAGGTGAGAGGGAATCCCAAGCAGGCTGCACGTTCAGCATGGAGCCTGACATGGAGCTCAACCTCACAACTCTGAGATCATGACCTGAGCTGAAACCAAGAGTCAGCCCCTTAACTGGTTGAGCCACCCAGGCGTCCCTACTCATTTCTGCTGTCGTGTCATGAAGGCAGCCATAGGCAATACATGAGCCCAGGGACATGGCTATGTCCTAGTAGAACGTGATTCACACACAGGGGCAACTTCACCAAGGTTTCTACTAAGTGAAAGAGCTGTCAGTTAAACCGAGGGCTTTGGATCCCCCAAATAGCAGTCCTTCCTAGCCTCGATAACCCCCACGAAAAACCTTGAACTTTTAATATCTGCCTGGATACACTTGTCTCTTACTTTTCTCTCACGTTGTCACCTGCCAGAGGCCATCTGAGATCTTCGTCTGTTTGGAAAATGGTGCTCAAGAGAGAAGGGAAAACCTGCCCCTCTCTTTTCAGTGCATGCCCTGCCCTGGAGAGGAGGGAGGCACAAATTCTATACAGAGAGTGGTTTCTCTTGTCCTAGGGACAAGACAACCCCTTTCAAGTTTTCCCGACATCTTCCCCTCCTCATCAGCCTGGCCTGTGAATGGCACCTAAGAATCCTGGAAGGGATTTTGGCTACGTGCAGGTTACAGGGAACGTCACATTCTGATTCTGAATGTATTTTCCTCCCCTCATAGCTTCCCCCAAATAGAGTAAATGACAGTTAGCGTGTAAGCCTAGACATAAAAGCCTATTAAACACATTACATAGCTGAAATATAGGACTATTCCACTGCTAGAAGTTCTGTCATGTTTAGCAAAAGTGTGGCTCTTGGACCACGAAACTCACACTGAAAGGCATAAAAATAAGAACTAGGAACCCCAAGCTTTTGGGGAAAGGGAGAAAAAGAATGAAACCGGCTACCTTTAATAATTTATTTCTCTTGTTCTTTATCCTCTTTTGAATTTGAGAAAATCCTTAAGGCTTAGAAGGGACTTGTGCATGCCAAACAATTTATCTCTATGAATTCCTTTTTTGTGCACTTCACATGTCACAGACATACAATAAAGCCACCATTACTTGCCAGTTGCATGAACTTTGATCTTGAATGGGTCATGGGTCAGTTTCAAACAAAGCACTAAATGTGAAGTGATAAGCAAGTTCCATGCCTATGATATTACGAGATTTTATTTTTCACATAGTGGGCACAATGGCGTATTTCTGTCTTTATTTTTCAGTTAATAACTATAATGTGGATACTGCTAGAAGTCAGGGACAGGTCCAACAATTTCGTTGAAAACTTCTCAGCATTACACAATCCAGTATAATATATCTTATTTCCTAACCATTTAATGGACATTTCATTGTTCATTAATATTAGAGGATGTAATAAAAGAAAGGCCATTGACAAAATTTGCCTTATAATTGAAAATCTCACATTTTAAGAGTTATGAAATTAGTTGCTGGCTTTTTGAAGTTTTTATTTCAATTCCAGTTAGTTAACATACAATGTTATATTAGTTTCAGGGATGCAATATAATGATTCCACACTTCCATGCATCACCTGGTGCTCATCACAACAGGTGCACTCCTAAATGTCCATCACCCATTTCACCCATCCCTCCACACCCTCCCCTCTGGTAACCATCAGTTCGTTCTCCATAGTTAAAAGTCTGTTTCTTTGGGAGAGTCTGGGTGGCTCAGTTGGTTAAGCCTCTATCTTCGGCTCAGGTTATGATCGCAGGGTTCTGGGCTCGAGCCCCGCGTTGGGCTCCCTGCTCAGCGGGGAGTCTGCTTCTCCCTCATGTCCTGCTCATGCTCATGCTCCCTCTCTCCCAAATAAACAAATAAAACCTTAAAAGCAAAACAACAACAGAGAAGTCTGTTTCTTGGTTTAGCTCTCTCTTTTAAAACTGCTGTTAAGATGTGGTTTCACAAAGTTGTTACCGAAGCTGTGGGTATTCATGCATGAAGTTGTAATAATTTTAAAACCTTAACTTAGCCGAAATCTCTGTCATTGATATAAATCATACAAGAAGCATTGAATGTCACACATTTTACATTAAAATGTGAGGCAGGGTATTTATAACAAGACCAATGCTGTAGCTTCAATATTAAGATATGGTGATGACAGCATTAAAGTTTCAGAGTATAACCAACTATCTCTAACTAAACCCACCCCCCATGTCTTTTGCTCACTCTCTATGGTCCTGGATTATTCTAGAAGGTTTCTGAGTTTTGTTTTATGAGAACCCAGAAACCTAAGAATCCAGTAATATAGTTCTGAAACAGTTTAAGTCTACTAACTCTAAGTTATATGTTCATTTTAAAGAAATTATAATTATGATTATTTCTAAAATATCATCTTAGTACTTTATGAATTATATAGATGATAGTTTGGCCAAACTGAAGCCTTTAAAATTGTCACCATCATTATTATTTTGCACTAGTAGGTGAAACGTGAGCAGCCAATGTGTGCAACCATGTCCTCATAGTGATGAGTTTTATAACTCTTAAAGTTAGAGTTCTCAGTTATTAGATTTTGTTAATCACTTTTCTCTTATTAAAGTCTTTTTAATAAGACTCACAAAATTATTTATGACATCATTCCTCTTTTTTTTTTTTTAATTTATTTGACAGAGAGAGAGAAATCACAAATAGGCTGAGAGGCAGGCAGAGAGAGAGGAGGAAGCAGGCTCCCTGCCAAGCAGGAAGCCCAATGCGGGCCTCGATCCCAGGACCCTGAGATCATGACCTGAGCCGAAGGCAGAGGCTTTAACCCACTGAGCCACCCAGGCGCCCGACATCATTCCTCTTTTATGGTTAAACTCCTACTCCTGTTCACCAAACTACTGTGTGCAAGATGGGTTGCCAACTTCTAAAATTCTTGTAATTATTCTAGACAGGCTTTATCAGAAGCATTTTTGAAATACTGATGATCACAAAAATCTCCTCCCATTTTATAACAGTTTCTAACTTCATGTAAGGTACACACAACGTAAACCACTAGCCTCTTGCCTTTTCAGTAAAGGTAGAATTCATTTCAAAGGGATTAGACCACTTGTAACATTCTCTCTGTTCAGTAGAATTAATTTTACATCTTTAGGGCATCGTAGGTTGAGAAAGCTGGCACAAAAGACTATATTTTATGCTTCTATAATGCATAGCTCTCAGGAATTGCACTGAAACACGTTCAGAATTAAAATATCCCTGTGTTTGAGGTTGACCATCAGATGTGTTATATGTAGTATAAGGATTGAGTAATGAGGATTTTCTAACTACCTTCATGAAAATCAAGTCTAGCCATTCTGCTATATTTTGCAGGATCCTCTCCACCAGATAAGCCATGGTTCTTCTCAGAGTCATTTAAAATGCTTGAGAGATTTTCTCCCCAGTTGGGCAGTTTCAGAAGCTCCACATGAGGTGAGCTCAGAAATCCTTCCTGATCAGAAGGCCCGGGGGCCAGGAAGCCCTACAGGACACACTCCTCTGTGTAAGGGATCCGTGCTCTCTGACCTCAGGGGAAAAGCTGATCCACACCCAGGGGGACAGAGGCTGAGGAGTTTCTGCGAGCAAGCAGCTTAGCTTGCTGATTCGAAAGCCTAACTTAAGTATGTCAACAAGCAACACTTTCTGGGCCCTCAGGAATGGGTTTCTACCACAGCCCTTCTGGCTGCCTCTGTTAATCATTGAACTCTCCTTTTCTGAATTTGAGAATGAGTCATGGCTTTAACTCTGGGGCAGTCTGATAATGGTCCAGCCTCAATGGCCTGCCCTAGGATTTCCAGGTCAAAGGAAAAGGAAAAAAGAGGAAAATGACAACTGTCAAGTGAAGAGAGGCCTGTGACAAGGGTTTGTGTTGAAAAATAATGTCGACCTCAAGATGACCTTCAGGACAACAGCGCTCCCTGCTCCTCGGTAACTGAGCCTTGACTAAGATACAACATCTAGAAGGAGCGTGCAGCTTTTTTTTATCCACCACGTTTTGAGTTTTGCTGATATTTAGTATAAATGGCTAATCTTGATGGGGACATCTATTGTCCTGATCTATACATAAAGCAACAGGTTTCTTGAGGTTCAAAGGGAACATGTGTGACTGATTCTCCAAGAGAGAAAATCATACATAAACATGCAAAGGTTTTGAAGTCCCTGGTCTAGTGACTGCATCACCCAATACTTACTATTGATAAAACTGGATATGATTTTGTTGTCTTGCTGGTTTTCATTTTACAACAGTCATTTTAGGCATCCAACTGTCAATGTTCTTTAGGGAGCCTGAAGCCAAAAGGATGGAGTTTCCCACCCCCTCCTTGGCCAAATTAGATATAAACAAGGAAATCTGAACTTCGGGAAGAAGAAAATCATATTTCAAAGATTCAATAACCAGTATAATGTTCCTAATTATCCTGCCAGATGAAATTTTAAGACCTCACATGAGAGCAGAATATGTCAAATTAGGTCAGTGTGGTTTTCTGGTCAAACATATTATTTGACCTAATCACTAAATTTAAAAAATATATCCAAGATGAACTTTACGAACTGAGAAAGCCCTGAGGCACATCTCACCATCTACCAGGCAGACCCCATCTACGGCCCCAAATTCCAATGAGTGGTCCGTTGCTGCTGAAATTTATTTTCTAAATTGCTTATTATTGAGTGATAAACTATTAAATAGGGTCAGGGAAATAAACACAGTAAGTGTTCCATAGATGACTCAGCAGTCTAGCCGCCTAATTTTAGTAAGTTCCAAGCCACGGATTTCACATTTTCCTAACATTCTAGAATGGAGAAAACACTCCAGTCACAAGTCATCATTCTATTTTATCCTCAAAATAAACCCATGAGGTTGGGATCACCGCTCCATTCTACAGATGCAGATGGCGAGGCTCGGTGAGTTCAGGAGCATTCAGTGGGGATTCACTCATCCTAACAATTATTGGTTGAGGGCCTACAATGGGCCAGGCACAGCTAGTAGATACACTTAGACCAAAATCTAATAAGGATCCCTATTGTCAGAAACATGGCTGCAGTATTTTCCTCAACACAGAGAAGCAGAGCAGTTTCCAAACCAGGAGTTGAAATCTCTTTGTCGTCCCAGCACTGTGCCAAGTGGCCTCTGACAATCTGGGAGATGGAAGGTAATGGCTTTATCTAGCCTCTGAAATACTAATTATAGGCAAAATGATGAGGTGGGGCTGTGAGCCAGCTGTCCCCTTCCCACCAAAGGGTCTTTCTCTGGACTTGCTCTCCTCTCTGCCTATGTCTCACCTTTTCTATTTCTGTTAACTCTTATTTGAAAAGCAATCTTTAAAAAAGTAGGTTCTTGGGCGCCTGGGTGGCTCAGTGGGTTAAAGCCTCTGCTTTCGGCTCAGGTCATGATCTCAGCGTCCTGGGATCGAGGCCCGCATCGGGCTCCCTGCTCAGCGGGGAGCCTGCTTCCTCCTCTCTCTCTCTCTGCCTGCCTCTCTGCCTACTTGTAATCTCTCTCTCTGTGTCAAATAAATAAATAAAATCTTTAAAAAATATAAAAATAAAAAATTAAAAATTAAAAAAATTAAAAAGTAGGTTCTTGGGACACCTGGATGGCTCAGTCAGTTCATGACCTGCCTTCGGTTCAGGTCATGATCCCGGGGTCCTAGGATCGAGCCCCACATCGAGCTCCCTGCTTAGTGGGGAGCCTGCTTCTCCCCCCTCCCACTGTTGCTCCCCCTGCTTATTCTCTCTCTGTCAAATAAATAATAAAATCTTAAAAAAAAAAAAAAAAGGAAGGTTCTTTACAGGGAGAAAAAAGCCTGATTAAGAAAAAAAAAAAAGCAAAATATACATTGTTTAAAAAAAGAGGTTTAACTTCTTTTTTATATATATTTTCAGCAATATATAAATTACCAAAATTAGCCTAAGAAAAGAATGAAAATCTATACCGACCAATAATCATAAAGGATAACTAAAGAAGTACCTTTAACAAAATCTACAGACCCAGGTGGTTACAGATATAGTCTTAAACTGATGATTCATGTCATTTAATGCACTCTAGCTCATAGAAAAAGGCATTAATCTCCATTTTATCCAGCTAGCCAACATCTTATTAACAAAACCCAATAGAGAGTACAAACAAGAAACTTATAAATCAGTTTTGTTTATGAACATAGGTGCAAAATTCTAGGTCAAATATTATCAGTCCAGCAGTAAATAAAAAAGAGAAACAATTTGAGTTTATTCTAGATATGCAAGGATTCTTCAGTATAAATAATCTTTCCAGAGAATTCATTATACCAAAAAATTGAATGTGAAAATGAATATTTCTATAATTATAATGATAGTATACTAAAATAAGATTTATCAAAATTCACCACCCATTCCTAATTTTAAAACCCTCCAAATAAAATAGATGTGAAAGGAAAATATGATAGAGACTGTTTGCCATAATCCAAGAACAACATCAAGCTAAACATGAAACCAAAGCCATTTTCCTATCAAAATCAGAGACTATGCAGAATATTCACATCAGCATTATCATTCAACATCACTTCAAAGCTAATATATTAGATAAGAAAAAAATCATACAAATACTAGAAAATAAAAGACAAAATTATTCTTTTCTGCAGGATGTGATTATAGACACAGAAACTCAAAAAACTAGTTTAATAAATTAATAGTATAAAAAATTAGCATACTGCACACCAGATGCTTTTCCACATGTTTACATTTACTAAATCATTTATTCCTCATCTCATCCTATGAATTAATATACCTAATTCATAGGATGAATCTACAGCCCCGGATCACACAACCAATAAATAGGAAACCTAGAATTTGAACTCAGACTCTATAGCTCCAGAAACTGGGCACTACATTAAATTGCTTCTTGCATCATTAACTAGAAAAATATATTTAGGGAAGCTTGGGTGGCTCAGTCAGCTAAGCATCTGCCTTCAGCTCAGGCCATGACCCCAGAGTCCTGGGATCGAATCCTGCATCAGGCTCCTTACTCAGCGGGGAGCCTGCTTTTCCCTCTGTCTGTTGCTCCCCCTGCTTGTGCACTCTCTCTCTCTGACAAATAAATAAAATCTTTTTAAAATATATATATATTTACAACATATACTATCAACCATCATACCACCAATATATAATGAATTCTAAAAATTAATAATAACAACAATAATAGGTAAGCAACTCAATAGAAACACTGCCAAAGGATATGAATGGTTAATTCACAAAACAGTACATTCGACTGGCCAATTAGCCTCAAAAAATGTTCAACCTACCAGACAAATACAAGTAAAAGCAGTAGGCAAATTACAAAGAATGATAAAAATCAAGTGCAGTCAAGGATGTTGGAAAACAGTTACACTCAGATGTTCCTGGTGGGAGTTTAAGCATGAATTGCTATACTTTTAAAATCTGGCCATCACACTGAAAATGTAATATACACATATTCTTTTACCCACAAATTTCCCTTTTGGGAATCTTTCTTATCGAAATAAAAACATGAGAATATAAGACTACTGCATATGGATACTTACCACAACATTGCTGTAGCTGCAATTAGTTATGATACATCCATTGTAAGCAATATCATAGAGGTTAAAAAGAAAAAATAAGATTTCGTATCTGTTACTCTGTAGGGATGTCCACATATTGTCAGGTGAGAAAACAATAGCCAAATACTGTATAGAAGATCCTCTAATTTTTAAAAATCAGACATTGTAAGATATTTGCTTTTATCTGGGCATTGAGAAAGGCTGTTAATATTGGCTTCTCCTGCGAGTGAAATAAAGGAGTCAGGTACAAAGGCAAAGACTTTTAAATATGAGAACTGTCCCACTCGAAAAAAATTTAATCTGAAACTGAATACCTGAAGGGGTGCCAGGGTTTCTCAGTCTCAGCAGGGGAGTCTTGATCTCGGGGTCATGAGTTCAAGCCACATGTTGCCGGTAGAAATTACTCTAAAGCAAAAACCAAAAAATAAAAAAATGAAATACTTGCAAATGCACAGAAAATTTCTGGAAGATACCCAAAAGTGGAGTGGAATTTGACTATGGTAAGGGAAGAAACTTTTTCTCTTTATAATTATTTTTTAAAAATCTGATAAACTAGGGGCACCTGGGTGGCTCATTCGGTTGAGCATATGACTCTTGATTTCAGCTCAAGTCATGACCTCAGTGTCATGAGATCAAGACCTGCGACCAACTCCCCTCTCAGTGGGCCGTCCACTTCTCTCCCTCTTCCTCTGCCCCACCCCGCTCACATGTGCACTCTCTGTCTAAAATAAATTAAAAAATCTTTTCAAAAAAATTCTTTTAAATTTTTGAAAAATCTGATAAACTAATGCCAGTGATTGGAAAATAGCTTCATGTTACTCTTCAAGGGATATTTAAATGTTAATGGGTAACCCAGCACTTTTCATCTGGGAGGAATAAGTCCATTTCAAATAGACCATCAGGGCCAAGAAGAGAGAGACCCTCCACATCATACCATATGGTATGATTGACTTGGTCTACCTACTCATACCTCTTTTAAAATATTTCCTGTGTCACATGGAGAACTTCAGTTCTTGAACTTAAAGCTTTGAACCTGTCGGGATTTCAAGGAAGCTTGGAGGGGCGCATTTAGCATTGGGGTAATAATCCGTGAGAAGTGGAGGGAAGAGGTTGGTAAACACAGCACACACACCTATTAACGCTTCGTACCCACCGCATGTCGTTTTGGCATCAAGCTGATTCACACATCAGAAAGAACCAGAAACCTCTGCGTGTCAAAATTACTTTTTGTTTCCATGTCTCAAGGAAACCTGAAGTTGGTGATTGCATTTCACAAGAACACTGGGAAAAGCCATTTGTAGCTATCTAACTTAATGAGACCAGCAGAAGGGAGACATTGATCACACAATGAACAGAGGGAAATATTAAGAAAAGAAGTATTCTGCTATTATTCCTGGGCAAGCCCAGAGGGCAGAGATTACAATTATCAATAAAAAAAGAAATCAGTTACTTATATAAGTCATTCTATAATATCTGAACTGGTTGGATATGGGGAAGCACAAAGGAATACGTAAAAGTTCTTATTTGGAAGTCCTCAAGTTCAATTTTTCTCTTTTTATTATCTTAATAAATCACACATCAAATAAATAATATTGGAAAAAATAAATGAAACGTGTTGAATGTCAGGTTGAGTAGGAAATTTTAATTGCAAAATAATGGATATAGAGGGCTATAGATGACACTTTTAAGTAAAGTTATCACTTCCTTTCTCCCATCTCAGCTCCTAACACAAAGTGATAATTGCTTTAAAAGCAAAATAGTGCTGGATACACTGATAGGTATTTTTTTTTCCCCAACGACTATAAGTAGCAAATTTCAACACCCAATGAATCATGTTATTTCTCATCCCACTTAACAAATTCTAATAGGTGGCTAAAAGTCTCTTACAGGGTATTCAATTATTTCAGTACAAAATGTTTGAGGTTGAAATCTGGCCCAGAAAATGGAGCAGAAAGATCAGGAAAGGGAAATTATATAACTGTCATCACAAGTAATATTCTGTTCTGCGGGACCTGATTCCTACCATTTTCACCATCGACGCCTAGATTTCCTTCTCAAGAAAAAAAATAATAATCGAAAATTTAGAAATCTCAATAAAATATCGACAAACACGGAGTCTCCTAAATGAACTCATTGTGACAGAGTTAAAAGAAAATGGGAAAAATATACTACATGAGGGTTTTTTACAGAAATGGAATAAACACTTGCAACATTCACGGAACGGACAGAAGATAATTGTGGTCAATTATATTATACTCCTACTCCTGAGAAAATATCTCACAGTCCAGGAAATGAGTTCTGAGATCCTTCCTGGATGTGGTAATATGTCCCAGTGAGCCTTATTGTCTATTAAATGGCTTACTCTCACATAGTCTAAGAGTGGATATGCATTTTTATTGATTTTTATGAACCACACCTTCTGTTCCAAAACAGACTTTTAAGATAGCTAAAAGGACAAACACAGTGTAACACGACATCATAAATTAAAGGTACAAGCAAAGGAGAAAGGAAAATACAGATGGAAGCAAAAATGAAGAAAAATCAAGACCAAAGAAGACACATCATAATAACCTCACTCTTGCTAGTCACGGGTCAAAGATTTGGTGCTAAGCCCTCTAGCAGCACCTAAGAAGACATCAAACTCAAGTATAACCTTACAAAGGGAAAAAAATACTGATGAAGCTTCAGCATTGGATTCAATCATTTCATTTGTAGTAATACTAAAAATATAGCAATGGAGGGGCGCCTGGGTGGCTCAGTCCTTAAGTGCCTGCCTTCGGCTCAGGTCATGATCCCAGGGTCCCGAGATCAAGCCCCGCATCGGGCTGCCTGCTCAGCGGAGAGCCTGCTTCTCCCTCTCCCACTCCCCCTGCCTGAGTTCCCTCTCTCGCAGTGTCTTGCTCTGTCAAATGAATAAGTAAAATCTTAAAAAAAAAAATACACACACACACACACACACACACACACACACACACGCACATAGAAAGGAGTAGATCTAACTCATAGAGTGCTTACTATAATTTCAGGTAATCCTCTGAATATACTACATGTATTAAATCATTTAATCCTCACAAAATCGAATGAAGTAGATAATCCTATTATTCCTTTCTTACAGAGCAGGAAACCAAGGAACAAAGAGGCGATGTCTCTTGCCCAGGATCCTGCACCTAGGAAGGGATAAAATGAGGCACTGCTAAATGTGGACTCAGATAAACAAGGTATGATCTTCAGGTCTGAGTAAATACAAAGCTACAAAAACAAGGCAGCTAATAAATGATCCTGTTCGAAACTAAATGCTGCTTGCAACATTAATATGGACTCGAGTATAATGAGGAAAGTTCATTGGAGTTTGGAGCGCTACAACCTGATGACTCGATTTCTCCCCCATTTTTCTCTAATTAGACTACTGAGAAACCTAGGTCATATGGCCTGTTGTGATACCGTTTGGCCTTCCTTTGGTGAGAAGACATTCTCAATATATCAAGCACGCCAGTGTTTTTTTTCCTCATTAGCTGGCAGCAACTCAAGAAATACCACTTGGCATCAACTCTACTGGAAACACAAACAGAAACTCAGGCAGTGAAACTATGGAGCAGTTTTCAATGACAAGCTACCAAAAGGATCCAAAATATGCTTATATCATTTTGTTTTCGAGAATATCATTGAAATAAAAACACAAAATTTCAGCCTTCTTGTGAATAACTCTCAAGTCCCCTCTCTTGGGAATCACTTTTTTTTGAAGAAACATACTTGATGACATTCTTTATTTAAAAATTTAATTGCTTCAAGTATGACTACTCTTCATAGTAGAGGACAGTTATTTCTCATGGGGAGGTAGTATAAAGAGCAGGTGTAGAATTACATTAATAATGGTGTAGGCACTTCTACCTAAAAAGACAAGGATCTTGAAAATAGAGTGATGACACCACATCAATGGGCAACTCAGTAAAAATAACTACAATGATCTCGTTGGATCTGGGGGCATATTTTTAAGTAGAGGGAAGCCAAGCTTTGGGAAAAGAAGTTTGTGGCAATGAACATACAGATGTCAAATATCTGAATTCAGCAACCATATGTTGCTGGTTGAATACGGATTCATGGACTTCTTTGACATCCAGAGGCTCTTGTACAGAAAGCAAAAGAGCCTGATAAGAAACTGAAGCTGAATAGACACATTCTATTTGTATTCATAGATGGGCCGAGAGAATATGCCTTAGAAGTGTGCCATCCAATAATATATATTTATATGAGGTCCTTAAGCTTAGAAATCAACAACACCTTAAGAATGCATCACTATTTCATTTGTTTCCATTTTCCATACTCTTAACAGGATGCTTTTAAACTGACTTAAACAATAAGAGAACATAGTATCTCATATAATAAAAAATCAAGATAGGAGGTAGGGCTTCCGAGTTGGCTGATTTAGCAGCTCAAAGAAGTCCAGGCTCCATTCAGTCATCTCACTCCAGCTCACTGCTTTGCCTTCCACCATGGGGACTTCTTCCTATAATAGGTTTCCCGGTGATCAAGGTATGGTTTTCAGTAGTAATGAGGGTATCGGAGTCCTCTTTTATATATTCAGAGAGCAAATACATTTCTCCCCCAATTATGCAATAAGATCCCCTCCTTTCAGTCAGGCCCAACATAGGTCCCCTTACCAAGAGAATGCCATGAGCTGATTGCTTCAGTCAGGTTACATAACCAACCCAGGTAAGAGACAAAAGATCACCCTGATTGCTTTCAACTAGTCAAAGCCTATCCAGAAGTTGGTGTTGAGGTCACCTTTTCCTAAGTCACTTGGGCTGCATTTTGTGGATGCCTGTATAAAACCAGGGTTCCCCTGTGAAGGAGTAAATTGGGTTAGACTGCTGGGTCGACAATCAACAGATCTTCTAGCCACAAAACCTTTTCCTGAGAACGTCAGGGAAAATATTTCGTGTTATGCCCTGGTATATCTCAGATGGGCTATAGGGGGCAGTAGTGGCTCAGTACTTGGTGAATTTCTGCCATGTAGTGAGGGACATTTCCTGGAGATCTATTTTTCTTTAAGGGTCAAATACCACTTGCTGTTACTAAGTCATAGCAGAAATAACTGGTATTTTCATCAGTTAAAATCACAGCTGCTTAGAGTCAAAAGCATTGACATATTGACTGGTTCGTTTTATCAGTATCTCATTATAGGACCTTTCTGTATCTTTGACTCAACAGGCAGAATGATTTGAGTTAGCAAGAACAGTTTATGCATTCGACTGACATATTAGAATGGGTGTACAAGCAAAAGATACTTCTACGAATTTATTCTATAGAAAGGAACATGGTTAACAGTAAACTCAAATGGTACAGGTATTCAAAAACTAAGCTAAGAAACATGCCAAGTTCTGATTTAATCAGGAAGACCTCTTAAATGAGTTAGCCTCTGAGCTGGAGATAAATGAAAAGGAAGATAGAGAGGGAAGGTATTCCAGATAGATAGGCTCCAGTGGACAAAAAAGAGAAGTGGAGGCAGGGAGGTGACAACCTGGGAAGAGTCGTGGATGAGAGAACAGAAGAAAGGACCAGGGGACTAGTCCACTGTTAACTCAGGGTGGAATGTGAATTACTGGCTAATGAGAAACCTTTCGAAGGAGATAGAAAGGAAACTAACATTTGCTGGTTGTCTCAAATGTATCAGATGCTTAATGTATTTCTTTTACTCAATCTTCACAAGAGCCTAGCACAGTGAGCCTTATCATTATCGCCCTGTTTTATGGATGAGAAAACTGAGGATCAAAGAAATTAAATGTCCAAATCACAGTTAACAACTGGCAGAAGAATTTTAACCCAAATCTGTTTACGCCAAATCCTGAGCTTTTCCCCACTGTCTATTGTCTCCTGTCAGAGGAGAGAATGATACAGCAAAAATCTTAGCGTTCACAACTGACCACAGTTCCTTGTTGGAGGAAGATCTGAGAGAGGGTATTCCAGTAATCTAAAGAAGGAGGGGTGGCTAGCAGACAGAGCTTGCGTGAACTGCTTGATTATGGAGATCGAGATGAGATAATGTCCAGGTTAGCAAAGGATTCTTTTTTTTTTTAAGATTTATTTATCTATTTATTTGACACAGGGAGAGATCAGATCACAAGTAGACAGTAGACGGAGAGGCAGGCAGAGAGAGGAGGAAGCAGGCTCCCGGCTGAGCAGGGAGCCCGATGCGGGCCTCGATCCCAGGACCCTGAGATCATGACCTGAGCCGAAGGCAGAGGCTTTAACCCACCGAGCCACCCAGGCGCCCTAGCAAAGGATTCTAAGGTAACTCCAGGTTCTGTGCTTGGCTCTTTGGTCAAACGGTTCTGCTCCAACCAAAATATAGAGGACAAAATGTCAGGAGTTGATTGTCACTGCCATCAAGGATAGTGACTGGGCCAAGTGACATTTGGAAGATATTTTTGTATGTAGCCACATGGGTAATATTCCAGAGATTTCTCTCACTTGGAACAGAGCTAAATTTCAAATCCTCTTAAAATGTACTTAGTACCCAACCCAGTTGGAATTTGTTCTAATTTGGAAAAGGATTGAGTTAAATTTCCTTTTTTTTCTTTTACAGATTAACGATCTAAAAAAGATATTTTAACATCTAAATTCTTACTCTAACATTTAGAGTCTAAATAGAATATTACTTAAGATCAACTGACAAAGAAAAAGTCATGTGGACATTCACATCAGAATCTAACGCATGGCAGTACTCTGTGAAATACCAAGTTCTCCCTGTCAATTTTAAATACATAATCTGCTCCCATCGTAAAGTCGGATTTGCTTTTTGATGGCATATGTTACCAGCAAGGTTGGTTCACAGGTCTGTTTTCCTCCATAGGAAATTTCAGGTCAGAGATCACCATTTAAGAAAACATCTTTAGTGATTTAGTTTAAGAGGCACATGGTAAAGGCCTGTTGACTGAGAGAGAGCATGTTTGGTAAACACAAATTGAGTATTTTATATATGAATGCTGTTGGAAAGGAAAAAGCTCCTGGTTCCTCAGTTTTTGGCTACATGACTTCAAGAAAGTTCTTTAACATTCTGAACACCATCAGCTATGCCTACAGAACAGCATTCTGTGCAGACACACAGAGCAACGTAGGGAAAGACACCACAGAATTTATTTTATTAAATAAACTAAGTTAGAACTGTGTAAGTATTTCCGACAGCATGCTGTTGATCACCTCGGCCACGGCGACAAGGCAAGACAAGCCTTGATCATGCACTCTGAGGATTTGATAGTAAGTAAGAGACCGTCTCTCCTAACATATTCATACTCCAATTGTCTTATAAATTCAGACTGGCAACCCTCAAAAGAGTTCTTCTTTCTACTGAAATGAAATTCAATAATAATAAAAAATGAGAGGGAGGAAAAACCCAAGAAACAAATACATGCTTCTAGAATATCAGAGTTGGTTTTTTTCCCCACTTTCCCTTATCTGTTGACATTCCCTTGAGCAAAGAAACTGACTATTTCTTTAGGTTTTTGCAGCATATCCACTCTGTACATTTCAAGTCAATGATCACAGAACTCCCAAATGACTGAAGTAAGTTTTGGACTAAAAACAAATGTCAATGTTAAGAGTATGAGAAATAAAAAAGGACTCCACTGGGGGAAGACTGGAGGACACAAAGAAAGAGAATGATGGGGGTAGCTAAGAGTGATGGTTTCAGTCTCCGCTTGGAGGTTGGGAGAGAACAGGAAAAATCAGAAAGGCCATAATTCTGGAGAAGCTAGCAACCATTCCTGTGATGAATTCTGAAAGTGTGATTCCCCTCAGACACAGATGCGTCTTCAAACTACCATTCCTTTCCGGTGCCATGCAAAAAAAAAAAATTGTGTTTTTTAGACACTGTCTACAAGAGCTACTATGGTACCGGGGAACAAAGAATAAACAGAGAATTAGCACAAAGGTCAATGCTGTTTGCTTCTAAGTCTCACCCATACTACAAAATCACTACCTATAACCTTCCCCTGAATCCTTACCATGGACACAGCGAAAAAAATATAAAAGGGAGAGAGGGGATTGGAAACTTCTGGCTGCAAAGGTTCTGCCTGAGACTGGCAGCTTTTCTACCATTTGCAAATGAAATGAGAAATGAACCAGTCATTAAAACAATCAAGCTGAATGCAGGTGAGATTTTTAATAAACATTTTTAATAAAAAAATTTTCTAGGTTTTTATTAAAAATCTAGAGATTTGTTAAATATTGGAATGGTTCGCTGAAGACTTATGATTGGACACGAAAGGCTTTACTAAGAGGGTTTGCTGCGTTCTCCGTCCCTACCTGGAGGGTAGTTATTCTGCCTCTCGGTTCTGGGTAAGGAAAAACAACAGAGTAACTGCTCAGAACTCAAGATCTGTAGTCACACAATTACAGGACTGAATCTGATGCAGCTACTTCCCGGCTGGGTGGTGTTTAGGGAGTGACTCCACCACTCCGTGCCTCAGTTTCCTCACATGTAAGTAGATATAACAAGAGTACTGCCATATGGAATTGCCAAGAGTGTCAATGAGCTCCATACCTGACATGCCGATCCAATAAATGGGAACCATTAATATTAAACATACACCCTGTTAGGAGAGTAGGAAATCAAGAGGCTGCTAGCTTAGGAAAAGACACTCACCTTGAGAGGCGCACTAGCAGTGGGGCACAAAGACGTAGAGCGAGCCCCCCAGCAGGAGTCACGGGATGGCTTGGGTCTGTTACTGGAAGGCAACACTGAGAAGGGACAGCCCACCATTTCCCAAGAAGGGCAGAGAGGACACAGTCTGCCCACTGCTGCACCTCCTTGCATGGATATCTGTATGAGCAATAGGTTGTTTAAAGTTTTGACTTCCCACTTTTAAAGCTCCTGAATGACCACTTGCAAGTAAGCTTTATGAACTCAGGGCCAGCCCAGGCCTTCAGGGGTTTGAGGAAATGGAGCATTGGACTTTGGGGTTTAGAACATTAAAGGGATTGTACATCTCTTCCCTCACTCAGCCCCCAGGCTGAGATGATCATCTCATTTTAAAAAACTTTCATTTTTCAGGGCCCCTTGGTACCGCAGATTCATTTTATATCTGAGTTTTATAGCTGTTATTTATTTATTTGGGGGGTAGTCAACATTTATCTTTTCTCTGCTTTCCTTTTGGGATATTGTTTGTTGGGAATGCACTTTGTTAGAACCCAGCTAATACGTGCTAATGACAAGGGGGTCCACGGTGAGTTTTTGAAACTGATGGATAATAAATCAGCAGACTTCTTTTTGAAGTCTTTTAAAAGACTTCTTTAACAACGATTTTTAAAAGTCAAGGGTACGACTTTGCAACCTGTTCTGCAGTAATTTATTTTAACACATATGATTTAAGAAATGGCAACATGTGGGATGTTTTTAAAGCCTTTTATCAGAGCCTCTCTGAATAAGCTTTTATTGAGGTGAGCCCACGGATCCAACTTATTATGTTGGAAACAGAGGTTCCAAGAAGCTAACAGAATTACCCAAGATCATTTAATAAATGGTAACCAATTCAAACATGGAATCCAGGATCCTTGACCAGAGTAAGTTCCTTTATGTCCATCAAAATAACTGAAAATCTTTTCAGACATGGAGGTTTTCTCATGCCCACGCTGCAAGAATACATTTCAGGAATGTGGGAAACGGCCCAGGAATATCCATTTTTATACATATGTATACATACTATATATATATTTTTTACTATACTATACATACTATACATTTTAACTAACCCTGAGTCTGGTGATCCATGGGCCACATTTCAAAAGCTGTATCTTTAAATCCAGCACAGAGCTCTGAGACAGTGAGTCTCCAATTGTTTGGTTTCAGGAACCATATAAACCTTTAAAATATATTGAAAATCCCCCAAAGCTTTTGTTATTGTAGGTCATGTCTATTATATGCAGTGTATTAGAAGTGTGAGTGGAGATGTTTTTCAAATATCTCCTTATAAATTCATTTAAAAATAATAAATCTGTTACATGACAACATAGACATACTGGTTTTGAAAAATAACTATTTTCTAAAACAAAAAAATTGGTGCAAAGAGTAGCATAGTTTTATATTTTGGCAAATATCTTTAATAACTAACTTGATGGAATACAGCTGGATTCTCACATCTACTTCTGTATTCCTTCTGTTGCAAAATGTTGCTTTGGGTTAAAGTATATAAAGAAAATTGGGCTTGACACAGATACTTAGTTGGAAAAAGAGGGACTATTTTAATAACCTTTTTATATACTTGCAAACATTCTTTGATACTACAGCAGAACTCAACAGGGGGAAGTTTCTTAACGGTTATTTCCAATGTGGATCTGAAGCTATATTAATGAATTTTTCATATTCCATCACACTGAAATCCATTGGTCTCACTTATATTCTGACTATCCTTTTTATCCATTCCTGATTTAACAGCATATGTTAGTTATTTAGAAAATATTGTTTCACTGAATTATGCAGACCTTCCAAAATTCTGGCATATTTCACTATACAATGTTTTTAAAAATCACACTCATTAATATCACCACCTATATTGTCAGGAAAATCAAAAGTTCTGAGACATTGCTAAGCCCCTGTTGCCAGATACGATCTTTCCAAAGCCCTAATTTTCACCTGAAAACTCAAATTTATCACTAGCAACAAATATCTAAAGTTAGAACCAAGACTTGCTTGGTTCATTTTTGCAAAGTCTAAAAAGCCATACCTTATATGTCAGTTGTTCTTCAAATTAAACTGTGTTTCATTTAAAAAAGTAGCTAGTTGAGCTCACAAGTCAAAAACTGCACTATTACTTTACCTTACATTTTGGTCCCTTATGAGCACTTCCTATTTTGACGCACAGATTTAAAAAACATGTTCTCAAAAGATTGAGATTTCACAAAATTAATGATTTTTACTGCTTTATCAAGGGCATTCTTAACCGACACTAGAACTTTAACTTGCAGTTAAACAAAAACAGCAAGAGCATACCGGTGAAGAATGACGACTAGTACAATCTGGTACCATTGCCTTGATTTGGGTTAAGGTGCCAATAGCTTGCTTTTGCATTTTCAAGGCCAACATCAACACTGAAAAAAAAAAGGACAAAAATAGGGCGCCTGGGTGGCTCAGTGGGTTAAAGCCTCTTCCTTCGGCTCAGGTCATGATCTCAGGGTCCTGGAATCAAGGCTCTGCTCAGCGGGGGGCCTGCTTCCTCCTCTCTCTCTGCCTGCCTGTCTGCCTACTTGTAATCTATCTTTCTCTGTGTCAAATAAATAAATAAAATCTTAAAAAAAAAATGCCTTGTGTTTTACGAAACTAGTTTTGACCTTGTCAACCTTCTGGAAAGGTCTTCAAGCCTCCCAGGGTTTATAGAGCACACTTTGAGAACCTTTGCTCTATAAAATAAATAAATACATAAAATAGGTATGTGCTGTGGTGAGTGCTTTAAGTTGTGTAAGACTGATGAATCACAGACCTGTACCCCTGAAACAAATAACACATTATATGTTAATAAAAACAAAACAAAACAAAAGCCAGTCTGCCATTATTCTAATATAATCCAGCCTGGAAAATAAGAACACAAATTTAGCAGGTTGTCCTCATTTTTATTGGTTCATCTTCCCCAAAGAGCTAACACACGAGTACAATTAATTAACCCATGTTCCCATTAAACCAACAAAAACAGTCATGTGCTCTTGTAGAGTTGACCAGCTGGGAATTGTGTAATATGGGATAAAAACTCATCACTCTTTATAGAATGGATGATAACTCAAGTGACAAATGATGGTTACAATGTATGGAGGGTCCATCCACTATAGGTTGACTCTTGCCTCGATACTAAGTGAGGGATTAAAAAGAGTTAGGGGAGCGGGGGAAGTTTAGGTCACAGTGGCACTTGAGGCTGCTTCATCACAAAGGAAAATATATTCCTTTGCTAGGCACCACTGTGTACCTTAAGCAATACAGAGAAAAGCCGTCATCCATGGGCAGAAGCGCTCTGAATGGTGGGGGTTGAGGGAATTGCTATTGAAAAGATAAAATGTGATGGGGAGATAAAAATATATCTCTCTTTGCCCCTTAGGCATTCATCTGCCAATGACTGGATGTTACCCTTGTATGGCTTTCTCCCTTCAGGCACAAAGATGGAAAGGTAACTTCGAAGCCAGAGTAAAATTTGAATAGGCTAGATATCTGCCTGCCAGCTAGAACTTTTTACACAGCCCAAACTGCTAAGAGCTTTAGAGCCCCTGTCAACTTATCATAACTAGGAAACATCATTTATTTATCTATTTTTTAAAGATTTTATTTTTAAGTAATCTCTACACCCAAGGTGAGGCTCAAACTTACAACCCTGAGATCAAGTCACATGCTCTACTGACTGAGCCAGCTGGTGCCCCAGAACTCTAATATATATTTTATTTTATTTTATGGGATAAAAACTCATCACTCTTTATAGAATGGATGATAACTCAAGTGACAAATGATGGTTACAATGTATGGAGGGTCCATCCACTATAGGTTGACTCTTGGCTCGATACTAAGTGAGGGATTCGTGTGTACTTTAGCAACTGAGAGATTGTTTAATGAATTTGCAATTAGTTTTCAGTTGTTGCCTTCAGCCCACGGGTCACCGGTTTGGAGAGAAGGTAAGAGCCCTGAAAACCAGTGGTTTCTCATTTCCACATTAACTAGTAGTATGGCCTTTAGCAGGCCTCAAGTCTTCCATCTCATAGGTATAATTAGGAGGCCTGAACTCTAGAATGCACAAAAGCCTGGAGTAGTTAAGTCTCTGGAGAATATTATCTGCTTCAATCCCGTTTTTGTTCCTGCAGCCATTGCTAACTTACCACTTACTACAGCCAAGTGTTACCTAAGGGTTTTGTGCATATTAACTCAATCATTTGCTTTATGAAAGAGACCATTAACACTACAGTCAGTTAGGCTCTCAGTGATGTACACGTTCCTAAAAATCCAGGCAAAAATCATGCAATGGGAAACTGGAATTGGGGAACAATATTCAAAAGCTTCTCAGCGTCACATTTTTAAAAAGATAAAGACCTAATAAAAGTGGTTTCGCAGTTTTATAGACGTGAAACAGTTAAGAACCACATGGTCACGACAATAAATCTGGCACTTTACCTAGAAAAAGACACGCGAGCTTGCTTGTGAGGGTGGGTGCCTGCACTCCCGCCGCCGCCCCCCTGCTCCTAATTCGCGCCGCGTGTGCAGATAACAAAAGAAATGCAAGAGCGTGAGAGAAACGATAAGGAAAGAAAAAGAACGGAGAACGGAGAGGGAAAGTACAAAACTGGCTGGGGAAGAAGGAAAATGAACGACAGGAGAGCGGTGTCCGACTGGGCGGATGCGAGCGGCCGCCTGCGTGGCTGCGCGCCTCGGGGGCTGCGGAGTGGGGCGGACGCCGTATTAGCAATCCCCGAGGGTCGGTCCTGTTCAGGTGTGAGTGTCTGTTCCACGAGGGCTCGAGGGCTCGGAGGCTCGGGTTAGCTGGTGCGTTTTCCTGCCTTCTTCCAGCGTCTCTTGCTCTCAAACAGGGCAGTGTGCTCAACTTCTTTGAGTAAAATCCCGTTTTCTTAACAGGCAGGACAGCAGAACGGACTCTATCTCCAGTTTATGTATGAGGAATCAAAGGAGTAGAAAGGTAAATTATCGAAGATTGGACAGTTAAAAAAGAGACACAACCAAAACTTGAACGTGGGCTATGAGCACCAAAGGCCACGCTCCCCCTCACTGTCCCGGCGCCCTCCTAAACTCAGGGGGGACGTGACTGAACCTAGAGCCTTTGCATGTCAGCCCCCAAATCTAGAGAACTCAATGCAGGAAAGGAAGCAAAAACAGAAAGAAGGTGGCAGCTGACATATGGTTCAGAGAGAGAGGGAGGGGGAGCAAGCAAGCGAACTCCTAACTTGGGAAAGTATGCATCCACCATAGAGTCTATTCCCCATGCTGGGAGCCCAGGTCTGCAAAGCTGAGTTCTCCATGCTTCACAGTCGCACCTGCATTTGATAACACGTTTTTATTCTCCGTTAGCCCGCAACTGAAAAATGTGTGTTGTGCTCCTTAAAAATCTGGAAGAACGCAGGAAGGACAAACATTTTCATTCTCACTACAGAGTATTAGCATGGCTGAAGGAGAAGGTAGGCATTCCTCAATGCACCAGCACGGTGATATACTGAAGAGGGGCTAGCAGGGCCCAGATTTGTAACATCTGCCAATTTTGTGGAGTAAACACTCCCAGCATGGCTAATTTCAAGCTGCTAAGATTTACAACCAACTTTCAAAAGTCCTGATTATTTAGCATTCAGCTCTTCCAAGCCAGTAAGAGAAGGTCTGGCACCAGCCTGGAAGCTCCCTGATTCCCCGTGTTAACGGGAACTGGGCGCCAGGCCGGACTCCAAGACAATCAGTAAGCAAACAGCTGCAGTATAGCCAAGCCAAGCCAAAAACAAAACAAAAAACAAAACAAAACAAAAACACCCCAAAAGGATCAATCCCAACTCCACAATGTACAGATTGGTACACTGAGGCCCAGAAAGGTTGTTGAATTTCCCAGGACCACATGGTAGGATGATTAGATCTCCTGTTTGCACTCCTATTTCATTTAATAGTCTAAAGCAGTAGTTCTCAGAGTCACTTGCACTAGAATCACGTGGGGCACTTGTTAAACTACAGGTCATCAATCCCTACTTCCAGGGTTTCCTATTCAATAGATCCTGGGTGGAGCTCCAGAAGATTCCCCGTCCCCGCCATGTGCACACCCTGCATAATCTCCCTTTCCTTATGTGATGCTAAGTATATGACAGGAGTTTGCGCCTGTGAGAAAGTAGGTTACACCGCAAAGTGAAGGGATTTTGTGGATGTAATCCAAGTCCCTAATCAGTTGGCTTTGAATTAATGAAAAGGGCTATTATTTTGGGTGGGCCTGATCTTATCAGTGAGCCCAGGAAAAGAGAGAGGAATGGGAAAGAGAAATGCCTTCCTTTAGGGAGAGCTGGGAAGGTTTTGTGGAGCAGAGATTTGGTCTGAGCCTGCAAAGTGAGGGCAGTCCCTCACAAGGGGTTCACAGAGCCCAGAGAGTTTAGTGAACAAAGGCCAGAAAGTAGGAAGGCACAGAGGAATTAATAAAAAGCAGGGATTAATAAACACATTTATAAATAAATAATAAATAAATAAAAAGAGGATTTAATAAAAAGCAGGTAAGAACAATAGGATAGAGGGAGTTGTGTTTTGACATCCTAAATTTGAGGGTCCCTGCAGTGCTGGCTTACTGGTGGCGTGAAGGTTAGGAGGGAGGTCAGGGAAAGCAATAGCAATATCAGCGACAGTTGTGCAGAAGCCGTAGCTGAAACAGGGAACCCTGGTGAGACTGCCAGGTGAGGGAAGAAAAGGGCCAAGGAAGCACCTTGAAGAAGAACCACATTAAAAGCCGAAGCAGGGGCGCCTGGGTGGCTCAGTGGGTTAAAGCCGCTGCCTTCGGCTCAGGTCATGATCCCAGGGTCCTGGGATCGAGGCCCACATCGGGCTCTCTGCTCAGCGGGGAGCCTGCTTCCTCCTCTCTCCTCTCTCTCTGCCTGCCTCTCTGCCTACTTGTAATCTCTCTCTGTGTCAAATGAATAAATAATAATAATAAAAAAAAGCCGAAGCAGTTTTCTTAGATGTAGATTAAAAACAACAGGGCGCCTAGGTGGCTCAGTGGGTTAAAGCCTCTGCTTTCGGCTCAGGTCATGATCTCAGCGTCCTGGAATCGAGGCCCGCAGCGGGCTCTCTGCTCAGCGGGGAGCCTGCTTCCTCCTCTCCCTGTCCCTCTGCCTACTTGTAATCTCTCTCTCTCTGTGTCAAATAAATAAATAAAATCTTTAAAAAAAAATAAAAAAAAAATAAAAACAACCAATGCATCGCTACACAACTAGTATAAGTTCCGTACTGACACCTGAAATCTGAGAACATTTCAGGCCTAAGGTGGGCTTTGCTCACTTCTAAATATTCAACGTATTAAAATTTAAACTAGACTGCTTTGAAGGTTGTGCTATAATAGTGGTCCCTGAACAAAGAACCTGAGTGCCACCTGGAAAATCTTAGAAATGCAAGTTCTTGGGTCCCGCTCCAGCCTTAAAGTTTGCCAGGAATCTAGTGGGGTTTTTTTGTTTTTGTTTTGTTTTTGTTTTTGTTTTAGAATTTATTTATTTCTTTGAGATAGAGCAAGCGAGCATGAGCAGGGGTGGAGAGGGCAAAGGCAGAAGGAGAGGGAGAAGCAGGCTCC
This sequence comes from Ailurus styani, assembly GCA_002007465.1. Lineage (NCBI taxonomy): Eukaryota > Metazoa > Chordata > Mammalia > Carnivora > Ailuridae > Ailurus > Ailurus styani. The sequence continues at coordinate 5,288,164 of LNAC01000058.1, forward strand.
CCGCTGAGCAGAGAGGGCTGTGGGGCTTGATCCCAGGACCCTGAGATCAGGATCTGAGCTGAAGACCGATGCTTAAATGACTGAGCCACCCAGGCACCCCCACCAGCAATCTGTTTTAATAAGCCCTTCAGGAGATCTTCTACCACCCTGCAGTCTGAGAAGCAACACTGAAGTTAGGAAAAGAATGGTCATGTTCGTTAGGCCGAGACTCTCAATACTGGTTGCAAAGAGTAAGAGAAGGATGGTCTGATCTAAGGAATGTTGGCTATCAGGTTATCAGAAAAAAATCAATCTAAATGTAAAATCAAACACAGGATCATGTTGATAAAATATTCTCAGAACAGACATTACTTTCCTGAAAATGTGTTGGTTATTTGATAATCTATCACCAAAGCCAATGTTTATAGAAACATTAGAAAGAACCATAATAATAATTTTTAAAAAAACCAAGGAGCTGATTAGAAACCATTAGCCGATCGTTACCCCATGGAGTTCTATAACTACCCAACCCCAGATTTATCATAATAAGATGGGAGAGGAGACATAAGTCACACCCCATGGATCATGATATTTTCTCACTTCACTCTCCAGCATATCCAGCTGAAAAATAAAGCCCAAGAAATTCTGAAAGCCAATTCGCCACACATAAACTGAGAATATGGCACCTTTTAATGGGTTATCAGAACTAGATCGTCTCCTTTGTGAATACTTGGATTAAGTGATTTACTTGCAGAACCTCTTGGAAAGTTTGTTATAGAGCAATGGAAAACCTCATCAGAATTTCTCATATGTTTCTGCTGCTGCTGATTATTATTATTACCAACATTTTGTATCAGAGAGCACTTTTGGTCGCAAGTGAGAGAAAACCCCAAGCCAGAACCACCTGAGCAGTAAGAAATGTAACTAGGAGCACAGAGGGAGGGCGGCTCCAATGCCCGGTCCTCAGCGCTCCCTGTCCTCCTTCTTGTACTGGCTTCATCCATGGCCTGGCTGCAAGATGGCTCCAGCTGTTCCCATTATCACGCCCAGGCATGACAGCGTCCAATGGAAGAAGAGGGGGACCAGTTCTTTCTTGCAGCTCTTCTCTGGCAGCATGAACATCTTTGCCAGACACCCCCCCAGCAGACTTCCGCTCTTGTCTTATTATCTAGAATTGGGTGACATGCCAGCCTTATTCACACCATTCCCCCTTGATGGCTACAGCAAATCTTTGGGGATTTACATGCCAGACTCATGGACCCCTGGTTTCCTAGGTTCCCCTGGGATATTTACTGAGTGCAGTTGGCATTTAGGCATCTTTATAACATTATTGGATATTTTTTTCCTTTTCTATTGGTAAAGATACAGTCAGGCACAGGAAGGGTAAATGTATAACCATGACTAGCTCAGACTAACCCTTGGGGTGGAATAGATGTTGGAAAGACAATCACTGTTATCACTACAAAAAACCTCCACTAACAGTTACTACAGGTACTTCCACTGTGCTGGGAACTGTGTAAACCCCCTGTAAGTGTGATATCATTTGAAAATAAAGCCATAAGGTATGCAATTTTATTAATGTCAAGTTACATGGGAGGAAGCGTGGGCTGAGGTTGGTGAAATTACTTCAGGTCACACACCCAGTAAATGTTGAACCAGGATGCACACTCTGCCGTGTGGAGAGAACACACTTAGAATTACTTCGTAAATCTGAACGTACGCTCTGAATATCAGGACTATGTTCAAGGCAAGCACAGCATGAACTTCAGCAAAAGGAGAATGCAGAGACAGCAGAAAAGAGGAGATACCAAGTAAACTTGCCCTTCATTGCTTTCAATGAGTCCAACTTTTCAAGCTCGAAAATTTGTATCCTAGGGGCACTTGGGTGGCTCAGTTGGTTGGGCGTCTGCCTTCCACTCGGGTCATGGTCCCAGAGTCCTGGGGATCCAGCCCTGTGTTGGGTTCCCTGCTCCACGGAGAGCCTGTTTCTCCCTCTCCCTCTGCCTACTTGTGCTCTCTCCCTGTCTAATAAATAAATAAATAAAAGCTTCGAATATATTAATAATAAAATGTGTATCCTAAAACATGGAAAGAAGCTGTGCATGTGACTTTGGGGATGTCACGAAGGTAAAAGCACCAGAAAACTGAAGAGAAGCAAGTGCCTGAATTTTCAAGGAGCAAAAGAGTCGATTGTGAACTGAATAATAAGAGCGAACATTTATTGAGTGCTTCCTCGACGCCTGGAATGGGTCCAGCGATTTTGTGATGTAGAATTATTATTCTCTGCATGTTATAGATGAAATACGGAGCTCATGGGGCTTCTGAAAGGATTAAATAAGTGGTTAGATAAGTAAAGTGTTTGGAATAATTCCTGGCACATAGTAAAACCCTCCATAAATGTAGGCTGTTATTGTTATGAAGAAACCAACGAAGTTCTCTTCTTCACGCCCGCAGCGTGCCATCTTTATTTCAATTATTTAGTTCGTATTATTCCATTTAAAGCCGTGATCTGCTTTCCTAATTATTTTTCATCAGCAATATTTTGTAGCAATAGGGTGTATCAAAGGAGGGCAGATTCATTTTGCAGGTAAAGAAACGGGCCAACGGATCAAGCAATTGCCGTGAGGTTCTGTGATTTGCTTAGTTGGAGCAGCGTTAGCACCAGGAACGGTTGGACAAGAGAGCTCTTACAGCTCCCCTCTCTCACTAATCGGTATTAACTACACTGGACCGGAGGGCTGAACTCCTCAGCAGAGCTTAAACTGCTGATCCGTTATTTACTAAACTATTCTCTTTGTCTTCCCTTTGTGTCTTTGGCCTTTGTCTTCAAGCAGTCGTGAAACTTTCCTATAATGACAGGTGAGGGACTAGGAAGACAGGCAGGCCTATGAAATCTGACACTCGAAAGATGTATTTGTCCTGCAGTATGCTTCAAACAAAGCGTTTTTCTAGGCATTAAAACAATAACAGTGAAAGAACCCCAGCCCCAGCCAATGCTAAATTATTTTGGCACAAGACTCATTCTGCCTCACCTCATAAGAATAGGTGTATTTGGTTCCTGGATGCCCTCGAATCTTTGGGATGTCTGACAAGCTCAAGAATGAAAAATGTTGCAAATTCTGAGGTGCGAGGACAGTGGTTTTATTTGTTTGCTTGCCTGCTCAGACAGGAATTTAGACCTTTTTCATCATGGGTTTTATTAGCACACATTTCCCACTAGATGGCTGCAGCAAATCCCTGCAGATTCATTCTATTAGGAGGAGTGGACCATGCCAAATTCACGGACCCCCAGCTCTTGTAGGTTTTCCTGGGATGTTTTTCACATAGAGTTGGCATTTTGAAGTTTTGATAAGATTATTGGATATTTTTCCTTTTTCTAGCAGTTAAGATATTAATTCTGAATTCAAGTCCTTTCTTTCCCCCTGATTTGAAATCACTCTCATCGTCATCCCAAATGTGTTTGTCTACTAACGCAATCAAGGATCACCTCATAAAGGAACCTGTACTGCTGATCCTCCAGTATGTGGAAACTGTATGTAACCATGATCTGGAAAATACAAAATCAAGAGAGAAAAACTGAGGTTTCATCCCTGACATGAATTTGTATTACTGAAACCAAGAAACTAGGCCCTTTAGCAGAGAAGAGAATGTTCATTGGTCCCACTCATCACTCTCTTCACCTCCCCATCCTCCAACTGGAGGAACCAAAGAGCTTGTTGATGATCTGGGAGTGACAGTAAGGCTGACTTGCCCATTCCTACAGTTAATCGAAAACAGGTACAAAATCCCATCAAATGTAATCTATTGTTACCCCAAAGTTAAGTAATAATAGTATTCCAGCCCACTCAGAACCGTCAGGGCAGCAAAGGTTTTCAGCTAACCTCCTTCATCAACTTGGGTTGTCTCTGATTTCCACTTTTAGACACAAGGCCTTACTCTTAAACTCTCAGGTAGCCCCCATGACCTCAGTTATCAGAGAGTATCCCCCTTGAGTCCTCTCCCTGTGTCTCCTTCAAAAGTATCTCTGGCTCAGGGTTCCCGGGTGGCTCAGTCGGTTAAATGTCTGACTTCTGTTCAGGTGATGATCTCGGGGTCCTGGGATTGAGTCCCACTTCAGGCTCTCCACTCATCGGGGAGTTTGCCTGTCTCTCTCCCTCTGCTTCTGCCCATCTCCTGCTTGTACTCTCTCTCTCAAATACATAAAATCTTAAAAAAAAAACTATCATAACCATTTTCACCTACCACAACCCTCCACCAAGACCTCATCTTGTGTCCTGCTCCTGCTGATGGCTGTAGTCAATCTATGTAGCATCCAGGTCCTCTAAGACACTGGGGGAAAAGGGAGCTTCCAATCCCATGAATGGAGAGAGAGAAGGAAGAGGCTCTCAAAGAGAACAGGTCTAAGATTGGAAACATCTAGCAATCATTCAGACACTTCATAATGCAAATGTTAATTGTCTTAGAATATCCAGCATAATGCATCAATATCTGTCTCCTGCCCTTAGTTATATAGAAACAGCTCCTTTCTATTCCCTCCTATTCCCTCTGCAAACTTGAGAAGACCAAGTTCCATGAGGTAACAGATGGAGGGATAGAGAATGGGAAGAGAGAATCCTTCCTACAGAATTATATCACTTTGGGAATCCCTACCTTCACCTGTATGGTTGACTACAAGATAATTTGCTTTATTATGACATTAAATGTATGTTGTATCATATTTCTACATATACAAATACAAATGGGACAGAAGAGAAGTGTTTGTGTGGGAGCGTGTATAGATTTCCTTCTTACTCCCATCTACCGAAAATACCCTATAACTTCTAGGTGATACCCTGTCCCCTTCAGTCGTGAGAAGAGGATGAGTTCTTTCTTACTATGAGAAATGCTAAGTTTTTTTACACAATGAAGGGCTTACAGAGAAGTGAAGTAGTAAGAGAAACTAATATCAAACATCTCTTGCAAAGTTCAAAGAAAAAGGTAGCAGATGTAAAGAGGGCAATGGTTAGAGAACTATATATTTGGATTCCTTTCAGGTTTTTTTTTTTGTAAGAGGTAATCATAAGGAATAGAATTCCATATCAACTATTTTTGGCTATGAAGTGTGTGTCTTCATTCATATTTTTAAAAATAGCTTTTTTGAAGTGGAAGTCACAAATAATGCATTTCTCCATTTTAAAGCATAAATTTAATGGTTTTTAGCATATACACAGAGTTCTGCAACATCACCATTATTTAATTTCATACATTTTTATCACCAAAAAAGAAACACCATACCCACCACTATCAGTAACTTCCCATTACCTCTTCCCCAGCCCTTGCAACCATAATATACTTTCTATTTCTATGTATTCGTCTATTGTGGACACTTTATGTAATGGAATATTATAATATTTGGCCTTCTGTGACAATTCAATAACATAATAATCTCACTTAGCATAAGAATTTCAAAGTTTGGGGCACCTAGGTGACCCTGTCAGTTAAGCATCCAGCTCTTGATTTTAGCTCAGGTCATGATCTCGGGGTTCTGAGATCAAGCCCGGCCTGGGGCTCCATGCTCAGTATGGAGTCTGTTTGTCCCTCTCCCTCCCCCTCCGCCCCTCCCCTGCTCATGCTCTCTCTCTCCTTCTCGCTCATAAATAAATAAATAAATAAATAAATAAATAAAATCTTAAAAAAAGAATTTTAAGGTTCATCCATGTGGTAGCATGGATCAGTACTCCTTTCCTTTATATGACTGAATAATATTTCACTGTATGGATATACCACACTTTGTTTATCCATTCATTCACTGATGTGTTTGGGGCTATTATGAATACTGCTGTTATGAACATTCATGTATAGGACATACGATTTCCATTCTCTTCAGTATATACCTAGAAGTAGAAATGCTAGTTCATATTTCAACTCTATGTTTACAATTCAGAGAAACTGCCAAACTGCTGCACTCTTTTACATTATCATCAGCAATATGTGAGAGTCCCAATTTTACCACATCTTTGCCAAAACTTGTTATCATATATCGCTTATTCTATATACATCCTAATCATTTTGAAGGGGTATCTCATTGTGGTTTTGGTGTGCATTTCCCTAACATCTAATGATGTTGAACATTATTTCGTGTGTTTATTGGCCATTTGTATGTTTTTTCAAGAGAAATGTCTATTCATATCCTTTACCCATATTTAAATGTTATTTGTCTTTATAGATTCTGGATACAAGTCCCTCATCAGATATATGATTTGCAAACATTTTCTCCCATTCTGTGGATTGTGTGGAAAGCTTTCAGTCTTTTACCATTATGATGTTAGATGTGCGGTTTTTGTAGATGCCCTGCTTCAGGTTGAGAAAATTCCCTTCTGTTCCTAGTTTGTGTGTGTGTATCTGTGTGTCTCTTTCAAGAGAGTATTGAATTGGTCAAATTTTTTTTCTGCATCTGTTAAAGTGATCATGTTTTTGTGTCCTTTGTTTTATAATATGGCATATTATATTGATTTTTGTATATTGAACCAGTTGCATTCCTGGGATAAATACCATGTGGTCATGTTATATAATCCTTTTATATGGATTCAGTTTGGTAGTATTTTGTTAAGGATTTTTTACATATATATTCATAAGAGATATGGTGTGTGGTTTTCTTGTGATTATTGTCTGGTTTAGCTATCAGGATAATCCTGGCCTCGTAGAAGTTATGAAATGTGTCCCTCCTTTAACTGTCAGAAGTTTGTGAAGGATTGGTGTCAACTCTTCTTTAAACATTTAGTAGAATTGACTACTAAAGCCCTCTGGGCCTGGGATTTTCCTGGTAGGAAGTTTCAAAATTACTAATTCAACCTTTCACTTGTTATATGTCTTTTTAGATTCTCCAATCCTTCTCCAAGCCCTTCTTGAGCCAAATTCAATCACTTCTGTCTTTCTAGGAATTTGTCCATGTCATTTACGTTATCAAATTTTTTGGCATGTCTTCTATATTCCACGCACAGTTTCAGGTTCTAGGGCTAAGGGATGAGTGATACCTTGCCCTTATGGAATATACATTCCCTCATAAGAGAGGTGGATAAGCAGTATAAAAAATAAGTTACATAATATATAAATAATGTCCAGAAGAGTTATAATATATAAAGTCAAAAAGAGTTTTGATTATAAAGCACAATTTAATAGATGATAGCTATCAGCCTGTTGGATATTATATTCCAATCATAATGAGTTAATGAATGAGCAGAACATGCTGGTAGCATGCTTATAGATTAAACACATTCTCATAACGAATTTCCTTTCATATGTCAAACTCATATAATGAATAAATTTACACATGCATTTTATTTTTAAAATTAAAGTACATCCACAAAGATATTAATTGGTCATTTAAGACAATTCATTGAGAGGAGGGACAAATCAAGTCAAAACAGCTGTCTTCTTAATTGGCTAGCTGTTGTGGTGGCACTTAATCCCATTATATAGCTTATGTGAAGCAGTTTATCAGTGGTCCCACTTCAACTTAGTCAAAATAAAATAGATATAGCCTGACTGAATGGAAGGCCATCAACTTGATAGATTGTATAGCTCTGGGCAAGCCATTTGTACTGTGTCATAATGGTCTATGATTCAGAGCTCACCTCAGCACCCTGGACAGCGTCTGGTTAAGTTCTCATGATAGCACATGAAAAAAATATTAACTTTAATTACTAAATTATGCTAAATTCTTTATTAACACAATATCAGTATCCATTATAACACTGTAAGATAGGTAATATCATTTTTCTGTATTTACAGATGAAGAAACTGAGGCTCTGAGACATAGGCACAGAGCTAACAGGTGGCTGAGATGGACTTGGAACCTAGGGAATTTGATTTTAAGCCGATATGTTTTATCGCTGTATTTTCCTGCCTTCCTTATAAATAATACATTATGTATGTAAAAAGTCCTTGCTTTGTCAGTTAAATGTGCTAACGTCACTTCTCTCAAGTTACACTCATTAATTAAGAAATTTGCATATATAACTTATTTTAAAAGTATGTTTGTGCCCACAAAACTATTATCTGGTCAGTTAAGACAATTCATGGGGTGGGGGAAGACAGAATAAGTCAAAACAACTGTATTCTATCTAAGCCACTGTTCCCTAAACACCCACAAATCCTTATCCTTGTACCCAACCTCAGAGGCACCATTTTCAAAGACTTCCTGAGAATACATGTTACGCTAGAACATGTGATGGAACTAGGGTAACCCTTAAAATAATGGACGAAGTCCAAACACGTTTGCCATTTCTAGACCTGCTGATCATCTATGTGAATATAATGGTCCCCAACTCTCTTCAACTACTGCAGCATGAAATCATCATTAAAACACGTAATTAAAAGATTCAAAATACTGAATTATCTACAACATGTGTAAAATGGAGTAAAAGTCACTTAAGCTATTTGTTTCTGAAATTAAAGGGGTTCACTGTGTTTTTGGTCCCTTTGAGTTACTTAGAAAACAAAGATGGGGGTGGCTAGACTCTTTCTAGAATGATTAAGGACAGTCTTGCTGAAGGCCTGCTCATCTATTGTTGCTCATTACTTATAACAAACTCAAAGACTTTCATAACAACGCAGAGGACATGCTTTCCCCCAAATATTAGAAAACAACACTCAGTGCAAATCCACCTTCGTACACTACTAGTAAGCAAAGGAATACAACCTCAAATATGAGGACAATCTGTTGTCAGGCCACTTCGTGGTATCCTTATGCAGAGAGGCTCACCTCTATCTTAAAGCAAATCAAACAGTATGCTTTGGTCAAGTGTATTTTGCTTCCCCTGCCTGTGTAATTCACAGTTACCATAATAGGGGCACTCAGTTCTCTGGCTGTCCTATGACGAACACAACTGAGGAGCTTGTGGGAGAATGTTTGCAAGCACCATCAGTCATTGTCTGGAGATTTATGATCCAAGTACAAGATCAACAGTCTGGTGCGCACTGATTATTTTACTGCTGAGCTGCACCATCTGTCTCCACCCAGGAATCTTAAAGATTTCTTAGATAATGTTGCAGGATCATGTTTTAAGAGGCATTGTCAATGGCCCTCCAACCCCTTTTGACCAAAGCAAAATTGATATGAGCGTGTTAACCAATGAGTCTCGGAAATTAAAGGACTTAGTACGAATAAGTATCCAATCCATGAAAATAAGATTTTACTAACAGATTTAGCACGGGGAAAAAGAAAGTGTACTCCACAGTATCTGAAGATTAAATTAGACATGCCAATACCTACTCTGGTTATAGATTTAAGGATATAAAATGTAGATTTTGATGTAGTTAGACTGCCTTGCTAAAATAAACCATCACTGATTTAAAAGATGGCAAGAGAACTGTGCTTAGCTACAGTGACAGAGACTGTGCTTACCAAATACTCCTACGGTCTTTCTATGGTAGTGCCTTTAAAAATTATTTGGCATAGCATTCTTAGTCTACACCGTCATTATGTATTTCCCCATCCGCCTTGCAGGTAGGTTAGGATCATATGACTAAGTTGACCAGTGGGCTCTGACTGTATCCCTTCCAGGTGGAGGCATGTAGGAGCTGGTATGCCTTCTCCGACACTCCCTCCCCCAGTGGAGACTACCTTGGAGAGCACACACAGATGCTATAGAATATGGAGGCCAGCCTGCCCAATACTGGGCTGTGATGAGAGTGAGAAATAAACTTTTATTGTGTTAAACCCCTGAGAGTCAAAGTTATCTGTTGCAATTAATTAGTCTGAAAAACACAGCCACAAACATCAGATGGCATTGAGATTTCTCACTGCTAGGAACAAATCTTATTTTCGCTACCAAACTGGGAATAAATCAAGAAAGAAGTGTTTCTCTTATGGAAGGAGTTAAAGTTTTGTAGCTATTCTATGGTAGTCTTGAAAAATCAGGCTGATCTCAAGGGTCTTTGGGTACTTTTTTCTAAAAGTCAGTTTATATTTTAATTATGTTGAGAGAGAAGCAAAAACAAAGACCTCTGCCCAGAGATCTTGTTGTTACTGTGATTCTAGTCTTATTAGCAGGTTGGAAGAACGATATCTAATTCCAGTACCCTGAGCTACCAGTACTAGCAACCTCCAGACCATGGTAAGCTAACTCCCCTGCAAGAGCTTTAATATCAAATATTTCTTCGATCCATAGTTTTGGGCTCGGCATATCATATTAATTGCCTGGATTCAAATGCAGTATGCGCAGAGTGGACATGAGAGGAGGACAGAGGAACCAAGCTTTTAACAAGCTGCTGTCATGAACTATCTGCCTATGAAGAATGAATTTGATGGAGAAAATCTCTTTGTTATTTCAGAAGGCATCTGTCACATTATCTAAGCCACAATGGGTGAAACACAATGAAGCAATTGTTTGCAAGAATGCCTTGGCCATAAGCTACATTTGGTGACCCAGAACTGATTACAGTATTGTAAGGGTTGTTAAAGACTATGGTGGGTGTAAGAATACTGCCTATAACTCATCAAAGGAAATCCTCTTCCATGAGATGTGATTAAGAAATCTTGATCAAGAATATATGTCAACTTCCTGTGCCTACTCTAGATGGCGAAATCTGTATTTTCAAAGATGTCTCAAAATGTTTTCCCATTATTCACTGAACTTTTGTGTGTCTTCTTTTTTCCATAATGGCAGCCTTACTGCTGCATTAGGTATGCAAAACAGGGATCCTGCCTCAGTGTGGAGGATACAGCAATGAACAGAGAATCAGCAGCTTCACCAGGCTCGAGAGGAACTACATGGATCTAAGTATTTCCCCCTCCATAGGTTTCTGTCCTTGTAGAGGGACAGCCATTGCATAAACACTCCTGGACTCTCTCACCCCTTCTTCATCCCCAGGAAAGGATGAATTTCTTATCTGCTGTGTGACTTTAGGAGCAGGAAACATGTCTCTGCAGCTTAGTCCCTCCTTCCTTCCCCCCTTTTCTCTTTGGGCTTTGTCTGATTGCAGAGAAGATGTGCCACAAGGGAAACTTCAGGATAAAGCCTCTGCCCCTGCAGGGGGAGGTCAAGTTTTCCTGTGCTGCCTGTGAGGGGAGGAGAAATTGGTCAAGTTCTGAGATTCAGCATCAGGGAATCCTCTTGACACACACCTAAGTTACATCCTCCAATTCAACATTAGTTGGCAGTAAACCTAAGACTTTTATCTTCATTTGCCCAACTCCTCTAGCTTCTGGTTCAGAACTTAGTATGGGGAAAGAGGTATGCCAACCCAGGGCAGAAATCCACGTCCAAACTAGAGGAATATGTGCAGAAGGCAGTCTGAGAAGTCCCAAACAGGCCCTGAGTGATTCTGACTCTTTGTATTAGCCAACTGAACCCAACTCAAGCTAGGGGGGAGTGAAGGAGGGAACAGAGTTTCAGGTGAAGGAAGATACAGTACTGTTTCATTGAACTCAGGGTGAAAAAGCTCCTGGACCTCAGGCAGGAACTGGAACCAGGAAACATGAGCCCAAACAGATGGAATCTTTTCCACCTCTTGTCTTGGCATCCCTGTGAACTTGCTTCATTCTTCTTTCTCTGCTTATTCAGACCACACAGGGTTGTGGGGGGGGAGGGGGGGAGGGGGGTTGTCCACAATGATCCAATCGATTGGATCACAAGGAGAAAAGTCATATAGAACAATGTGTCTGTTGTATCAATAAATCAATAACGTTGGTTAGCAAAGTAAGAGTTAGGAATGGGAAACAGCTATATGAGGTCTGAGGAAGATGGTGTAAAACAGGTGGTGGGAGAGAGAGACTGGAAATTAAGTATTACAGCACTGGTAGACTGTGCTGAAGGTCCTGTACTCAGAGGCCAGTCACCCCAGATGCAGCTGCCTACCCGGTTATGAATAGCTCCTGACATGTAGACACAGCATAGGCAGAGAGCTGAGTTTAACCTACACTGCTTTGCCAGGTGAGTAAATCAGAGGAGGAGAAGATATTGATGGTATTTCACAGATACAAAAATTGCTGCCTTTGTTCTCTTTTGGTTTTCACTTAAACCCACTCTTATAGGAGTCCCAGACCTGCTCTTCCAATTTGGGACAATGGTTTGGCTTTCCAGGCTTGCTGCGAAATTCTCCCCCTGGAATTTCTCTGTAATGGGCACTGAGTTATTGTCATCCTTTCTTGCATCCTACAACCCCTTTCATATTCCTTTTTATCTTATTTTCTCAGGAAATTCTTTAGAAGAAAAATTTTACATGCAGATTCCCTGAGACTCTGTATATCTAACACTGACTTTACATTTCCACCATTGTTGATTGAAAATTTGACTGGATGTAGTGTTCTAGCTTGAAAATTATTTTCCTCAGAATTTTGAAAGCACTGCTTTCATGCCAGTCTGACTCCTTTATATGGTGACTTTTTTTTATTCCATGCAAGTATTTAGGATCTTTTCTTTACCCCTAGTGTCCTGAAATTTCACAATCATATGTCTAATTGTGGGTCTTTTTTCATGCACCCTTCTCAAAATTTGGTGAGTAAATTCACTTTTAATTTAAAACAATCCAGCTCAGATTAATACTAACTTAATTTCAACCTTATATAAGAACTTTTCCCCAATACATATCCCTTTCTTCCTCCTTTCTTGGGCTGTTATTGTCACACAAAGTACATCTTTTTCTGTGTCTTAACTCCACCAGCATAGTTTTATTAGTTATAAATTATTATTAATTATAGTTTTATGCAGTTCTCTTTTAAAACAGTAGAAGAGAAGAATTATGAGAAAGGCAATTTCAATCTAAAGATTTGTGTCTCTTTAGCTCTGACAAATTTTATTCTATCATTTATTTAATAGTATCTCCCTTTTTCCTTGTTTTTTTTCCATGAAGTTCATATGAGTGAGAATTGTTATCTCTTTGTAGCTTTGCTGTGCTATCCAAAATCTGTTATTCTACCAATGTTTACTTTCTAAGACCTCCTTCTTATTCTCTGTTCCTTTTCTATAGTACTTTGTTCTTAATTTATGGATATGTCATATTTTATTAATTTTATTAAGTTAAATAGTTATATATGCTCCTGGGACAAAACTCAATAGTTTAAAAAAAAAATGTAGTGACAACTAAGCTCTGTCTCATCCAGTCCATGGCCCTAGAGATGACCTTGTTATTAAGCTGTCATGAATCCCTCAGAGATATTTCACAAATTTTAAAAATATACATACACTTTAAAATACATTCCTGAATCTCTCTGAAAATTAATTTTAGTTTTGCTTTCTTTTTTATTCTTTACTAAATTTTTTCATTTTTAAAAAAGATTTTATTTATTTATTTATTTATTTGAGAGAGAGATAGTGAGAGAGGGCATGAGGCCGGGGGAGAGGGAGAAGCAGACTCCCCGCAGAGTCGGGAGCCCGACGTGGGGCTTGATCCCCGGACCCTGGGATCACGACCTGAGCCAAAGGCAGAGGCCTAACAGACTGAGCCACCCAGGTGTCCAATTATCTCGTATTTATTGGGGATCAGATATTTTCTTTATCTTAGACTCTGATTTCCGGATTCTTGTTTTCTTCCTATGATCTGTTGTCCATTCACATGTAAACAGGGACTAGATTACTCTTTCTGTGTAGCAGACAAGGATTTTCTCCTGTTGCAAATGTTGGTATGTTTTGTTTATCATTCTCACCCCCGAGTAGAAAAGCTGCCTCGGAGCTATGTTTCTGTGTGGTAAAAGTGGTAGAGTCAAGACGAAGGACTCATTTTAGAATGAAGTGGTTGAGAGCTGGTCTGCGAGCCGGCCAGACGAATGCGTGGGGGACAGACTTGGCCCAGCGGCGTCCTGCCAGGCAGTTCTCTCTGTGCTTACACAGATCCCTGCTTGACGCCTGCTTTCCAACTCCCTCCTCACTCCCACAGTCCACCCCTGCCAGCCCCTCATCCTGAGTCTCTCTGGGTTGTGCTCGGCAGCTCAGCTCTCTCTATACTATTGTCCTTCTCCACATTTCCACCTCGCTCCCACCAATTTGTAGTAGTCGTTAGTGTCTTCCACCAGATGAAATCCAGCCCCGTCCCCAGCCACGGGTGACTGCCTTCAGTACCCGGGGCTCGGAAAAAGTTCTGGGCATTGGAATAGAATGCAGTGTAAGTAGCCCAGACTTGCCTGTCAGGACATTGGGGTCCTAACGTGGAGGGAGAGCCCAGAGTCGAGGTGGGTGCTTTTCTACAGAAGGACATTTTTTCACGTGAAGAGACTGTCAGTCTGTTCTTGGGGATCTGGAGACATATTTTGGGGGGAGCCCCGGAGCAGAGGCGGGAGAAGAATGCTATTTTTATTCATCTGTTCCTACATGGTCCCCCCCAGTCCCCATCTGGAAGTTTGGTATTTTCCTGAGAGACGCCAGGCAGCCCTGTCTGCTCCAGGGTTCCTCATTAGTCTCAACAACACGGCAAACACACTGTACTTATTATTTCTTCCTTATAAATACAGCGGCACGTAAAGCTTGCCACACTCTGGGTATCATTATGGCTCTATCTCCCTGGGAATAGCTCTCATCTCCTAGTTCGAAGGACATCGTTCTCTTCTTCTGACTGAAGGGCCTTCACTCATCTAGGCTTCTAGCAACACTATAAAATTAGAAGGGGGGGAAAAAGAAACTTCAGAAGTTGCAAAACAGATGATTAACAGTAATGCTGTGGCCTTATTAAGTTAAGGATATCACGCTGTTTGCCCATTCACACATGCTTATTGATTTAATGTTTTGTAAATTTAGCTCTCTGGAGTCTCAGCTGACGTGTCGGTGCATAAACCAACCAGATGATATTGGTGCCATCAGTGAGAAATGACTTGATAATTTATGAGTGGTGAAAGCCAAAGTCGGACAGGTTTTCCCTGGGGAAAGGAAAAAAACCCACACGGCTCATCGTAGACAACTCTCTTCTCCGGCTCTTTGATTTTAAGGAAGTATGCCCTTTCGGGTGCAGTGGCCGGAGGGGAATTATACGCCGTTCAATCAGCCCGCGTTTTCTTTTCTGAAGCTCGGCCGAGAGGAATGTGCCCGAGTGGCGGGGTTTTCTTCTTGCTTTCTCCCTGCACCTGCGCAGAGGCTGCCCTTCGCTCCCGAGGACGGCCTGGGAGGGCAGGGGCCACATCTGGGGTGTCCGGGCATTGCTACTAAGTGCCCGGACGATGGAGATGTCATGCTAAGGGAATAATTAGTAGGTCAGGTCCTTTGCATATGAGCCCCTATCCTTCTTATATCCCCTGTGTTTGACAAAAGAGCTCTCTGGGTTTTTTTCTTCTAAAAGTACGGGAAATGGATTTGGTTATAAAGGGACAAAGGAAGTTGTTTCACTGGAGAGAGGGTACATATCAGTTTGGGGAGCAGAGGTTACGGGAGAGTTGCTAGAAGCTCCTCTTGGAAAAACACCCCTCCCCCCAAACATATACACATGTGGATACACGTGCTTGCACACATATTCACACTCACTTGATGATGGCGAGGATGGGGAATCTTGAAGGCAAAAAAGGAGGAGCCAGCCAGCCAGTCCCCTTCCCCTGACAATCTTGCTCTACTTTCATCTGGAGAGGTCTGTGGCAGCTCAAGGGCACCTGAGCCAGAACACGGATCTAAAGTACAAAATCTTGTGTCAGAAGTTCCTGAGCCTGGGGGGCTCAGGTGGTCTGCCTTCGGCTCAGGTCATGATCCAGGGGTCCTGGGATCAAACCCCGCATGGGGCACCCTGCTCAGCAGGGAGCTTGCTTCTCCCTCTGTCCCTTCTCCGCTCCTGCTCTCTCTTCCCTCCCTCCCTCCCTCCCTCTCTCTCTCTCTCTCTCTCTCTCTCTCTGACAAATAAATAAATAAAATCTTTTTAAAAAAGTCCTTACTATCAAAGCAGCACAGATCCCTCAGGGACCATGGGCTTCGGTGCAAGACATAAGCTACTTTGGCCAAGTTTGGCCACTGGCCATCACGGAGGGGAGAGAGGTCTGGAAGTCAGGAAGTTGATTCAAAGACTGCCGCTGAAACAGGAGGAAGCACGAGGGGAAGCTTGCCGCCGTCACTGGTCTGAGGTAGTTCTGGGAAACGGTCAGGCATGTAGCGTTCATTTCTTGATGAAAGCCCAGTACTGCTCCTTGGTTCTTAACACTCAGCTCAAGCTCACGGCGCTTCCAGGAATGAAATTCTCTTGTGCTCTGGGGGTTCTCCAGGCATCATGTTATCAGTTTCATGTGCGTACCCCCACATACTTGGTAATGGGCCAAGATATCCACAAGCTCAGATCTCTTTAAGATAAGCTCTCTTCCACCTGCAGACCTTATGAAGTCGCTGTGTGACAATCACTTTGGAGTCTAAGAAACTCCATTGTTCAACAGTCGGTGAAGCACATCCTGACATCTTTAGAAGAACTTCTGTCTTTTTGAGAGTCTAGGAGGTGGCATCTTAAATTATTCTGAGGTTTACAGGAAGGATCTTACAGGTCCATCCTAGATTTGATCTTTGCCTGCAAGCCATTTCTTAATTTGAAAATAGCTTGCCATCTTCAGAGACTGAGAAAATACATACTTTTCTTTTCAAATCTAAAGGGTCCTGGCTCCTTTCCGAATTTTGCTGGAGATCGAACAATCGCTGTATTCATTTTTTATCTCTGCATAACAAATGAGCACAAACTAAGTAGTTCAAAGCCACACAAATGTATTATCTCACGGTTTCTGTGGATCAGGAGTCTGGCATATTCTAACTGGGTGCTCTGCTCATGGTCTCACAAGGCTGAAGTTCAAGGTGCCAGCCAGCTATCCTCACCTGGGCACTCAACCAGAGAAAGACCTGCTTCCACGCTTCCTCGGGTGATGGCAGAACAGATATCCTTGGGTGGTGTAACTGAAGTCCCATTTCCTCCTGCTCTCAGCTTTCAGGTCCTTGCCATGTGGCTGTTCCACGGCCCCTTACACTTCAAGTCTCTTCACGGAAAAGGACTTACCTGATTAGGTCAAGCCCACCTAGGATAATCTCTTGATGAACCGAAAGTTAACTGATTTCAAACTCTAATTACATCTGTGAAATCCTTCTGCCAGACCGACCTAGCCATGGGAGCAACTCCAGGAGGTAGAGATCATGGCCATCTTAGGGTTCTGGGGGCCATGGTTCCTTTTTTTGGTTTATTTTTCTTTTCCTGTTTTATTATAGGTAGCTAAAAACTCCAAGCAGAACCATCAGGGCTCTTCATGAAAACTTCCTTAGCTAGATCATCAAATTTATTACTATATTACATTTTCTATTTTTCATATTCTGCCACTACATAACAAGGGTCCTGTTTTTAAGGTGTCTAATAATATTTTCCTCTCCTGCCTTTAGGCCCTGACAGACAGCTTCCTTGATGCCTTTTAGATTTCTCCTAACACTCTTCTTGAGGCACTTTAGGTTTTTGCTAATGTTCTCTTTGTGACCCTTCCAGCTTCCACCAACCAGCCGTGTAGTGCCAAAGCCAATGACATGTTTGGGGTTTTTCTCATGGCAGTACCCAAATCAGGTACAAGTACTAAAATCTGCAGTCAGCTGGCCACAGGGATAGAGCAAGTCACTCTAAAACTTAGAAACTTAAAACAGCAACAATCATTTTTTTAGCACTTGAATCTGCCAGGATAGTTCCAGTTACAGGTCTGTGTTTACTGAACCAATTAACACATAAGATGAGATGAGATTATTCTGTTAGCATAAAATTCTCTGTTCTAGGAGTTCTACTTTTTTGCCATCGAAAATTAGTTGTTTGGACCAAATTCCCCACAGAGAACTAATAAAACCTGGAAAACACACACACACACACACACACACACACACACAGAGAGATATCAAGACAGTTAAGATGTGTGGGGAAAATATCTTAGGTAGAGGAAGGAAGCCTGAAGAAGTGAGTCTGGCATTTGGTGCCACTCTCCCTTCAAGAGAGATAGTATTATTACAAGCAGTCAATGAGAAGCTGAGCAGAATTTTTAGCAGACACAAGTCTATGGGGCAAAAGCTGACGTTCAAGGCTTGTCAAAGAAAAGGAATCTATTTCTAAAGTGATTCCAAAGGGTTATATACAAGGACTAAGAGTAAACTGAAAATAGATCAGCCCTGCCAGATACTGACATCCAACTTCAGATCACTGTAATTTCTGACTGTAGGTGAGCTGGAGGCCCCAGCTCAAGGTCCACTTGCAGAAGTCTTTGAAGGAAGATAACATTATGCAGAGCTTCAGTTTTCTCTCCATTTTTATACATAATGTCTGGTACCCAATCAAAAACATTTTGGTATTTGAGAAGATGGGACTTAGTTGATAGCCCAGATAATAAACATGTGATAGATGTATATTATTTTGTCTGATGGAGTTACCAACCATGAACTTTAAAAAAATAGGTTTGAGGAACCAAAAGAATAAAATAGAGAATTTCAGCAGAGAAATAAAAAAAGAATGAAATAGATGCTCTAGCTGGTAAATCCTAGTGTTAATAATAATTAATATTAAGAACTCAATGATTAATACAGGTGACCTGCCATATGTAGAACAGTGTACCCAACAGCTACAGAACCATTTATCAAAGCTAAACACATGCTCATAGTTCATTAGCTCCTCTAATACATTTCATAGGATTAAAATTAGAGAGTATATTCCTTGACCATTATGGAAGTAAGTCAGATATCAACACCACCACAAACACACACACACACACACACACACACACACACACACACACACTAGAAAATTTCTGTATGTTTGGAACTTAAATAACACACTTCTACATAACCCAGGTGATCCAGAAGAAGTTATAATGGAACTTAGAAACTACTTGAACTGAATAATAATGAAAATTGGATATAAAATGTTTGTATAATGAAACCAAAGCAGTGCTTGGAGGGAAGTAAGTAGATGTCAATATATATGTTAAGAAAGCATTCAAATCAGTGATTTAAGTATCCATCTGAAGAGGTTACAAAAATAAAATCAAATGAAACACAAAGTAAGTAGAAGCAGGGAAATTGTAAAACTCTGAGAGAAGAAATGCTTAAGAAGAAAAACACAGAAGAAAGATTAACAAAGCCACAAAAAGTATTCCTTGGAAAGACTACGAAAACTGGTAACACCTTGGCGTGTGACTGATCAGTGAGAAAGAGAGGGAAGGCACAAATAAACAATAATACAAATGAAGAAAAAATATTACCACTCATCCTTCTGACAATAAAAAAGATAATAATATGAGGATATTAGGATTACAATGAGAGATTAAGAAGCTTAGGTAAAATGGAGAAATTCCCAGAACACACTTACTACCACTGACAGCAAAAGGTAGAAATTGATCAACAGTCTAAAATGTATATGGAAATAGAATAATAGCTGAGATTAATAATAATCTCAACAAGAAAGAACAGAATTGGAGAGACCAGTTTACTGAACACCAAGATTTGTTATAAAGCTACTATAACCGAAACTGGAGTGTTGGCCCAGAGACAGACTAACAGACATGGAATGGAATGGAATCCAGCAAAAGGCCCACCCACATATGGACACCTGATTTATGTGAAAGGTGGCAAAGCAGAGAGGGGGGAAGAGAGTCTTGTGACAAATGATGCTGGGTCAATTGGATATCCACAAAAGAGAACACTGTAAATAAGATTCAGCTACTATGAAACTATAGGAAAAAATTTTAGAAAAAAAAAAGGAGAAAGTCTTCATAAAGTGAAGCTGGTAAAGAATTCTTAAATGGAACACATAAAGCACTAACCATTAAGGAGAAGATGAATAAATTGGAATAAGTCAAATGTGGGAACTCTTGCTCCTGAAGGAAGAAGACACCTATAAGATAGCGAAGGGCAAACCACAGAGGTTTTTAAATATTTGAGATTTGAANTTCCTGAAGGAAGACACCTATAAGATAGCGAAGGGCAAACCACAGAGGTTTTTAAATATTTGAGATTTGAAAAACATATACAAAGGGCTAGTATCCAGAATATGTAAAAATAATTTCTGTAAATCCATAAGAAAAATATAGAAACCCTACAGAAAGATATCCAAATGGCCAATAAATATCTGAAAAGATCTCAATATTATCATGAAGTAGTAAAATATGCAAACTAAAACCACAATGAGATACCACTATACTCCCACCAGAATGGCTAAAATTAAAAAGATTGGCAGCTCCCAGAATCCCACAGCAAGACCCTCAGACTCTGGGTTCCCTCTTGCTGAGTTGAGGTCTGGAAATAGCCTCCAGGCAGGACGCTGGAGTAATTGAAGGGCTCAGCTCATTTGTTTGCCTCCTTCCATGGATCACTGTGTTTCATGGCCTGTTACAGTGTCTAAAAACCATATTTTCATATGCTTTCCCTAGTTTTCTAGTTGTTTATGGCAGTACTGCCATATTAAACGTGCCAGTATTTGGAGCCCATTCCTGGAAATTTCAGTCCACTAAGTCCAGAGGGAGGCCCAGGGATCTGCCTTTTGAAAAAATATGTACAAGAGATTCTACAATGCAATTCCCTAGTTGTCTATGATTTTTTTAAAAAAGGCCATTGTCATTCATTGACAGGCCCCGATGGTTCCCTATTTGAAACACTGATGGTCACATTTACATTGAAACATACACACACACACATACACACACACTGTGCATGTTCAGTTAGCATATAATCAATTCAATTATTTTGTATTTATATGCATATTATATATTTTTTAAGATTTTATTTATTTGACAGGGAGAGAAAGAGAAAGAGAACAATCATGGGGGCAGGGAGCAGCAGGCAGAGGGAGAGGGAGAAGCAGGCTCCCCGCTGAGCAGGGAACCCGATGGGGCACTTGATCCCAGGACCCTGGGATCATGGCCTGAGCTAAAGGCAGACGCTTAAACTGACTGAGCCACCCAGGTGCCCCATATCCATGTAATTTTTTTTAAAGATCCTATTTGTTTATTTGAGAGAGAGAGTGAGAGCAAGAGAAGGGGGGAGGGGCAGAGAGAGAAGCGGACTCCCCGCTGAGCAGGGAACCCAATGGGGGACTTGATCCCAGGACCCCAGGATCACGACCCAAGATGAAGGCAGCTCCTTAACCAACTGAGACACCCAGGCACCCGAGATGTTATTTTTTTTATATGAACGTGTTATTTTAACTACACTGGGCATTGTGAAACTATGAATTTGAATTATAAAGTGAAAATATATTCACCATCTTAAAGTACAACGTCAACCTGGCTTGATGTGGATGCCTAATTTTTACAAGTCATGTTGGATAGCCCTATACAGATGACACTCTATTCAAGGGTTTTTAAGACTATCGATCTTTAAAGAAAATCGCTGAGCCCACTTACATATAGATTCTGTAATCTATAGTTTTTAGACTATGCAAACACACACTCTAACTTGCATACATATACATTTTGATATATAATTGCATTGATAGCTAATATTTGCTGAGCACTATGTGCCAGACACTGAACTAAATTCTTTATAATTATTACATCTTTTGAAACTTAAAACCACCGTAAAATGTAGGTCTTATCACTACGTCCTTTTATAGAGACTGTTATCTGGCCCAGTGTTAAGCAACGAGAAGGTTAGAACCACAAATCAGTTCACGTTCATGACTCCAAACATGCACTTATAATAACTTTGCTGCCAAACCCATGTAGAATCAGAAAAATTCCCTCCAGGGTTTTGAAATAAGAAGATGAAACAGTGAAAGAGTTTTGGCCAAACTCTCTTTTCTCAGATTACTAGGATTTTCAAATAAACCTCTTTTATGGAAAGAGGTGGGGTAAAAAACAATCGCAAATGGTAAGTTCCTTTGCTTCAGTAGGCAGTGACCCCTCAAGTCAATATTTACCATTATTGATTGCAATCTAAACATACAATGAGTTCAACTGAAAAAGGAAGTTTTGCCGTATCAAAGAACTTTGATGCAGATAAAGAAGAAAATGATTAATCCTGGAGGAATCAGAACTTTGATCCTGTGTTTACCCTCAGGTGAATGGCAGCAGACACTCTACCAAAGAAGAGTCATTAAAGTGAAATCAGTGACTTCAGGAATCCCTTGGATCAATACGTTGCTTTCCCCATGTTTGTAGAAGCCCGTCATCTGCCTCTGCGCAGGCTGGATGGGGTCTGTTCAGACATCTCCCAGTACCCACATTCTCTGCTCATTAAAGCCAAAAGGCTGAACTCCAGAGAGCTCAGCCATCAGCTAAGGAATTGTCCCGTCTCCAAAATAAATGTCTTATTAATTTTCACTAAAAACATGAAGGCAGTCTATGCACATGTGCTTCAGAGACTACCATAAAAGGGGAAAGAAGAGGACAGTTTTTCATTGTTTCTGGGTTTTTTCTTCTTTTTAAGATACACCAACATCTTCTCCTTTGTCCTTCCACACCCAGAAACACTTGCCTCTTTTATAACACTCAGTTTGAAGAAACTGGGGTTAATGAACTCCACATAAATAGAAACGATGTCCAGGTTTCCATAGTGAACGTTTAGGGTTGTTCATCTTCTCTACCTTTTACAGCAATTGCAAAGTGAGAGCTACACCAGCCCGGAGGCCTAATGAGCACCTGTTTCATTTACTAGGGATATAACTTGAGCTGCAGCAAAAATTGCTTTTGCAGAAAAGATGAGAAATGATAAACAATCTCCTCTTCCCAGAGGCAGCATAGCTTATCCATAACTATCACTTCGTAAACAGATTCCATCCAATTCTCATCTTTTGGTGTCTCCGAGGAGAGCAGGTACCTGCCTTGGAAATAGGGTAGGAAAACATTCGCTCTGGCTCAAACTGCTTGGATTTGGATCCCAAGACAACCACCTGTGAGCTGTGTAATCTGGGCAAGTCACTTAGCCATCATGTGCCTCACTTCCTTATCTGGAAGGTGAGAATAATAATCATGCCTATCTCACAGGGTTTTGTGAAGATGAGTAGGCATTTTTTTAAAAAAAATAAAATCTAGCTTTATTTGACTGCCCCCATGGTCATTGCCGGTATAAACTCTCCCAAGTGCATATCCATCTTATTGGAAATAAGATAGACGATATCTGATAGAGTTAAGAAATCTCTAAATCAATCACATTTGCAATTTATCCTAGCTGATTTCATCGAGCCTCAAGACCCTTTACAAGTCTCTCCTGTATACAGAATCTAGCATGACTAGCCTTGACCAAAGGGACATCATACCTATTCCTTCAAATTCCCAAATTACTGTAACTGCTGCCTGGCTCAACCCTGCGGCTTATCACATATTGTCTCGTATTCTCAATTATACTTTTTTTATTTATGCATCATGTTCCTAACAAGACTATGAGCTACTCAAAGGAGGGGTCTATGTTGAATAGTTCTTTGATTCCTCCCTTAACACTAAGCATCATCCTCATTGTCATCATCATCATATCTCTTATCTCTTCAGCTAAGGCAATCCCCCAAAAGGGCTGATGCCTAAAGATTGTTTGCTGGCGGCCATCCCAAGAGCTGGGGTAATAAGTCTTCATTCCTGAAGGGGGAACCTGGATGATATATCAGAATCTTTACTATCCAAGAGAGTGAGAGGTAGAATGTGTACAGAAGGTACAGCCAAACCTTCCCACCACACTTGAGCAGAGATTTCCTAGCTGCCTCTTTGTGATACACTTTGGTGCAGATTTTCCAAGGGGGCTAGACTGCATGACCTCTGAAGGTTGGCCTTGTCTATTATCAGCCTGGGAGTCGATGGCAGTTGAGAGGCTGCCTTGGGCAAACAGTTATTGGCCTTGTGAATCAGAATGTCAATGCTAAGAAAACATAGGCATCTGTTTGAGCAACCACATTCAATTTACAGATCCAAGGAATTCCATGGATGATTCCTGTCCCCAAACGGAACCCAAGAGAAACTGAAGAGCTCAGAGCTGGCTCTGCAACTTTAAAAAACAAAACAAAACAAAAATAATGAGAGACTCTTTGAGAAATAGGAGGTGGTTGGGTCTAGGCTGGGTAGATGATGACGCATGCTCTAAAGCTCCAAAAGGGGATAGACCAGAAGAGAAATTTTTAGTTTAACTCTTCTCTCTCCCCAGCATTGCCCAGAGTAGACCGTTGACTTTTCTGCTACAACCATAGGGCCAGGCAGAGACTATCCTGGAAGTTCTGAAGCTGCAGAAGTAAAGAATCAACAGCATAAGTGCAGATGAGTTGGCAAACACCTGAGAAACTAGCTCCTCCTCAAACCACCCCACAGTTGGAGCAATTACAACATCCCTGGATAAAAGCAGTTCCTGGGAAGAGTGACTGAACTCCCAGGATGGGAAAAAAAGAGGCAAGGGCAACAGACACATGAAAAAATGTTCATCATCACTGGCCATCAGGGAAACTCAAATCAAAACCACATTGAGATACAACCTTACACCAGTTAGAATGACCAAAATCGACAGGACAGGAAACAACAAGTGTTGGAGAGGATGTGGAGAAACGGGAACCCTCTTTCACTGTTGGTGGGAATGCAAGCTGGTACAGCCACTTTGGAAAACAGTGTGGAGATTCCTCAAAAAATTAAAAATAGAGCTACCCTATGATCCTGCAATTGCACTACTGGGTATTTACCCCAAAGATACAGATGTAGTGAGAAGAAGGGCCATATGTTCCCTAACGTTCATAGGAGCAATGTCCACAATCGCCACACGGTGGAAAGAGCCAAGATGTCCTTCAACAGACGAATGGATAAAGAAGATGTGGTCCATATATAGAATGGAATATTATGCAGCCATCAGAAAGGATGAATACCCAACTTTTGTATCAACATGGACGGGTCTGGAGGAGATTATGCTGAGTAAAATAAGTCAAGCAGAGAAAGTCAATTATCATATGGTTTCACTTACTTGTGGAACATAAGGAATAAAATGGAGGACTTTAGGAGAAGGAAAGGAAAAGTGAATTGGGGTAAATCAGAGGGAGAGACAAACCATGAGACTGTGGATTCTGAGAAACAAACTGAGGGTTACGGAAAGGAGGGGCAAGAGGGATGGGTGAGCCTGGTGGTGGGTATTAAGGAGGGCATGTATTGCATGGAGCACTGGGTGTGGTGCATAAACAATGAATCTTGGACCACTGAAAAAATAAAGTAAAAAAAAAAAAAAGAAAGAAAAAACAAAGAGGCAGGGCGCCTGGGTGGCTCAGTGGGTTAAAGCCTCTGCCTTCGGCTCAGGTCATGATCTCAGGGTCCTGGAATCGAGGCCCGCATCGGGCTCTCTGCTCAGCAGGGAGCCTGCTTCCTCCTCTCTCTCTGCCTGCCTCTCTGCCTACTTGTAATCTCTCTCTGTGTGTCAAATAAATAAATAAAATCTTAAAAAAAAAAAGAAAAAGAAAGAGGCAGCGGGCTTAATCCTGAATTTCAACACAATTTCCACCAGGGGGCACTCTCTCTAAGTCACTTGGTATCATTCTCCCCGTCTAACTCACTTGGAGAAAACTTAGGCGGGGTCTAATCAGCTTTTGTCCCTCTCTTCAGGTAAATAATCCTAGTTGAATATGCTAGTCAGGTCCCAGCAGGAAAAGATGGCATACTCAAACTGATCATTTGAGAAGACTTTTAGTATCAAGACTATTTATAGGGGACGCCTGGGTGGCTTAGCGGGTTAAGACTCTGCTTTCGGCTCAGGTCATGATCTCAGGGTCTTGGTATCGAGTCCCACATCAGGCTTTCTGCTCAGCAGGGAGCCTGCTTCCCCCTCTCCCTCTCTCTCTGCCTACTTGTGATCTCTCTCTCTCTCTGTCAAATAAATAAATAAAACCTTTTTTTAAAAAAAAGACTATTTATAGTTATGTGGCCAGCGTATAGCAGTACTCAAGTACTAATCACAGGCCTGGGAGAGGGAGAGGAGGTAGGAGGTCTCAGACTCTTAGGGACAAAGTCTTTGGAAGAGGTCTATCTTCACAGGAGTTCTTACCTTCAGTCAAGGACACAGCCAACACCACAGGGAGAAAAGTGAGAGAATAAGTATCCTTGACTGCACATTCTTCCCTCCCAGCATTTTTTTGCTGGGTCCCCCCAGTGGCTGAACCCAACAGGAAGCCAGAGGACAAGGGATCCTGTAGATGTCTTTTGCACAGGTCAGGCTCAGAAAAACTGAGCAGGGTGGGGAAAGTGGATCTAGAAGGGCAAACAGAAGACCCGCGGAACACCAAGTTAGCTGATAACCTCAAGGAACAAATAATGAGATATTCTGTAAGCATAAACACTATAAAATGGAAGCAGATAATAAAAACTTTGCACTAAAAAAAGGCACAATTAATGTAACTAAAAGATTTTGAATAAATAAGTAGATAATATTCAGAGATATAAGGAGGAATATTGGAAACATGATACAGAGGAAAGCAATTATGAAAAAAGGCAATAGAACATGTTGTGATGGAGAATAATACAATAGATGGGTTTAAAAACAGGATGATAATAGTCAAAGAACAAATTAGTGAGCTGGAAGATCAGGTCAAGTAACTCATCCAAAAGGTATATCAATAGGGTAAAAAGATAGAATGAAAGGGAAGTTAAAAGATGTGAAAGACAGGTCAGTTTCCATCTGGTGGGAGTCCTAGATGCAGATAAGGGCTAGGTGAAAAGAAGAACATTTTTAGGAAATAATGCCCAGAAGAAGTCTCCCAGAATCAAGGGACACCTGGGTGGTTCAGTTATTTAAGTGTCTGATCTTGATTTCGGTTCAGGTCATGATCTCCGGGTTGTGAAATCGAGCCCTGTGTAAGGTCACATGCTCAGCATGGAGTGTGCTTAAGATTCTCTTTCTCCCTCTCCCTGTTCCCCTCATCCATTCCCTAAAAAAAAAATCCAAGTCTCCAGAATGACAGGATTTTTAATGCTGAATTAGGACAGAAGAAAAAAACCTATTCTAAACATATTATAGTGAAATTTTAAAACATTGAAGAAAAAGAAAACCAGATTTCTCAAGAGCAAAACTGCATAGATAGATATATAATCTCATTAAAGTGTAAAGGAAAACAACTTATAATCTTGAACTTTATAATCAATTAATCTATCACTTCAATGTAATAATGGAATAAACATATTGTCAGGTATGTCTCAGAAAGTTTACCACACCAGCACTCTGAAAGACCTCTTGGAATCTGTATTCCAGCAGGAAGAGAAGTTAATATGGGAGGAAGCAACAAGATATGAAAAGAAAGGACAAATAAAGAATACAGTAAGATCTAGTTTGGTTCAGTTAAGCCTTGGCCAAAGCAACAAAAAGTATATCTATAATAATCCAGAACTAAAATTTTCGCTGATACCCATAGGGTAGGGAAGGGATAGGGGACAGGAAGGAGGAAATGATAGTATGTTGTCCTCTTTGCAGGGACTCAGTTTCTGATGACCTTTAGATACTGACAGAGAAAAAACAAGCATAAGCAAGACTTAATAACTGAGATTCTAGCAGCAGACAGTTTCATGAATATGTAAGAACTAAATACACTATAGAGGTAATAGCACAATTAGTAGGAAAAGAATGAATCATTTAGTAGATGGTGTTGGAAAAATAGGCTCACTATATGGAGAAAAATAAGATTGGCTCTCCATACTATACTAGTTAGCACTAGGGCATTGGGGTTAGCTCCATACTCTACTAGTTAGCACTAGGGCATTGGCTCTCCATACTATACTAGTTAGCACTAGGGCATTGGGGTTATCTCCATACTCTACTAGTTAGCACTAGGGCATTGGCTCTCCATACTATACTAGTTAGCACTAGGGCATTGGGGTTAGCTGTCTCCCCCACCAAAAAAGTGGCAGTGGTTAAATAAGGCATAAGCTTAGTTCTCTCTCCTGTAAGAGAAATCCAGAGGTAGGATGCAGGGCTGATACTGCAACTCTGTAATATCACCAAAGCCTTTCTAGCTTTCTGCTCTGCCATCCTCAGCATATGGTATCCAACCTCAAAATCCCTCTATGGCTCAATTTCGCTGCTGATAATCCAGCATCATTTCAGCAGTCCAGGCTGATGACAGAAAGATTCAAAGGCAACTTGTCTCCTCCATTTTAAAGAGTCTTCCCAGGACTCTCTCACATACATTTGGTTATATCAAATTCTTGAGAACTAAATGATGTGGCTTCACTTAACTGTAAGGAAGTCTAGAAAATGTAGTCTTTATTGTGAGTAGCAATATCCCCAACTAAAATGTGAGGCTATATGTCTATAGAATAAGAGGAGAATGAGTGTTGAGAAGTAACTATTCAATATTGACTACAAAAATAATAAGATCCAAATTGTTAAAGATATCAACGTGAGAGATATAGAGTCAACAAAATAATAGAAAAAGATGATAAAATGAAAAACAATATCTTTATGATATTGGGGCAGTGGGAAGAAGGCAAATTTCAGAAACTAACCATAAAAAAAATCCATAAGAGGAGAATGGATGGATTCTACTATAGCAAAAGTCAAGATTCCTCCTTAACGAAGAGCCAAATTTCCCATGGAGGGGAAAACAAGGATTAATGCCTAGAATATACAAAGAACTTCTCAAATTATCAAGAAAAATAGGACAATTAGCCAAGTATATAGTCATTCACCAATTGGGAAACCTGAATGGCTATTAAATACATGGAAAGGTCCTCAACTTTAGTAGTGGTCAGAACTGTGCTAAACACAACAGCAAAGAGATACTTAATTTGCCCATTAGAATGGAAATTATTAAAAAGTGGCATTAAGTGCTGTTGCTGATGTTGGGAAAGAGGAATTCTCCTCCACAGCCAGTTCAGATTCTGGAAAGCAATCTGGAGGTACTTAATGATCCTCAAAATGTGTGCGCTCTGTATCCTAGCAAGTTCACTTCTGCTATACAATCCAGAGAACTTCTTGCACAGTCCCACAAAGAGCTGTATACAGGCATGTTTTCTGCATCATTGTTTGTGATAGTAAAGGGTCTGGGGCAAATTAGGGGGTCCATGTTTTGGGGAATGGATAAGTAAAATATGGCATTTTCCATGTATTGCATGTAGTAACACAGGTAGATCTCAGAAACAAAATGTTGAGAGAGAAAGAAGAAGTAATAAGATATATAGTATGTTATTGACTGAATTCTATTCCCCTCAAATTCATATGTTGAGGTCCCAACTTCTCGTTTCTCAGAATATAACTGTATTTGGAGATAAGGTCTTTAAGAGGTGATTACATTAAAACAAGGCTATTAGGGTGGGGTCTTAATCCAGTTCAACTGGTGTCCTTGTAAGAGATTAGGATATACAAAGAGACACAAGGATATACATGCACAGAGGAAAGGCCATGTGGGGCCCACAGCAAGAAGGCAGCCATCTGCAAGCCAAGGAGAGAGGCTTCAGGAGAAACCAAACCTGTTGATACCTTGATCTTGTACTTCTAGCTTCCACACGGTGACAAAATACATTTCTGTTCTTTAAGCCATCCAGACTGTGATGTTTTATTATGGTGGCCCTAGCAGACCAATACACAGCACAGTACCATTTATTGCCTTTAAAAACACACACACACAGCAAAGCTAAACACACACACACACACACACACACACACAGTAAGGGTGTTTAAAGGGAGGATAAAGGATGGAGGTAGAAAAATGATCAAATAAGAGAAAGCAAAAGATGGCCTTGCACAGACTGATAATGCTGGAGTACAAAGAGTATAATCAACTCAGTCTGAGTGAGTTATAATGAAGCACAAAGGAGGTGGCATGTCAGGTTGTCGATCAACTCCATTCATGATAGAGGTAACCAGAGCCACAGCCTCAGCCAAGAGCCCTCTATAGGTGGGAGCAAGGAGAGACTCCTGGGTCAGAGACAAGGTAGTCACCAGAAAGACACTGCAAGCACTGATTTCTTCATTCCCCAAAATGGTGGGATATTAGTAAATGTCAGTGAACCAGGGGTCAGTCCCTGAGACTGGTAATAGACTGTTAGACTGTTTGTTAGGTTAGGACTCTGGCCAATGAGAGACAAGAGAGGGTTTAAAAAAAAAACAAAAGACAAAAACAAACAAACAAACAAAAAAAACCCAGCTGGACTCCAGCAATTTTACCTTGACACCCAGGACCAAGGTTGTGGCTATCTCCCCTGTGTTTCTTTTTGCCTCCTTACCCCAAAAACTACACCACCCATACTCTCAGCCCTTACCAACTCTATCCCAAGCATGGAAGGCCAAATTTGTCCCCCAAAACCTACAAAGGGAGGTCCCTGAATGGCAAGAGAGCCTAGCAGGAACCAGAACTCAGCGATAACACATAGAGGCAACATCCCTAAAATCCTGTTGTGTGGAACAAAACAAACTGGAATGAACTCACCAACCATAGTAAATTTGAAATCAGAAACTTAGCTCTGATCACTGAAAAAGGTACATGCCAGAGCTCAAAGGAAGCTTACATAGTACCTGATTTATAAATCCATTTAGTCATCCACTCATTCACTCAACAGCTATTTTCTGAACACATGCAATGTTCCAGGTACAGTGTTAGGCTCTGGTGATTCACTGATGAATCAAAACAGATTAGTGTTTTGCCTTCACCAAGTTTTAGTTTTGAGGCAGAGATAGTAAAATTCTTTCTTGCCTTTGAGCCTTCACAAATACTGTTTCTTCTGCCTACAAAAAATTTCAAATGAATGTATCCTTATGAAACTTTAGGTTATAGTTGAAATGTCAGAGGTCTGTCCTAACAACTCTTTCTAAAGTGGACCCTGCCTCCAATATGTACACTGGTATTCTCCTGTCATAGCACCCTATTCATAAGCGTCTGCCTTCAGCTCAGGTCATGATCCCAGAGTCCTGGATCGAGCCCTGCACTGGGCTCCCTGCTCAGCGGGAAGCCTGCTTCTCCCCCTGCTTGTGTTCCCTCTCTCACTGTGTCTCTCTCTGTCAAATAAATAAATAATCTCAAAAAAACACCTTTTTAAATTTTCATTGTTATAGTCTTATTTTAACCCTTCATTGTATTTAACCTTATTTTTTGTATACTTATAGTTGTTTTTTCTTTAAAATTTTGGGATACAATTTCTTCTAATAGATCAAAATACACCCTAAACCTAATCTACGGTTTTGTTCCAGTCTCCAACCTGATCACATTCTTTCCTCTTTTTTTTTCTTTTTTCAATAACTTCTTATTTAATCAGTTCCTTTTTTAGAATCTTTTTTAATTTTCAGCTTTAAATTATATTCCATCCCATCATCATGTTTACTCTTATTTGTGTGTGTGTGTGTATGTGTGTGTGTGTGTGTGTATATATATATATGTTTATATTTATATATATAAACATATATATATGTTTATCTTTCTTTAAATTTTTGGGATATAGTTTCTTCTAACAGACCAAAATACACCCAAAACCAAGGGTGTGGCTCTGTTCAATTAACCAGTCTAATAGATATAGATATAGATATAGATATAGATATAGATATAGATATAGATGTAGATATAGATATAGGTTTTTTTTTTCTTCTTTCCCTACCCCCCTTCTCCCCCCAGTTTCGGGTCTCTTCTGATTTGGTTATTGTATATTTTTCTGGGGTCATTGCTACCCTTTTAGTATTTTGTTCTCTCACTCATCTATTCTTATCTGGATAAAATGACAAGGCGGAAAAACTCACCACACAAAAAAAGAACGAGAGGCAGTACCAACGGCTAAAGACCTAATCAATGCAGACATTAGTAATATGTCAGAAGTAGAATTCAGAATGACGATTATCAAGGTGCTAGTTGGGCTCGAAAAAAGCATGGAAGATATTAGAGAATCCCTTTCTGGAGAAATAAAAGAACTAAAATCTAACCAAGTTGAAATTTAAAAAGCTATTAATGAGGTGCAATAAAAAATGGAGACTCTTACTACTAGGATAAATGAGGCAGAAGAGAGAATTAGTGATACAAAAGACCAAATGATAGAGAATAAAGAAGCTGAGCAAAAGAGAGACAAACAACTACTGGACCATGAGGGAAGAATTCGAGAGATAAGTGATACCATAAGATGGAACAATATTAGAATAATTGGGATCCCAGAAGAAGAAGAAAGAAAGAGAGGGTCAGAAGGTATATTGGAGCAAATTATAGTAGAGAATTTCCCTAATTTGGCAAAGGGAACAAGCATCAAAATCCAGGAGGCACAGAGAACTCCCCTCAAAATCAATAAAAATAGGTCCACACCCCATCATCTAATAGTAAAATTTACAAGTCTTAGTGACAAAGAGAAAATCCTGAAAGCAGCTCGGGACAAGAGGTCTGTAACATATGATGGTAGAAATATCAGATTGACAGCAGACCTATCCACAGAAACCTGGCAGGCCAGAAAGGACTGGCATGATATATTCAGAGCACTAAAGGAGAAAAATATGCAGCCAAGAATACTATATCCAGCTAGGCTGTCACTGAAAATAGAAGGAGAGATAAAAAGCTTCCAGGACAAACAAAAACTAAAGGAATTTGAAAACACAAAGCCAGCCCTACAGGAAATATTGAAAGGGGTCCTCTAAGCAAAGAGAGAGCTTAAAAGTAACAGACCAGAAAGGAACAGAGACAACATACNAAGGAAGAAACACAATATACAGTAACAGTCACCTTACAGGCAATACAATGGCTCTAAATGTATATCTCTCAATAGTTACTCTGAATGTAAATGGACTAAATGCCCCAACTAAAAGACACAGGGTATCAGAATGGATAAAAAAACAAGACCCATCGATATGCTGTCTACAAGAAACTCATCTTACACGCAAAGACACCTCCAGATTTAAAGTGAGGGGATGGAAAACAATTTACCATGCCAATGGACAGCAAAAGAAAGCTGGAGTGGCAATCCTTATATCAGATAAACTAGATTTTAAGCCAAAGACTATAATAAGAGATGAGGAAGGACACTATATTGTACTTAAAGGGTTTGTCCAACAAGAAGATCTAACAATTTAAAATATCTATGCCCTTAACATGGGAACAGCCAATTATATAAACCAATTAATAACAAAATCAAAGAAACACATCAACAATAATACAATAATAGTAGGGGACCTTAACACCCCCTTACGGAAATGGACAGATCATCTAAGCAAAAGATCAACAAGGAAATAAAGGCTTTAAATGACACCCTGGACCAGTTGGACATCACAGATATATTCAGAACATTCCATCCCAAAACAACAGAATACACATTCTTCTCCAGTGCACATGGAACATTCTCCAGTATAGATCACATCCTGGGTCACAAAACAGGTCTCAACTGGTACCAAAAGATTGGAATCCTTCCCTGCATATTTTCAGACCATAATGCTCTGAAACTAGAACTCAGCTACAAGAGGGAAGTTGGAAAGAACTCAAATATATGGACGCTAAAGAACATCCTACTAAAGAATGAATGGGTCGACCAGGAAATTAAAGAAGAATTAAAAAAAATTCATGGAAACAAATGAAAATGAAAACAACTGTTCAAAATCTTTGGAACACAGCAAAGGCAGTCCCGAGAGGAAAGTATATAACAATACAAGCCTTTCTCAAGAAACAAGAAAAGTCTCAAGTGCACAACCTAACCCTACACCTAAAGGAGCTGGAGAAAAAACAGCAAAGAAAGGCATAGAAAACCTAAACCCAACAGGAGAAGAGAAGTAATAAAGATCAGAGCAGAAATCAATGAAATAGAAACCAAAAAACCAGTAGAACAAATCAACGAAAATAGGAGCTGGTTCTTTGAAAGGATTAATAAGATTGATAAACCCCTGGCCAGACTTATCCAAAAGAAAAGAGAAAGGACTCAAATTAATAAAATCATGAATGAA
This sequence comes from Ailurus styani, assembly GCA_002007465.1. Lineage (NCBI taxonomy): Eukaryota > Metazoa > Chordata > Mammalia > Carnivora > Ailuridae > Ailurus > Ailurus styani. The sequence goes on from LNAC01000058.1 coordinate 5,321,853, forward strand.
AGAGGAGAGATCACAACCAACACCAAAGAAATACAAACAATTCTAAGAACATATTATGAGCAACTCTACACCAGCAAATTTGACAATCTGGAAGAAATGGATGCATTCTTAGAGAAATATAAACTACCAAAACTGAACCAGGAAGAAACTGAAGATTTGAACAGACCCATAACCAGTATGGAGATTGAAGCGGTCATCAAAAATCTCCCAACAAACAAGAGCCCAGGGCCAGACGGCTTCCCAGGGGAATTCTATCAAACATTTAAAGAAGAATTAATACCTATTCATCTGAAACTGTTCCAAAAAATAGAATTGGAAGGAAAACTTCCAAACTCCTTTTATGAGNGCAGACAAAGAACCCATCAGAAAGGAGAATTATAGACCAATATCCTTGATGAACACGGATGCAAAAATTCTCACCAGAATACTAGCCAATAGGATCCAACAGTACATTAAAAGGATTATTCACCACGACCAAGTGGGATTTATTCCTGGGCTGCAAGGTTGGTTCAACATCTGTAAATCAATCAATGTGATACAATACATTAATAAAAGAAAGAACAAGAACCATATGATCCTCTCAATAGATGCTGAAAAAGCATTTGACAAAGTACAGCACCCTTTCTTAATCAAAACCCATCATAGTGTAGGTATAGAGGGTACGTACCTCAATGTCATCAAAGCCATCTATGAAAAACCCACAGCAAATATCATTCTCAATGAGGAAAAACTGTGAGCTTTTCCCCTAAGGTCAGGTGTTCACTATCACCACTGCTATTCAACATAGTGCTAGAAGTCCTAGCCTCAGGAATCAGACAACAAAAAGAAATACAAGGCATCCGAATCAGCAAAGAAGAAGTCAAACTCTCACTCTTTGAAGATGATATGATACTTTATGTGGAAAACCCAAAAGACTCCACTCCAAAACTGCTAGAACTCATACAGGAATTCAGTAAAGTGTCAGGATATAAAATCAATGCACAGAAATCAGTTGCATTTCTATATACCAACAACAAAACAGAAGAAAGAGAAATTAAAGAGTCAATCCCATTTACAATTGCACCCAAAACCATAAGATATCTAGGAATAAACCCAACCAAAGAGGCAAAAAATCTATACTCAGAAAACTATAAAGAACTCATGAAAGAAACTGAAGAAGACACAAAGAAATGGAAAAACATTCCATGCTCATGGATTGGTAGAATAAATATTGTGAAAATGTCTATGCTACCTAGAGCAATCTACACATTTAATGCAATCCCCATCAAAATACCAGCAATTTATTTCAAAGAAATGGAACAAATAATCCTAAAATTTATATGGAACCAGAAAAGACCCCGAATAGCCAAAGGAATGTTGAAAAAGAAAACCAAAGTTGGTGGCAACACAATTTCAGACTTCAAGCTCTATTACAAAGCTATAATCATCAAGACAGTATGGTATTGACACAAAAACAGACACATAGATCAAAGGAACAGAAGAGAGAGCCCAGAAATGGACCCTCAACTCTATGGTCAACTCATCTTTGACAAAGCAAGAGAGAATGTCCAATGGAAACAAGACAGTCTCTTCAACAAATGGTGTTGGGAAAATTGGGCAGCCACATGCACAAGAATGAAACAGGACCATTTCCTTATACCACACACAAAAATAGACTTGAAATGGATGAAAGACATCAATGTGAGGCAGGAATCCATCAAAATCCTTGAGGAGAACACAGGGAGCAACCTCTTCGACCTCAGCTGCAGCAACTTCTTCCAAGGAACCTCACCAAAAGCANTGGGACTGCATCAAGATCAAAAGATTTTGCACAGCAAAGGAAACAGTCAACAAAACCAAAAGACAACTGACAGAATGGGAGAAGATATTTGCAAATGACATATCAGATAAAGGGCTAGTATCCAAAATCTATAAAGAGCTTCTCAAACTCAACACCCATAAAACAAATAACCCAGTCAAGAAATGGGCAGAAGACATGAACAGACATTTCTCCAAAGAAGACATCCAAAAGGCCAACAGACACATGAGAAAGTGCTNCAAAGTGCTCAGCATCACTCGGAATCAGGGAAATATAAATCAAAACCACAATGAGATACCACCTCACACCAGTCAGAATGACTAAAATTAATGAGTCAGGAAACAACAGATGTTGGCAAGGTTGTGGAGAAAGGGGAACCCTCCTACACTGTTGGTGGGAATGCAAACTGGTGCAGCCACTCTGGAAAACAGTATGGAAGTTCCTCAAAAAGTTGAAAATAGAGCTACCCTATGACCCAGCAATCGCACTACTAGGTATTTACCCTAAAGATACAAAGGCAGTGATCCTCAGGGGCACATGCACCCGAATGTTTATAGCAGCAATGTTCAAAATAGCCAAAGTATGGAAAGAACCTAGATGTCCATCAACATATGAATGGATAAAGAAAACGTGGTATATATATATATATACAATGGAATATCACTCAGCCATCAGAAAGGATGAATACTTACCATTTACGTTGATGTGGATGGAACTAGAGGGTATTATGCTAAGTGAAATAAGTCAATCAGAGAGAGACATTATCATATGATCTCTCTGATATGAGGAATTTGAGGAGCAGGGCTGGGGGCCGTGGGGGGGTAGGGAGGGAAAAAAATGAAACAAGATGGCATCAGGAAGGAGACAAACCATGAGACTCTTAAGCTCACGAAACAAAGTGAGGGTTAGTGGGGGGTGGGGGGTAGGTATAGGGTGGCTGGGTTATGGACATTGGGGAGGGTTTGTGCTATGGTGAGTGCTGTGAAATGTGTAAGCCTGATGATTCACAGACCTGTACCCCTGGGGCAAATAATAAAAATTTTTTAAAAAGATTTAGACAGAATAAAATACTATAGGGATAAATTCAACCAAGAAGGCCCAAGACCTATACCCTGTAAACTACAAAATATTCTTGACAGAAATTAAGAAGATCTAAGTAAAGAGAAAGTCATCCCATGTTCATGAATTTTAGCACTTAATATTGTCAAGATGGCAATTCTCCTACAAAATCAATGTAATCCTTATTGAAATCTCAGCTGGCTTACAAAACAATTTTGAAAAAGAAGAGCAACATTAGAAGATGCACTCTTACGCCATTTTAAACATTATTACAAAATTACAGTAATCAAGACTGTGGTATTGGCATAAGTATAGACATATAAATCAATGGAATAGAGTGGAGAGTCCAGAAATAAAACTATACATTTATAGTCAATTGATTTTGACAAGGATGCCAAGATAGTTCAACATAGGAAAGAATTGTTTCTTCAACAAACAGTGCTGAAACAATTAGGTATTTACATATAAAGAATGAAGTTCGACTCCTACCTCATACCATATACAAAAATTAACTTAAAATTTAACCTAAATGTAAAACCTCAAACTATGAAACTCTTGAAAAAACACACAGGGGTAAATTTTTGTGACACTGGACTAGGCCACTGTTTCTTAGATATGACACCAAAAGAAAAAAAAATGATGGAATGTCCTCAAAATTAAAAACATATACTCAAAGGGCACTATCATGAAAGTGAAAAACAGCCATAGAATGGGAGAGAAAATTTGCAAATCATGTATCTAATAAAGGCCTAGTATCCAGGGTATATAAAAAAAATTCTTACAACTTAATAATAAAAAGACAAATAACCCAATTTAAAAATGAGCAAAGGATTTTTTAAAAAAAGATTTTGTTTATTTATTTGACAGAGAGTGAGAGAGCACAAGCAGGGGGAGCAGCAGAAGGAAAGGAGAAGCAAGCTCCCCCGCTGAACAGGGAGCCAAATGTGGGACTCAATTCCAGGGCCCTGGGATCATGACCTAAGCCGAAGGCAGATGCTTAACTGACCAAGCCACCCAGGCACCCCAAAAATAAGCAAAGGATTTAAACAGTCCTCCAGAGAATATATACAGATGGCCAATAAGCACGGAAAAAGATGGTCAACATCATTACTGCAATGAGATACTACTTCACACATGCTAGAATGGCTATAATAAAGATGGACAATCACAAGTGTTGAAGAGGTGGAGAAACTGGAGTCCCATATATTGTTGATGAGAATGTAAAAATATGGTTCAGTGGCTTTGGAAAACAGTTTGGCAGTTCTTCAAAATATTAAACAGAATTCCGATAAGTCCCAGTAATTAAAATCCTAGGTATAGAATAAAGAGGGTTGAAAACATATATCCACATAAAAATTTGTCCATGAATGTTTATAGCAACATTATTTGTAATAGTCTGAAAGTGGAGTCAACCCAAATGTCTGTCAACTGTCAAATGGATAAACAAAATGTGGTATGTATCCATTCAATGGACTAGTATTATACTACTAAAAAGAATAAAGAACTGAACCATGCTACAACACGGATATTCCTTAAAAACATTTGCTGAGTGAAAGAAGCCCAGGACAAAAGGCTATATATTGTATGATTCCATTTATATGAAAATGTCCAGAATAGGCAAATCCACAGAGAGAATAAGTGGATTAATGATTGGTAGGGGTTAGGAGAGGGGAGAATGAGGAGCGACTGCTTGTGGGTAAGGGGATTCTTTGGGAGGTAAGAAAAATGTTCTGGGATTAGATGCAGTGATAGTTACATAACTTTGTAAACATACTAAAAACCACTAAATTGCATACCTTAAAAGGGGGAACTTATGATATGTGGATCATAACAACAATAACATTTAAAAAATCTTCCTGGGTAGGGGGCGCCTGGGTGGCTCAGTTGGTTAAATGTCAGACTCTTGATTTCTGCTCAGGTCATGATCTCAGGGTCTGGGGATCAAGCCCCATGTCAGACTCTGTGCTCAGTGGGCAGTCTGCTTGAGAATTTCTCTCTCTCTCCCTCTCCGCCTGACCCCTGTTCTCTCTCTCTCTCTCTCTCTCTCTCTCAAATAAATAAATCTTAAAAAAAAAAACTTTCTGGGTATATTGCATACCAACTTCTCACTCTCCCCAATTCTGTGTTCTTGAACTTGTCTCCCTCACCACCTCCCATCCCCCCACCCCATCATCATAGGAATATCTAATGGGACAGTCATGTTTTTATAAAACCCTACTTCCTGACCTCCATCAATTGGTCCCCATAAATCTCTAGGAACCAGAATCCTTCTCCACAATTTCGAATCTGAAAACAGATAAGGAAGCCATCAGTTCTTCATCAGTGTTAGAGGCTATTAGAGGTAAGCCTCACTTGAAATCGGAGGCTGTTACTTTCCATGGGAAGAAAGCCAGTCTGCAGGGAGAGGCAAATTAAGATTATCTCAGAGAGGGGGCAGGAGTGAAAGACAAAGAACATATTCTGGGGGGCCTTCAGGTCCTGATTCCAGAGGTCTTGAACATGAGATACATCCAGGATCTTCCCACACCGTTCAGGATGTCCAGTCTCCTTGGGTTCCATAAATCAGTAAGTTGTCTCTCTTCCTACACTGGTTCTATCTCTGGCTGACACACCAGTATACTTATGCGCTGCAAAGCTTATTGTGAAGGACAAATGAATGTAGGGTATGAGAAAGAAAACAGTATTAAGAGCTAACAGTTATGAAGGCCTTCCTCTATGTCAGACACCACTGAAAGTGCTTTACCTGTCGAATACGCTCAGCTGAGCACAACAATCTTTGGAGGTAGGTGCTACTATTATTCCCATTTTAGAGATAAAGAGAGGCACAGAGAGGCTAAGAAACTTATCCAAGGTCACACAGGTAGTAATTAGCAATGTCCGTATTCTTAATCACTCCACAATGTTGCCTCACATAGAGTAAAATGCTCTATGTGTGTAAGGCATTATCATTACTCGGAAGATCAGAAAGGAAATCCCTGTTGTGTGATTCAACAATTATTCTGAGACATGTTTCTTTTAAAAAGCAGTATCTTTCAGACACAGAAACTTTCAGGAACTATTCTGAAATGATATTTGGTGATATCTGAAGTGATATTTGGTACTTCTAACCGATGATTTCAACTCTCTGACTTTAAATACTTCTCTTACTGGGATCCCAGTGAACTATTAGAGTGGTCCCAGTTATTCTGGATGATCGAGAATCGTCTTTTGGCTTTTACAGCAGCATACAGGGTCTGTCTCTGTTACGTTCCCGAAAAAAGAAATCTTCATACTCTGATGTTTTTCTTATCAGTAGACTCAGTAATTGATCTACACAGAGTTCACACTAGAGCTGTGGAGTTTGATAAGATAGGATCACATCATCTACAACACATGCAGGGTCTGCTACTGCGGTTGTAAATCAAAACGACTAACACTCGTGTTACCTGATTCTCCTTGTGAGAGCATCTCTAAATTCACGTCAAACTTAGAAGCCGCTTTCTCGAGACGATTAGAAAATCAGATTCTGGCGAATCCCGATGCATGCCCAATCTACCCCCAGCACAGGTTGGACTGTTTCACATTAAGCCCTTCCTCTCTACCTTTCCTGCCTAAGAAGGTGTCAACTTTTTGTTAAAGGAAGAGCTCGAGGGAGGGAGGCTGTTTTCCTCCAGGCTAGTCGGTCCCCTGTGTCTGATTTCCTACGGAGTGCTAATTATTGGTGGAAACCTGTTAGATGAAATGTGTGCACTGGGCATCTTTGTACAAGTAACAGGAAATGAAATTACCACTTCATTTCAGAGAAATATCCAGTTGTCACCAAGAAGGCAACCACTAATGCCAATGGCAGATATGAACTGGTGGCCCCCAGGGAGCACGCTGGCTTTAGAGGTAAGTAAGAAGTGTGCTGACACGGGTGAGGAAATTAAGCTGCCCAGAAAATACTTTCTCCTCCTCAGGATAGTATCCCAAATTCCACGGTTTGAGTTTCACTCCTTAGTTTAAGACTTTGCCAGGTTGAGTTGCAACTAATCTCACGAAAGGAGACGTTTTAAGTCTTATCAAGTCTTTGTATCTTATTTGAATGAGTTTCAGATCCTACCCTGTGGTTTAGGAATGCAAAGAGAGAATAAGCACACACCCCAGGAAGGAGACATGAGGGACAGGAGCTTACAAGGAACCCAGTGTGGCCCGAGTCCTGCCTTGCCTTGCTGTCTCTGACTGGGTCGCTTAACCACTGAACCAAAGAGAAATCTTCGAAGCCTGGCCATTCCACAGGAGGAATTAGACAGAATTCTTCCAGAAAGGGTATCACAGCAGGCCTCTAGTCAAGAGAGGGGAAGGGAGACCACGTTGTGTTGTGGTTGGGAACAACCAGGCAGGTCATAAGCCCTCATACTTGATCAATAGTAGTGATCACTACTTTCAGCAAAGTCCTACTTGAAGGTAGTGAAGGAAGAAGAATGAAATGAAATAGAAATGGAAGGATTTGTTGCCCCTGTCCTTTGAAAATTCAGTGAGAACAGTCGTATTGACACGCCAAACAAGTAACCGCAGTTCAAAGCAACATGTCTGTGGGTACCAGTTGCTAAAACAAAGGCAGGGTAAGTTCTCTCTGTTCTCACAAGTTCCTGATCCAGTCTGCTCATCAGTCTTATTTACCAGATGCCCAATACTCATTTATGTGCAGCTCCTCTCAGGAATCCCATGATGGGAGTTTCCAGCTGAGTCTAATGTTTCTGTTTTTACTCTCCGAGGACTGCCCTGATGAACTTTTCCCCCAGCAGCTTTGGAGAATAAAGTTAGCCATCAAAATAATTAGTGCGAACTATTCATCATCTAACCCTAAGTGGCCCTGAAGTTTTTCTAGAATTTGAATAGAAAAGCATGTCTTAAGCTTAAAAAATAAAAGAATGACGGTAGAAAGTTGACTTAGCATAAAATAATGTCACAATTCATTCGTGATGGCCACTCTGATCTCTCAAAATGCACAGTTTTAAAATAAAACCATTAAAATCTCTATGGCGTTTCACAAATAACCCCTTGATTCTCACAATCAACCCATAAAGGAGACAGGACTGTTTACAATATGACAAATGATGAAACATTAGGGGACTTACTTTTCTCTTTTTCCTCAACTTTACTTTGGAAAATTTTCTTTTTTTTTTCTTTTTTTTTTTTAAGATTTTATTTATTTATTTGACAGAGAGAGAGAGAGATCACAAGTAGGCAGAGAGGCAGGCAGAGAGAGAGGAGGAAGCAGGCTCCCTGCTGAGCAGAGAGCCCGATGTGGGCCTCGATCCCAGGACCCTGAGATCATGACCTGAGCCGAAGGCAGAGGCTTTAAACCGCTGAGCCACCCAGGCGCCCTACTTTGGAAAATTTTCAAAAGAAGAGTACAGGGGTCACTTAGATGCCCACCATCTCGATTGTACCCTTGTTAATACTTTGCTAACTTTGCTTTATTTATATGTGTATAAAAATATTTCTCTTTTGCTGAGCCATTTGAAAACCAGTCACAGACATCATAAACTTTATCCCTAAATATTTCAGAATTCATCAATTAAAAAAATAGCCATATCATTCTCACCCTATGAAAATTAGAAATTATTCCCTAATATTGTCTAATATTTAAACTATGTCTAAATTTCCTCAATTGTTCCCTTAAAGGTCTTTTGTTTTTGTTTTTTATTGAGATACAATTCTCATTCCATAAAATTCATCTTTTCATAGTGTATAGTTTAGTGGTATTTGTATATACCATCGTGATGATCTAATTCCAGAATATTTTCACCTCTTCAAGGGAATCCCTTACTCATTAGTAGTCATTCCTCATTCCCTCCTCCCCTCAACCCCTGCCAACTAGTAATCTACCTCCTGCCTCTGGACATTCCATTTAAATAGAATCATACAGGTAGGTGTACTTTATATCTGGCTTCTCTCACTTAGTACAATGATTTCAAGGTTGATTCATGTGGTAGAATGTATGAGAACTCCATTTCTTTTCGTAGATGAATACAACTCCATCGTATGGATCTACATTGTGTTTATCCATGGACATTTAGGTTGAATCTAGTTTCTGGCTTTTATGAATAATGTCGCTATTGAACATTAACGTACACATTTTTCTGCGGCTCTGTTTCCAACTCCCTTGAGTCTAGACCTAGCCATGTCATTATTGGGACATGTGGTAACTCTGTGTGCATGTTGTGGGGAACTTTCAAGCTGCTTTCCAAAGCAATTGAACCATTTTACACTCCTGCCAGCATAAGGCAAGTGTTCCAGTTTCTCCCCAGCTTCACCAACACTTGTGATTGCCCACCTTCGGATCATAGTCATCCTAATGTAGGTAAAGTGGTATCTCAATGTGGTTTTGATGTGCATTTACCTAATGGCGATACTGCTGAAAATCTTTTCCTATACTTATTGATGATTTACATATCTTCTTTGGAGAATGATCTACTCAAATCCTTTGTTCTTTTTAAAATTAGGTTATTTTCTCCTATTGTTGAGTTGTGAGTGTTCTTTACATATTTAGGATATCAACTCCTTATCAGATACATGATCTACAAGTATTTCCTCCCATTCTCTGAGTTGTAGTTTCACTTTCTTGATTCTATCCACAGAAGCACAAAATTTTTAATTTTGATGACACTCAATAAGCCTGTTTTTTTCTTTTATTTGTCCTTTTGCTGTCACACTTAAGAAATTACTGCCTAATTCAAGGTCACAAAGATTTGTCTCCATGTTTTTTTTTTAGGGGTTTCATAGTTTTGGCTCTTTTGTTTAGGTCTAGAATGAATTTTGGATCGATTTTTTTACATAGTGCGAAGTAGGGGTCAGACTTCATTTTTCTGCACGTGGATATCCAGTTGTGCCAGCATTATTTGTTGAAAAGACTATTCTTTCCCCATTGAATTCTCTTGGCTCCCTTGTCAAAAGCAGTTGACCATAAATGTGTGGGTTTGTTTCTGGACTCTCAGTTCTATTCACTGATCTCTGTCTAAAGAGATGCTAATTTTATGCTAGTCTTGATTATTGTAGCTCTGCAGTAAGTTTTGAAATTGTTAAGTGTGTGTCCTGTGCCCTCCAACTTTGCTCTTCTTTTTCAAGATTGTTTTGGCTATTCTGGGTCCCTTGTATTCCCAAATGAATTTTAATATCAGCTTGTCAATTTCTGCAGAAAGGACTACTAGGGTTTTGATAGAGATTGTGTCTAATAATTTTAAGACTTGCAAAGAGTGACTTTTAGATGATAGCCAATAAGCTTTTCCTAAGCAAAGAGGTTTTTCAAGGACAATCACTTTTAACTATTTTAATTGTTTCAAAGGACTAAATGTGGGGTATTTATTCTCATTTTTAAATAACTTCATTCATTTTGAAGAAAAAATACATTAAATACATGCAAAACCAAATTTCAAAGGATGTTCATGAATAAAGATGTGTGTTGCCAAGTAATCTACAGCACTCTTACCAAGAACTAGTGCTCTTTAATCAGCAACTTTTTTATTTAAAAAAAAGATAATTTTGTGAGGGATTTTTTTTTCCTTTTGAAGAAATCTGATTGCTAATTATTAAAGAGAGTACTACATAGCTCCAGCAACTAAGTGAGAAACAGACTGAAAGATGAGTTTTAAGCGAATGAAAATTCAAAATGCAACAACCTCACTTCAATCTGTTGGTGTAAGCTCTTAAAATGCGACTTTACAGAAGTCTGATTGCCTGGGATTTCAGTTAGCAATACTGTCAAAGAAAAAGATTTAAAAATGCTTTCTTATGAGTTTGGTGCCAAACCCTTGCAACTGATTTTGTTTTCGCTGCTCTTTCTCCTCTTCATCACTCCCTCCCATCTCATCCTCACTGACTGCTTCCTTTTCTTCCCCAGGGAATTTCAAGTATAGACTTTTATTTAAGTATCATAAAATAAAGTTAAAATACATTGTTACTGAAAATATTGATTTTCTTACATCTAGGTCAGTGTTAACTCATTCTACATCAAGTTCTTGGGTCATGCCCTTGAGAAAGCGGCATGGGTCAGGGGCAGGAGTTGGGGTGTAGGAGAGGGGGTGGTCCTGGGTGGGGGTGGGGGAGTGTACATATCAATTCGGATGAGTGTGTGCATGAATACTGAGATATGATGTCATCTACCCTCTACTTACTCTACAGCAAGACAGACTTAGGCATAAAATTTCCTAATAATAAAAATTTTTTGGTACTTCTAAGACAAATTCATCTTCAACAGGACTCATGCTTGCTTAGACAAATTCAGTTTTTCTCTACGGCAAACACTATGTAATAGAAAAAATAACACTCAAATGATCTATGTCATAAATGTGAATTGCACCAGCTTCAAAATCTCTTATACCCTAGCTACTTCGTGGACTATATGAGGCAAAGTTTAACCTCAAAGTGGCAGCTTTCCATTACTCCGTTTGCATATGAGTCACCTACATCTCTCCACTGTCAGAGTCTATGTTCAGAGGAGGAAACTCATTTTCTTACAGCTCTATAGGAAAGGTATACAGTGAAGTAAATCTAGTAAGAAAACTCAAGTAGCATATTGCAAAACAAATACAAGTGATATTTTTCTTATCTAGTATCTTGTATTCTCTGGTCCACCAGTCTCCCCTGTATTACCCTAAGTCACTGTAAGTTGAACGTACATGGATTTAATGTGTTTGGGCTTCAAAAGGGAACGTGTGATAAGTCAAATAATTACTCACATAGGATACATTCATCCTCACCTGTTGTACCGAAAGGTTGAACTGGCCAGTTCCTTATAGTTTCTGAGAACATTCTTGTTTAGTTTAGTTTGAAACAACTCAAGCCTGGGCTCTCCTTGCTACAAAATCCTTCTGGAAAATTACAATAAGGTACATTTTCCCAAAGAAGTGGGATTTTAATGCTTCCAAACTTTTAAACAATTGTGTATGATTAAAAAACCAAAAAAAAAAAAGAAAGAAAAAGAAAAAAGCTTTGGAGTTTTGTTTTGTTTTGTCTTGTTTTTTTACTCTGACCCACAAAAAATCTACATTTTACATTGCATATGTGTGTGTGAAATGACAATCTTTTTATGAAACAGTACTTACCCTTACTACATGCAATGCATTCTGGTATTTTCTATTTTATTTCTTTAATTTCACAAAAATGCTGAGTAATCCACCCAACTGATTTCACAACTCATTAATGGCACCAAACCTGCAATTTAATAAACAGTGTTCAGAGAAGGACAGTCTTATCACCCCAAAGTAATTCAAGAATCTGACTTCAGTTTGTTGGCTGACAACCCCAGCTTGCACTCAGCTGCTGCCCCACTTTGAGTGACAGAGAAGGCTTATATTCTTCTATGTTTTCTTTCTTCTGTAAGAGTCTCCCAAGCTACGTACTGCAGGTAAATGCAAACATGCAAGGAGAGAAGACTGAGCCACCCTGTAGCATCAGTCACAGACTTAAAGAAAAAAAGAATCCCTCGTCTTCGAGATAACAATCTAAAATTGGTTGATTATGTAATCAGCAACCCAGAGAAGGGCAAATATTGAAGGCGAAGTAGAGTCACAAGAGCAAAACATGCCTAGTGTTAACATTCTACAGTCTGCCTCTCTCTAGACCCATTGCTTATCCTCTGTCCTCTGTAATGTCAAATTTTTTGCTCCGTGGGTAGAATAAGGCTGCCTTCTTTGCCCTAATGTCTGCTTTTTTCCCAGAAAGTTGCTTTTCTCCTAGACTCATGGCAGCCTTCCATGCAGTCTCTCCCCATCCCTCCCCAGCACTCGCTGAATAATGGAAGCTCTTTTGTTCAATCCAGGGCACTAGCTCTCACTTGACTCCTCACCCACTAATCAATCACTCATTGCCCACAGATTCCCAGTAAACTCTGGCTCCCCTTCCTCCCCTGCCACATCTCTTCAGCTTTCCTCACACAAAGGCACACGGTTGCATAGCCAACCTAGATAAGAACGACGCAAAACAAAAGACGGATTTAATTTTTTTTTAAATTTCATTACAGACAACATCATAGTCTATTAGGTACATATTAGTCACTGTATCTACCCAGCATAGGATAAAGGTTTTATTTTATTTGCCCAGGGATTAGGTGAAATTAATTGAGCCCCAGGGAATTCCCTGCCACGGCTCTGGCTAGAGGAAAATTCCCTTCGGTCATCTGTCTTTCTGTGTAACTGCACATATCACCTTGCTAGTGAGGCTATGTCCCTGCTAATCTTCCATCTCATCACTTCGAGGTTTTTGTTAATTACTTTTCTTTTTCCTACAATGACTCCTTCTTTTCTTGTTACTCACATGGCCGAACTAAATACAAAGTAGACTTGTACCCTAGAACAGAGTAAAACTAGACCTTCAGCTTTTGCTCAAAAAGGCTATTTCGGCATCTGCCATGTTATCTTTCTGGAAGTCATATTTGATTATGTCATTACATCTAAGAAAGATGGACTACATACAATTTCGTATCAGGTGACAAACCTCAAAAGAGAAATAACCGGCTTCCCGTTTTACTTTTTTATTTTTTTCCCCTGATTTTAATTAAAAGATGGCCACATGTCATTTTTCCTAATGTTATATAAAAGTATAGAGATCAAAGTAAAATTCAATGATCATTCCACCACCTAGAAATAACCACCGACAACAATTTACATATCCATGGAGACATTTTCCTCATATACATGTCTCACATACACACACTCTTGAATACGGTATTTCAGAAAATCTAAAAAACCAGTCTTTGGCTGGTTGGACTAGGGATCATTTTTTTCTACTTCTTTACATCTTTCTTTGCTTTCCACAACTTTTTAAATGTCCCTACATGGTTACAAGTCAAAGTAAAAGAAAGCCAGCAACTAAAATGCCTGACCAACCAAGGAGCCATGGTGATGCTGGGAGAGGTCAGATGGTAGGTTTGGCGGGGGAAGGTGGCACCCGTGGGCTCCGGGCAGGGAAGGGAGTGTGCGTAGGGATGGGGAAGGGGCTGCAGAGGCAGTAAGTCTCAATAATCTTTCCTAATTCTCAGCTTCTGCTGATGTTTTCTCAGACTTTGACACTTGGCCACCTTCACAGTGACTTTCTCGTACTTTTATATTTTGCAGGACTTAGTTTAGGATTTTCTGATAAAAAGAAAATTACCTAGGTCTTTTGCCAACGTCAAGAAGTGAGGAATAAATGTATACATATTTCCTTAACTTCTGCTATTTGGATCATTACGAGAAATCCCACTCATAGGTCAAATGTGGTTGGCAGGAAAGATGTGAGTATTATCTGCATTCCCTCCCCCAGGCTCAGGGAGAAGGAAGTGCACACATCTCCGCAGGGCTAGGACTCACTCCCCATAGGCCACTGTTTCAGTCCAACTCTGTTAAATTACACTCCTGCGCCAAACCCGGGAAACTCCCCTCCTTCCCTAATGAAGCATTTATCACCCCTTCCACACTGAATCTACAGCCTGTTCCCTCTCCTGCAACTTCATATCTCAGTCCCATCCATCTCTTCCCTTTGTTTTACTTTCAGAGGGAGGTTTGTTATATATTGCCTGTATAATGCTTTAATCATGGGTTATGGGTTGCTTTACAGCTCCCTGAATACCTTGGCAAGGTCTCTATATAAATAAAATTATTATTATTAAAATCAATTAATCAGAGGCACAATTCGCTTTTCAGTGTCTGACATCCTGAAAGCTTACTGATGCAGAGAAATCTTTTTGTTCACCTTCGATGGAACAACATTTTTGGGAATCAATAATATAAAACATGGTACTATAGAGGCCCTTAATTAGATTGTAATCTGCACGTACATATGGATGCACTTCTTTTTGTTGACCTGTTAAGGATTGATGATTGATCAGCAGTGCAAAACGACAGGCTACTGAGTAATTATGTTTGGGAAGTGCTGGTGAAGCTTGTCATATAATCTGCAAGCTATTTTAATTCATACTCACCAAAAGAAAGGAGAAGCAGCTCACTGTATAATTTGAGTCTCTCATCCACATCAATTGCTTCTCGTAGGGTCTCTCTGGAGTAGCTAATTATTTCATTTTCCTTTTTTTCTTTTAGTAAACTTTTTATTAAAGCATGTAGAACAGATATACGGAAAAGTGTGCAAATCACCAGTGGACAGCTCAGTCATTTTCACAAAGGAAACTCAAAACGAGTACCACCCAGATCAGGCCATAGAACATCACCATTCTTCAGAGGCCCCTCACACCATGACCCATTTATTACCCTGACTCAAAGGTAATCCTGCTCCTGTCCTCAGATTAGTTTCTTTTTTCTTTTTTCTTTTTTAAAAAAGATTTATTATTTGAGGGGGTGGGTAGGGGCAGAGGAGAAAGAAACTCCAGCAGACTCCCCACTGAGCACGTAGAGCCCCAGGCAGGGCTTGATTCCACGACTGTGACATCACCTGAGCAGAAACAGTCAGGCGCTCAACCAACTGCACCGCTCAGGAGCCCCTGGATCTTTCTATATATGCAATAGCACAGGATTATTCTTCTGTGTCTGCCCAGTGATTTGGCTTTTATTGGACTTGGGTTTCTCATTTATTATTTATTAAGTCCCTGCCATGAGGCAGGAATCATACTAAGGGCAGGGACTATAAAGACCTATTAGAGACAAGCCCTTCCCTTGACAGTCTTTCAGTTCTTTGGTGGGGGGGGAATTAGCACACACCTGCACACAGATGGTGGCAGTTACCTGTTAGCAGTTCTATGAACGAAGGATGTAGGGCTCCAAGTAAATGGGGTTCAGTCCCATCGGGGTTCAGCTGGTAGGTTAAAAAGACTCCTCAGACACTTGTCTTCATACATCTCATAAAATTTTCTAAGGTCTTAAAGAGTAGGAGGCCTAATGGTATTCTTTGGACAAATGCTGGAGGGACTTCCCTTCCCTTTCAGCTCATTCCATCCTCGTGTTCTTTCCGGTTTTTCCACCGCCTTCCTCCTCTACTTTCCCTTTCTCTAAACTCCCCCCTCTTCCTTGGTCTCCTCCCATCAGGATCTGCGGGTGCTCCCCCAATATCTGTTCTGGATCCTTCCCTCCTGACTGAGCCTGATTGTTTCCAGGGGAAGAGGAAACAAAGGACAGAAGCCTCCGTGCTCTGTCCACATGTTCTGTCCACACACCTTCCAGGGTGGGCTTCCTTAGGGTTCGTGGGCTTGTAGCTCTCATGGTGACTGAGGGCTGAGCAGGTGGAAAGGACAGATAAAGAGAAGGACAGACAGGAGCGCAGGATAAACACAAGGGATGAGCAGAACCATTGCAATCAATTCTTTACAGTTTCCCGCTGAAGTCCTATGGTCAATCGAATTGAGTTTGGTTGATTTAATATTTATTGTGCTGCTCTTTGTACCACCGCCAAGCGCTATTCAATTTCGGGTGTTGAGGTGGAGTGGATAGAGTTCTTTGTTTTATTTTGGCTCCAGCAAATACATCCTTCTCTCCGGAAACCCAAAAGGTGGTTTGTGGTGATTGCTCGTCCACAGAGGGGATGCTGCTCTTGTGTCTCTGGCCAGAGGGATGCTCCCTGTTCAGTGTCTATAGGAGACCGTTTAAAACACCAGCAAGGGACCTGGACCTCCTGCTTCACCATTATGCCAAGAATTCCCAGCCTGTGTTTCTTTTTCATCTGATTCCAACGGGGTGGTTTTTGTATTTTATCCACTGGCTGCGTAAATGGGAGACTTGGCTGAGAATGAACTGGCTGAAGTTCAATCCAGACAAGATGAATGCCCAGGGTTGGTAAACTATAGAAATTGGAAGAGATAGTCCTGGTCCCTCTTACATGGGATTTTCCGCAGGGGGATGTTGGTGTTCCAAAGGACATAATATGACTGCCACTTGGCAAGTGTTAGGTTATGTTAAGAGGCCGAGGAGTGAGATGGTGAACATCAAAGGGCTTTGGATGAAACCATCTGAGTTGAAGTCCTGGCTGAGTCAACTAGCTGGGTGACGGCAGGCAAGTAGCTTAAACCCAAGTCTGTTCTCTGGTCTGTCACTTGGGATGGTAATGCAGGCTTCTTAGGCTAGAGTCAGTGAAATCACGTGGGGGAAGGGCTCGGTGCAGCGTCTGGCACGGCTCCTAGGGCCAAGTGCGTCTTTATCTCTTCTGGATGGAATTCTGTTTTTAATTTGCTACATTTCTTTTTATTTTTTCAAATTGATGTATAACTGACTTACATTATATTAGTCTCAGGCATACAACATAATGACTTGATATTTGTAAGTGTGACGAAATGATCACCACAGTAAGTCCAGTTAACATCCGTCACCATACATAGTTACCCAACTTTTTTTCTTGTAATGAGAACTTTTAAGATCTATTCTCAGTAACTTTCAAATATGCAGTACAGTATTATTAACTATAGTTGCCATGCTGGACACACCGCCAGTCTGTTCTCTGTATCTATGAGATTTTTTTTTAGATTCCACATATAAGTGAGATCATATGGTCTTTCTCTGACTTATTTCACTTATCATAATGTCCTCAAGGTCCATTCGTGTTGTTGGAAATAACAAGATCTCATTCTTTTTAACAGCCAAATAATACTCCATTATGTATACGTGTGTGTGTTCTATTTATATATATATCACAGTTTCTTTATCCATTCATCCGCTACAGAACACTTAGGTTCTTCCTAACAACACTTAGGTTGTTTCCATATCTTGACTATTGTAAATAATGCTGCAATGAACATGGAGGCAAATATATCTTTTTGAGTTAGTGTTTCTGTTTTTTTGTTTTTTTGGTTTTTTTTTTCAGATAAATACCCAGAAGTGGAATTGCTGGATCATATGGTAGCTTTATGTTTAATTTTTGGAGGAACCTCCATACTGTTTTTCATATGGCTGCACCAATTTTCATTCCCACCAATAGTACAAAAGGGTTCTCTTTTCTCCTTACCTTCACCAACATTTCTATCTCTTGTCTTTTTGACAATAGCTATTCTAATAGGTGAGAGGTGATATCTCATTGTGGTTTTAATTTGTATTTCCCTGGTAATGGCTGATATTGAGCATCTTTCCCTGTACCTGTTGGCCATCTGAATGTCTTCTTTGGGAAAACGTCTATTCAGGTTGAGTTGTGTTAGTTTTCCATATATTTTGGATATTAATCCCTTAGCATATATATAACTTGCAAGTATTCTCCCTCATTTAGTAGGTTGCTGTTTCATCTTGTTGACTGTTTCCTCTGCTGTGCAGAAGCTTTTAAGGTTGACGTAGTCTCACTTGTTTATTTTTGCCTTTGGTGTCAAATCCAAAAAGTCATCACCAAGACCAATGTCAGGGAGCTTACCACCTATGTTTTCTTCTAGGATTTTTATGGTTTTAAGTCTACATTTAAGACTTAATCTATTTTGAGTTACATCCCTGGTGTTAATAGTCCATTTTTGCATGTGGCTGTCCAGTTTTCCCAGCACCATTTATTGAAGAGACTATTCTCTTCTCCTTGTCTGAGATTTTTTTTTTTAAACCACAGGAGGCTCTGGTGCTAAATGCAAAAGCTTGCTGACGTCAGGGCCCTATGATAAAACGCAGGTTTTTAAAGGGGTCTGATTTCAGGTCAGTTGAAGTTTAAATTTCAGAACTGATATGGCTGAAACTCAAAAAATGTAGCTCCCTGGTTGCATGTGTGAGGAATGGTTCTTTTGGAATGCCAAAGACCCCAACACCTCTACAATAGACAGAATGTGTGTGTGAGGATCTTCTGGGCTCATTGAGCCACCACCAGGATCCAGACCCTGAATGACAGTGGGGTGCTCTTAAAAAAGAATCTCCTTTCGCTTTTTCAAGCTGAGACTTCCAATATAAATCAGAAATCATAACTTAACTGATATGGCTCTGAAGTTATAATGGCATAAAAAAAAAAAGACTTGAGACCAAAACAACTGATGTCTTTTTTTTTCTCACATGGTACATGCTCACAGGTCAGGAAATCCCACTAGCTCTACCATAAAAATATAACTAGAATCGACTTACTTCTCCTCACCTCTCCCACTATCACCATAGACCAAACCATCATTGTCTCTCACTTGGAACAGCCTCCAAACTGGTCTCCCATCATACTCTGTTCTAAACATGGCAGCCTGAGTGATCACTGAAAGTGTGCCACATGCTCTACTCTGTGTTCAGTCAGAGTAAAAGCCAAAGTCCTTACAGTGGCCCTAAGAGGTCTGGCTCCCCACTCCCTCTCGGTCATTGTCTCCGATCCCTGCCCCTGGACCACTCTGCTTGACCACACTGGGCTCCTTGCTTCTCCCTGACCTACCCTCTCAGCTCCCCTAACCCAGCTCTTTGTACTAACTCTCCCCACAGCCTGGACCCTTCTTCCCCCTAAAGGCACATGACTGACACCCTCATGATATTCAAATTTCTATTCAAATGGCACTTCTCACTGAGGCTTATCCTTACCACAGTATTTTAAGTTATCCTCATGACACACGCACATACACCCTCCCTGCCCCACTCCCTGGACACCCTGGTACGCCTAACTTGTGCCTTTTCTATCATTGATTCGTGGCTCTAGATTTGTGTCCTTTACTTGCTCATTATGTTTATTGCTCACTCTTCATCTCCTTCCACTAGAACGTAAACTCCATTTTTTGCTATTTTATCTGCTAGCATATTCTAAGCATCTGGAATATTTAACAATACATATTTGTTAAATGAATGAATTAATCACATAACCAAGGTAGGTAGATATCTAAGAAATAATCTGACCTCCCCCCTGATACCGCAAACTTTCCAGGATGCATTTAATACACAACCTGAGGACAACCTGTATTTCTGTGCTCTCAGTTTAGTTCTGCTAAGAGTGCACTCCTTGGTGATGGATTTATTTATATTCCATTTGATTTTGACCAGTGCTTCTAAAATTATCTGCAGTGAACACTTTTTTTTTAAGATTTATCCATTTATTTTAGAGAGAGGATAGAGCACGAGCAGGAGGGGAAGAGGGAGAGGGACAGAGAGAATCTCAAGCAGACTCCCCGTTGAGCACAAAGCCTGAAGCGGGGCTCAATCTCATGGCCCTGAGATCACAACCTGAGCTGAAACCAAGAGTCACATGCTTAACCAACTGTGCCACCCAGGTGCCCCTGCAGTGAAGGATTTTTAATTAAAACCTGAGGTGGACCAATACTTTTAAACATTACAATAAAACTTAATTACTAGAAAAATAAAATTTAAATATAGATGCATAAGAATAATAGTTGAGTTAATAATAAAAAAGGGTGCCTGGTGGCTCAGTCGGTTAAGCATCGGCCTTTGGCTCAGGTCATGATCCCAGGGTCCTGGGATGGAGCCCCACATTGGGCTCCCTGCTCACCGGGGAGTCGGCTTCTCCCTCTGCTGCTCTCTCTTTCTCTCTGTGTCAAATAAATAAAATCTTAAAAAAATAATAAAATATATTATTGGGTCCAATTGAAATACAGTGACTTTGTCCAGCTGCTATAAAAATTCTGAACACTACATTCCTACTGTTAAGTCATGGTGGCCACACAATGACAGCTGGAGAAACAGGCTTTGAGGACCACTAGTCTAGTCAACTAATCTAGTTCTCGTTCTTCTGCCCTCCAGGCTCTCAGCATGCCCTGTGCCCTCAGCTTAACGAGGGGTGGCCTATGTGTTTTGCTAACCCTGTCCACAGTTTCCTTCTGGAGAAAGCTTCCAGACGGCTTCTGTGGAATCCTTGCCAATTCCAGTTTAACAGAAGCCCACTTAGTTGACCTTTGGAATGTGGGGATAAAGCCTTGTCTTTCCAAATCTTTTATTCCTGTGGTGGGGAACAGCAAGGACACTGTTTTTGTACTTTATATTTCATTACGCTTGCTGTCACTAAAAGCCATATTTCTTAAAATGCAGCATGCCCAATACAGTTTGTATGTATATCTGAGAACATCTGAAATACATCTAAAGTTTTATCCATATGGATGAAGATAGTGGACAATATATTTCTCTGATTTCACCATAGTTACTAGTCTATCTCCTGGATACAGGAATCCAAAGGCTTGTATCATCCCCAAAATGGTGTGACTGTTTTAAAATTGCCACATATGTTTGGGGGGGGAGGAAGTGGAAATGTAATTTAGAAAAGAAAGAAGGCGGTCCATGCATATTTCTCTGGACATTTATCAAATACGATCCATGCCCCCAAGTTCACATTCAGTGCGCTGCAATTTCTTCTCTTAACAATACCCCAATTGAGGTTTGTGAAGTTACCAGGCGTTTGTTTTCACTTTATGTACGGGATTTCTCCATGGAGATCTGTCCATAACATGAAGGCATCCAATATCGAAAATGACACGCAATGCCTTTATTCTTGCAGTTTAATTAATGCCGTGACAACCAGTTGGCACAGCCCGCAGAGGAGCGGAGGCCTCTGGAGGGAACTGCAGGTTATAAGCAGTAAGGAAACTGTCAGGCTGCTCCTAGGGGTCCCAACAGAGCAAAAACCTGAGGCTCCCTTTGCAGCGTCGCCAGAGATAAATCCCAAGGAGAGCAAGCAACTTGGAAAATTGGGTTGTTCAGTCTAACAAAGAAGCAAGCTGATGACGGCCGAAGTCATAATGTTTTATGCATTTCAAATTTCTAGAAAATGGTTGCCCGCCTTTGAAGAAAGAATCCTTGGATCTATCCAAGCTAAGGTGAGTTCTCAGTGCCCTGAGTTCTTTAAGGAATGTCCTTCTGGGGTGATTGCCTGAGCTGCAACACGATGTCGGGTTTAGTGCGAAGAAGGCAGTTCTTCCTGCTGTAGAGAGTTAACAGAGCACCAAACACAGGGCAGGCCGGTGGGAGCGAAGCAGGGTGCCACTGTAGACATGGGCATCAGGGGGCGCCTCGGGGACATATGAGCTTCTGCCTAAGTGAAGGGAGACCTACGGAAAGAATGTTCCAGGCCAGGCGGAGAGAGGGGACCAAGACCTGAAGCAGGAGCCTGTTTGCTGGGCTGGAGAAAGAGCAAGAAGCCGGTGCAGTGGGAACGGAGGGAACTGGTGCAGAGTGGGTGGAGGTGAGTGAGTTAGCAGAGGGCCCAACCCTGATGCTTCTCCCTTATATCAAACCAAAGCTCCTTTTACATAACAAATGTTTTCAAATGGCCCTTTGCTCCCTTTTTTAATTATTATTTTTTTATTATGTTATGTTAGTCACCATACAACATCATTAGTTTTTGATGTAGTGCTCCATGATTGTTTGCGTATAACACCTAGTGCTCCATGCAATACATGCCCTCCTTAATACCCACCACCAGGCTGAGCCATCCTCCCACCCTCTCCCCTCCATAACCCTCAGTTTGTTTCTCAGAGTTCACAGTCTCTCATGGTTCGTCTCCCCCACCAATTTCCCCCAGTTTACTTTTCCTTTCCTTCTCCTAATGTCCTCCATGCTATTCCTTACGTTCCACAAGTAAGTGAAACTATATGATAATTGACTTTCTCTGCTTGACTTATTTCACTCAGCATAATCTCCTCCAGTCCCACCCATGTTGATGCAAAAGTTGGGTATTCATCCTTTCTGATGGCTGAGTAATATTCCATTGTATGTATGGACCACATCTTCTTTATCCATTCATCTGTTGAAGGGCATCTTGGCTCTTTCCACCGTTTGGCTATTGTGGACATTGCTGCTATGAACGTCATGGTACTAACACAAAAACAGACACAGACCAATGGAAGAGAGTAGAAAGTCCAGACATGGGCCCTTTTGCTCTCTTGTCATGAAATCCATAGATAATATAACCTTTACTCATAATTTTTTAAAAATTAACACAATAGACTACCTCGAGGAAGAAGTAGAAGGCTTTCCATAAAATAACTATTTCCCGGTGGTACCAAAAATTATAACGAATTAGTAAGACCCTTGCACCTACACATAAAATCACTGTGAATCTGACAGCGAACTGAGACCAGTGTGTTGGCAACTCAGTAGCATAGTGTTGCTATCAGGATAGAGGTGTTCTGAAATATGACTCGATTTTGAAGACTAGCTTTTTGTGTTCGTGGATAACTAGGTGCGTGGTAAAAATTAGTTTGTATTTACATGTAAGATAGAGTTAGGATCCAAGCTTAGGTCATAATTAATTTCAGGACTTTCAAAAGTCTGGCTGCAAACAGGACAAATAGGGTTGTGTGAAACTATTCTAAGCATGGCAACATGTCTGCCATTCCTGGTCCCCACCCACTAAATACCAGCAGCACCTCCACGTCTTTCCCAGAAGCCTCCCAGTGGAAGTACCCTCACCTGGGAGACCACGGGAATCAGCCACCACAGGGACCCTGGGTTTTCTGAGAAGGTGTTGGGAGTTTGGAGCATGACTATAGCCCAGTGCTGTCCACAGAACTTTCTACAGCGAAGAAAATTTCCATATTGGCTCTGTCCAGGAACGCAGCCTCTGAAATGTAGCTAGTGCAGCTGAGAAAGTCAATTTGTCATTTTATTTCATTTTAATTGATTCAAATTTAAATAGGCACAGGTGACTATGGCTGCCATATTGGGGAGAACAGCGAGACACTATAAACACTGATGCCTAGTGACCAGCTTTTTTCTTTTCTTTTTTCTCTTTTTAAAAGATTTTATTTATTTATTTGAGAGAGGGAGTGAGAGAGAGCATGAGAGAGGAGAAGGACAGAGGAAAAAGCAGACTCCTCAAGGAGCTGGGAGCCCAATGCGGGACTCGATTCCGGGACTCTGGGATCATGACCCAAGCCAAAGGCAGTTGCTTAACCAGCTGAGCCACCCAGGCGCCAGTTTTTTCCCTTTTGTAGTTATTCCTCCCTTGCCTTATTTTCCCGATCATTTTTTATTTTTTATCAGATTTTATTTATTTACTTGACAGAAAGAGAGAGAAAGAGAGCACAGCAGGGGGAGCAGCAGGCAGAGGGAGAGGGAGAAGCAGGCTCACTGCGCAGGGAGCCCAATGCAGGGCTCCATACTGGGACCCTGAGATCACGACCTGAGCTGAAAGCAGATATAACGACTGAGCCACCCAGGTGCCCCATGATCATTTCTTTTTGAGTTTACTGATTTATCTACACTTGAAAGACGAGCTCCCTGGAGGAGCTAGACTTGGGGCACTTGCACCATGGCTTACCTAAGAGCGAGGCAAGTTATAGGTAACAGGGCCTCCCAGAACCCCTGTCTGGCCACAGCAGCGAGTGTGCCCCTCCATGCTCCTGCCGCCTGCCTCTGGCCAGACACCGATGGACAGTGAGCCAGCCTCCCCGGGACACAGGATGTCTGAGCGCAGAAGTGCGTGTTGCTGGCAAGCACAGTCACCTGAGGGGCCACTATGTCCCAGGAACGTGAGGTTCAGATAACAGGGAAGAGGAAGATAAAGTTCAAGGGGCCAAGAGAGGAAGCAGAATGACACGAGATGGCAGCTTGCCTGGGGCGCAGTGGGGGAGGCCTTTGAGAAATGGTACAGCATCGTCAAACCGGGGGACAGAGTCACCTCCCCACTATTGTGGTGACCCAAGAGCTGTGATCCCTGTTAGGGGAGGCCCCCCTGCCAACCAGATCCCTCTCTCACTCTTTTTTTTTTTTAAGATTTATTTGAGAGAGAGAGAGAGCATGCGCATGCAAGAGAGCGAGCAGGAGTGGGTAGAGAGGGGCAGAGGGAGACAGAGTCTTCAGCAGACTTTGCACTCAGCATGGAGCCCGCCATGGGGCTTGATCTCACGACCTTGAGATCACAACCCTGAAATCAGGACCTGAGCCAAAACCAAGAGTCATACACTTAACCAGCTGTCACTTAACCAGCTGTGCCACCCAGGTGCCCTCTTCCCTCTTTTTGAAGAAAGCATTTTGTGCCTCCAGGCTTTGCTTGCCCACGTCCTCCCCTTAAAAGCGTCCCAGTTGTTCAGTGCCCAGGCCTCCCGCCACTGCCTTCCTGCAAGCTGCCCCCACACAATGCACTGCGTCTGTTTCATTCTGCTCCACTGCCCTGTGTGCCTCAATCACAGCACTTACCCCAACCAGGTGAAAGGAGGCCTCCCCTGAGCCTCTGCGTGGAGGCTGGCCCTTCCCTTCTCCTGAACCCCTCAGCACTGCCGTTGGTCATGACATGACATGGTATGTCATCCCGGTTCCCTCCCCCTCCCTGCAGGAATCTCTGTGCAGGCAAGCACAGGGGGCTCACTCATTGGTAGACCCCCTGCACAGTGCCAGGCCCAGATGGGTGCATGATGAACACCCGTATACAGGAATCTAGCTCCTTTTCTCAAGGAAAATGAGAGTCCTCGTGTGACAGGCCTAACACCCCTCCAAAGATGTCCACATCCTATTCACCAAAACCTGTGCATTTGGTGCCTTGTAGAGCAAAAGTGTCTTTGCAGATGATTAAGGATCTTGGATGAGGAGACTATCTTAGATGATCTAGGTGGAGCCAGTGTCATCACAAAGGTTCTCCTGAGGGACAGGGTAGGCAGGCGGTGACAGAAGAGGAGGTTGGAGTCAGAGAGGGATGAGAAGACAGATCCTCTGGCTCTGAAGATGAAGAGAGGGGGCAAAGCAGGAAATGCAGGTGGCTTCTAGAGCCTGGAAAAGGCGTGGAAGCAGATTCTCTCCAAGAGCCTCCAGAAGGAATTCGGGCGGGCCAACAGGTGGATTGTGGCCCAGTGAAACCCATTCTGGACCTCCTACGTCCAGAACTAAAGACACTAGATCTGTGCAGTTTTAAGTTGCGAACATCGGGGTTATTTGTTACAGCAGCACTGGGAAACTAAAACATGCTAGCGGTTCTTCAGCTCTGAGGGGCCTCTCCCTCCTGGGCAGGCGAGCAACTCCAAGGTGCCTGACCGCATGCTCTGGACACTTGTGGAGAGGGAGGGAAGCCACCACCAGGTGTATTGCCTAGAAGGAAAGAGCTACTGGAAGCAGCATTCCTGGGTCGAGGAAGGCACATCAGTGGGGTCCCTTATCTGGGGTGCAAAGTTCGAAGTCACTGCAATATGCCCTTGACTGCTTTTCAACCTTTGTGATTTGACAGAGTTTATACTTCTCTAGGTAACATTCTCACTGGCATCTATGACCCAAGTTTCTCTGGCATCTACCTCGGCCTTCCGTTCTCCTCACTGTTCCTCTCTGCAAAATTTCATCCATGCTCAGAACGTTAGCTGCCACCCATCAACTAATGAAAAATCCACTCCAAATCTGTTTTAGCTGAATTTCTCCAGAGATACTCAACATCTTAAAGGTGCCTGACTATTGGAGGGACAAGCCTAACATAGGTAAAATAATCTTGAACAACACAAAGTAACAGATGACAAGGCCCTAAATCATTTGTCAAAATCAAATGGTTTCCTGATCTTGCCACCTAACAAAGATGGACATATCACCCTGATTTGCCAAACTGGTCCTCACTTGAAGTGGATTGCTTTAATTCTATATCTCTTTAGGCTTCTGTGGACATGAACACCACCTGTAAGTCAGCATCCTCATTTTGAAAATCTTTTATCAAACAATGAGCCAAGAAATACAGTCTTCTCTTCCTCTGATAGGAGAACAGGTAGGGGAAGATTCTGAAGGAATGGGATCAATACATGTCCTCCATACAAAGTCCCACCTCTGCCCCAAGCATAACCTTTTGGGACAGCTATTGTGCACCATAAGGTGGGAAGGTCAACCACTTGCTCCCCATCACCCAGCATGTATTTCGGCCTTATGGTTCCTTGGGGCTTCTTGCACTCAGCAGGAAATATTCAGTAGACTTGGTTATAATGATACTGTCTATAAGTGACACCCTGAATTTATCGAGGACATGGCTGGATGATCCTTAAAGTAAGAGACTGTGTCAGATGGGGAAACTCTCTGTGATGGGGAAACCCTCTGTGATGGGGACATTCATCTTTGTTTTTTTTAAATGCTCATATTGGGTGCCTGGGTGGCTCAGTCGTTAAGCATCTGCCTTCAGCTCAGGTCATGATCCCAGGGTGCTGGGATCGAGCCCCACATCAGGCTCCCTGCTTGGTGGAAAGCCTGCTTCTCTTGCTCCCACTCCCCCTGCTTGTGTTTCCTCTCTTGCTGTGTCTCTCTCTGTCAAGTAGATAAAATCTTTTTTAAAAAAAATGCTCGTGTTGGCTGTCATTTGTCTGTATCAGTTATTTTCCACCTATAGTCTCCTCTCCTGTCCACTGATAATTTAATTTCACTGCTCCTGACATTGATTTGCAACCAGAATAATTATCAAATGTTATGAATCTTCCATTCAGACAGAGCACATTTACAGACCTAGTTTCCACATGAGTCCTAACCTAAGCCCCAGACTCCACTGAACACTTCTCACCCTTCAGGACACTGCTACTGAATTGTCCTTTTATGGGCTTAATATTCTGAGATGTATTCGTTTATAAAAACCAGTTTGGGAAAGGCTTTTTTTCCCAGATGACTTTATTTTTAAATAGACCTGCAATGATTCTTCTCGTTCAATAAGTTTGTGAATTTACAGATATAAGGCCGGGATGTTCAGGACATAATTTTCAAACCCTTGCTGTGTTCTTAATAAGTCCGTCACATTGTCTCTGTCACAAGTCTTAGATTTTTAAAGTACTGTGTTACACGCGGTGCCATTTTCTTCCTCTCCCCATCAGCACTCAAAAGTCAGATTCCCATGACAACTGAACCCTACTAGCTGCTCCCAACTTACAAGAAGACTGAAAACCCAGCTGAGATTGGGGGGGCACCAGCTCCAGCGGCAGCCCCTCACCATGACCCAAGAGCCTTTCCAGCAGGAAGGAGACACGCCTTCCCCACACAGGAACTTCTTGACTGTACCCCCTCTCTGAGCTACTCAAGGGCAAGCCTTCAAATGAGGAACACAAACAACCTGAGGCCCCTTGGAATACAACATCGTGCAGATACGCTGACTCCGTATTTGGCAAAGGTGAACTAAGAGACCCTGAAATTGACATCTGTGGTGTCTAGAGTTCCAAGGTTTATCTGAAGGACTCGACCTGTGACATACACAGTTTCTAGAGAACATGGTATTAAAAATACATTGATCAACCCAACCTCATCAAAATTACAGCCAGACTCTAATGGGATACAGAATGGCTTGCGTTTGAAACCTGGCTCTGCACCCATTAGCTATGCCTTGGAATGACTTTTTCTTCTTTCTGAGAGGTGTTGCAGGTTTGTCCCCACCATTTTTTTAAATTGAAGTATGATTAAAATACAATATTATACAAGTTTCATATGTGCAACATATTGATTCAACAATTCTGTACATTACTTGATGCTCACCATGGTAAGTAAGCTTAGTTGCCATCTTGTCACTGTACCGCATTATTATAACACTACTGACTATATTCCCCCTCTGTTGTACTTCTTTTTTTTAGTCTTTTTTTAAATTAACATATAATGTATTATTTGCCCCAGGGGTACAGGTCTGTGAATCATCAGTCTTATACAATTCACAGCACTCACCATAGCACATACCTTCTCCAATGTCCATCCCTCAGCCACACTATCCCTACCCCCCACCCACCGGCAACCCTTAGTTTGTTTCCTGAGATTAAGAGTCTCTTATGGTTTTTCTCCATCCCTGGTCCCATCTTGTTTCATTTTTTCCCTCCCTACCCCCCGGCACAATCCCCCTCCCTGCCTCTCAAATTCCTCATATCAAGAGAGATCATATGATAACTGCCTTTCTCTGATTTATTTTGCTTAGCATAGTACCCTCTAGTTCCATCCACGTCTTTGCAAATGGCAAGATTTTGGGTTTTTTGATGGCTGCATAGTGTTTCATTGTATATGAATACCACATCTTCTTTATCCATTCTTCTGTTGATGGACACCTAGGTTCTTCCCATAGTTTGGCTATTGTGGACATTGCTGCTATAAAAATCTGGGTGCACGTGTCCCTTCGGATCACTCCATTTGTATCTTTAGGTAAATACCCAGTACTGTGATTTCTGGGTCATAGGGTAGCCCTATTTTCAACTTTTTGAGGAATCTCCATACTGTTTTCCAGAGTGGCTGCACCAGCTTGCATTCTCCTTTCTCCGCAACCTCACCAACATCTGTCATTTCCTGACTTGTTAATTTTAACCATTCTGACTGGTCTGAGGTGGTATCTCACTGTGGTTTGATTAGTATTTCCCTGATGCCGAGTGATGTTGAGCACTTTCTCATGTGTCTGTTGGCCATTTGGATGTCTTCTTGGCTGAAATGTCTGTTCACGTCTTCTGTCCATTTCTTGATTGGACTATTTGTTCTTTGGGTGTTGAGTTTGATAAGTTCGTTTAGATTTGTGGATACTAGCCCTTTATCCTCTGCTGTACTTTTCTTCTCCATGACTTATTTCACAACTTAGGTTTCTACCTCTTAATCTCTTTTTTAGAGGAAAAAACTATTAACCCCGCCAAAGTTTTGGTTTCTTCATTGATTAGAAGGAAGAATAGTATGTCCCTTGCAGGGTTGTTGAAAATGTAGCAGAACTTTTTTAAATGGGGAATGTAAACCTAGCGTTTTCTTTTCCCCTCTTGATTTTTGCTTTTTCTGTGTTTTGCTATTATGAATAAAACCCTACAAACATTCAAATATAGTTGTTTGTATTGTTTTTGTTGGATAAAGGTTTTCATCTTTCTTGAATAAAATCTTAGGAGGATTGCTGGATTGTGTGGTAAGTGTATGTTTAGCTTTTTACAAAACAGTGTTTTCCTAAGCAGCTACCATTTGGCATTCCCACCAACATCAATAACAGAAGAAGAGTTTTTCTGGTCACTCTGAACCCTTGCTAGCACTTGTTATTTTCAGTTTGTTGTTGTCTGTCTGTTTGCTATCTTTTGCTAATCTAATCTGTGTGCAGAGGTATCTCACTGTGGTTTTAACATGCATTTTTCTACTGATTAATGATGTTGAGTACCTTTCATGTGTTTTCTACTTTATATAATTTTTGAAAAGGTGTCTGTTGAAATCTTTTGTCAACGTTTTAATGGATTGTTTCTTATTACTGAGTTGCATGAGTTCTTTACATATTCTGGATACCAGCTTTGGGTGGTTTGCCAACACAATCTCCCAATCTGCTGCTTGTCTTTTCATTTTCTTAAGTGTCCTTTGAAGAAAAATTTTAATTTTGATGAAGAATGACTTATCATTTTTTCCCTTATGTGATCTGTGATTTTTGTATCCTAATAAACCTTGACCTAACTCAAGATCGCAAAGGTTTTCTCATGTTACCTTTGAGAGTTTTATAGTTTAGGTTTTAAATTTAGATTTACAATACATTTTGAATTAATTTTTATATTTGATTCAAGCTGTGTATCAAGGTTCTTTTTGTGTGTGTATGGATGTCCAGTTGTTCCGGCATCATTAATTGAAAAGACTATCCTTTCTTCACTGAATTATCTTGACACCTCTGTCAAACATCAATTGATATCTATCTGTCACCTATCTCTAATCAATTTATAATGTATTTATAATATATACAATGTGTATTTCTCGAGTCTGTATTATGTTTCATTGACCTAAGTATACATACTTGAAATCTGTTCATGTAAATTCTCCAATTTTTTTCTCCTTTTTAAAAAATTGTTTTGAGTATTCTATTTTCTTCTCATTTCCATATAAATTTTATAATCAGTTTTGTCAGTTTTTACAACAAAAAAATCCTGCTGGGATTTTGAATGTTATTGCATTGAATTTATATATAAATTTGGGGAGGAGTGACACCTTAACAATGTTGAGTCTTTCAATTTATGAACACAGTATACAGTTGGCCCTTGAATAGCACAAGTTGGAACTCCACAGGTCCACTTATATGTGCATTTTTTTCAATAAACATAGCACAGTTCTGTAAATGTATTTTCTCAACCTTACGATTTTCTTAATAACATTTTCTTTTTCCCTAGCTTATTTATTGTACAAATCAAGAACATAATACATATATAACATACAAATCATGTGTTACTCAACTGTTTATGTTATTGGTAAGTCCTTGAGTCAATAGTAGGCTATTTAGTAGTTAAGTTTTTAAGGAGTCAAAAGTTATACATGAATTTTTGACTGCTGAATTCACTTAGGAGTCCTCAAAGATTTTTTGTAGATGCTACGGGATTTCCTACATAAAAGGTCTCTGCAAATACTGACAATTTAATTTCTTCTTTTTCAATCTGCATGATTTTTATTTCTTTTTCCTCTGTTATTACATGGGCTGGAACCTCCAGTATATTTAATTTATTAGGATTATATTTAATAGGAATGATGAGGCTATTACAGGAGTGGTGATGGTAGACATCTTTGCCTTATTTGTGATGTTAGGAGGAAAGCATTAGATCTTTCAACATTAAGTATGATGTTAGCTATAGGTTTTTCACAAGTGCCCTTTATCAAGTAGAAAAAGTTCTCTTTAATTTCTCATTCCCATGGAGTTCTGTGTTTTTTTAAGTCATCAATGGATGTTGGATTTGTCAAATGATTTTCTGCAACTATTAAAATAATCATGTGGTTTTCTTTAATCTATTGACATGATGAACTATTTAGATTGATTTTCAGTGTTAAATTAGTCTCATATTTCTCAGAAAACTCCACTTGGTCATGATGTATAATCATTTGTATATATTTACTGGTTTTGATTCATTAATATTTTGCTAAGAATTTTTTGTCTCTCTTACAAGGGATAGTGGTCTGCAAATTTCTTGTTATGTCTTTGGTTTTAGTATCAGAGTTATGCTGACCTTCTAAAATGAGTTGAAAAGTATTATGTCTTCTATTTTCTGCATTTGTATAGACCAGACTATTATTTCTCCCTTAAATAATCATTAGAATTATTAGTGAAGGATACGGCTATTCAGATTATCTATTTCTTCTTGTTTTGATAGTCTATATTTTATAAGGAATTGGCCCTTTTCATTTAAATAATCAAATTTATGGGCAAAAAATTATTTGTAATATTCTCTTTTATCCTTTTAAAGGCTGTGGAATCAGTGATTATGTCCTTCCTTACAGTAATCTGTGTCTTCTCTCTTTTTTTTGGTTAGCTTTACTAAGGTTAATCAATTTTGCCTCATCTCCCCCAGTGGTAGACAGATTTTTTTCTGTTTCTTTCCCCCAGCTGCAGTGTGCCCCTAAAGATTATTGGACTCGCTGCCTTTCTGCCAGTGGCCAGTGGTTTATGCCTTTTTTTCATGGAGAGATAGGAGAGAAATATATGAGGGAGGCTTCGTGCCCTTCCACAGTAGCTGCTTCTCCCTGTCCCAGGTCTGTAGGATGAAGGAGGATTTCTTCAGTCTCTCGTCCACCAACCTTTCTTGTGAACACTTGGTGAAGAGCCTGTGAATGCATGCAAATTCTCCTTGGGTGTGCAACTCCCAGGAATTCTATATTCTCATTCCAGCCCACATTCAGTCTTTAGTAACTTATTTAAAATTTTAGCTGAATTCTTACCAGCTTATATGACACTCAGCATCTGGCCCAGGTAAGCAAATGCTCATGCCCCATTTTTCTTTGATTTCAATTCACCTCTCTTTCTTTAGATTTCAAACTAGTTGGTTGTTCTGTACCTCAATAACTGTACCAGTTATTTGATGGGCTCATGAGAAGTCATGATTTTGCAGACTTTTTTCCTGACTTAAGGTTAGGAATGCTCTCATTTTCTATATGCTAAACAGAAGCTTAAAATCACTATATACAGCTTTCGATCTAGCACAGAGATTTTTTTCAATACCTATCAGGAAGAAGCATTGCATCCATTTGTCATTCACATATGAGGGACAAATATGTATAGTCGTGGTCTTACTCCAGAATTATGCTAATTCTCCTGTTGTTGCAATATAGCCAAAGGGCCCTGAACCATCTGGATATCACAAAGAACATAATGTTGGTTTATTGCGTTGGGTGATATGGTATTAATTGGGCCAACTGAGCAAGAACCTGCAAAGAGATGCCTTGGTATGACAACACATGTTCTCCATGTGCTATTTGGGAAATCCTCATGATGATTCAGAAGACTTCCACATCAGTGAAGTTTCAGGGAACTGATGGTGTTCTGGGATATGGTGTGACATCCCTTCCAAAGTAAATGTTAAGTGAGGCACCTGGGTGGTTCCATCGGTTAAGCATCTGACTCGATTTCAGCTCAGGTCATCTCAGGGCTGTGAGCTCAAGCCCCACATCAGGCTCTCAGATTCTCTCTCCCTCTTCTACTGCCCTTCCTCCCCCATTATTCTTCTAAAAAAAAAAGAAAGGAAGGAAGGAAGGAAGGAAGGAAGGAAGGAAGGAAGGAGGGAGGGAGGGAGGGAGAGAGGGAGGGAGGGAAGGAAGAAAGGAAGGAAGGAAGGAAGGAAGGAAGACAGAAAGAAAGAAAGAAAGAAAGAAAGAAAGAAAGAAAGAAAGAAAGAAAGAAAGAAAAGGGAGGAAGG
>LNAC01000058.1:5355170-5456122 GCA_002007465.1 Ailurus styani
AAGAAAGAAAGAAAGAAAGAAAGAAAGAAAGAAAGAAAGAAAGAAAGAAAGAAAGAAAGAAAAAGAAAGAAAGAAAAAGAAAGAAAGAAAAGTAAATTTAAAGCTATTGTACTTGCATCTCCTGTTGCTAACAAAGAAACACAATGCTTCTTTAGGTTCTGGGGAAAACATACACTATTTCTACCCATTTACCAGTGATATGGAGGGCTGCTATTTTTGAATGGGGAGCAGAGCAAGAAAGAGAATTATGGAGGATCTAGACTGTAGTAGAAGCAACCCTGTCTCCTGGGCCATACAACCCAGCATCCTGTAATAGAGATCAGTGTGGATGTTCTGTGGAGCCTCTGGATTAGAGACAAGGATGCTCTGTGGAGCCTTTGGCAAGCTCCAGTAGCCAAGCCCCTTTCAGGGCTTGAGCCAACAACTCTTGCGATGCTCTAGTGCCTTGGTAGAAGGTGAGCATCTCACCATGGGACACCAAGTGTCACATGGTCAAAACTACCCATTATGAACTGTGTACTCTCAGACCCACCAATTCACCCGCAACCATCCACTTCACAATGGAAATGATACACTAGGGTTCAATCTCAAATAGGTCCAGAGAACATACGAAAGCTGCAGGAACCAGTGGCCTAGGTCCACTATGGCACCAATGCCTCCCTCTCAGCTTATACCTACAGCTTCATGGGCAGTTTCCCTCATGATCAACTGGTGAAGAAAGAACCAGGCTGGTTTTGTTTCAAGGATGGGTAAGCTCTGTATGTGGGTGTCAAGTTGAAAACTATTGTTGCACTAGAGCCCTACTCAGTGGAAGTGAAAGACGCTAGTGAGCTGAAATCCCCTTGTGGACAGTGGTGTGTGGTAGTCCGCTTCATGAGTTAGAAGTAGCCCCACGTAAGGTTACGGTCAGACTCCGGGACACTGGTGAATGGCCTGGCTGGTTCGTTAGAAGCCCACAAGGAACTAGACTAAAAAAATCAGTGGAAAAGGCAGGCAGAGGGACATGGGAGAGTGGGCACAGACTATGAGGATCTTCTGCATCCACATGTAGAGGAAACACTGAATCACCAAGTAGAAAGAAGCCAGCTTTTGTCTTCAGCTATTCCAGGACTTGCACAATACATTCAGGAATAGCAGAGTCAGGCTATGCATGGGCCTAACAAGTATCAGTGGAGAGGGTGGAAAACAATCCAAGGAGCTGGCTTTAAACTGGAAGAGGCTGAGTTAATCTTGAATTGGGCAGTTAGTCTCTACCATCAACAGAAGTGAGGGCTCAAAAGCTAAGTGAATTTCAAAATATTTGGATTGGGGTGCCTGGTGGCTCAATCAGTTAAGCATCTGGCTTTGGCTCAGGTCATGACCTCAGGGTCCTGGGATCGAGCCCCACATTGGGCTCCCTGCTCAGCGGGGAGCCTGCTTCTCCCTCTCCTTCTGCCCCTCCTCTCTGCTCATGCTTGATCTCTCTCTCAAATAAATAAAATCTTTAAAAAATAAATAGAAGAGAGATGGAGAGATAGAGTGAGCAAAACAAACGTGATGCTTTTTTGGGGTTGTTACGCCCAAGATGTGTTTGAATTCCTTGTCCGGAGGGAAGGGGTTTGAATCTTAAATTCTCATGCTCACTTCTAACCAATTTCTAATGTCAGCTACCTTTGTGATTTTCACTTGATATCCTTTAAAAGAAGTTTACTCTAGTGTCAACCCATTAGTAGGAAACAGCCTCTTTCTGATGATCTCCTCCAAAACATGGCTGTTGCATGCAGCAAATTGTTACAGGAAATTTAAGGGTTGCACAAAATGGTCACAGCTTGAATTGTAAAGCAATAATTTAAAATTTCTCTTTGGCTGTATCACCTGTACAGTGGCCCAGCTTAAAGACTCCTTTGGTGTATGTTCTTGCCCTGATCTTTGGGAGCAAAAATACGTTCTTGTTTTTTTTAATGCAGAAGGGTTTAGTCATGTTTCTGCTGCCTTACTTCTTTCCAGGGTCTC
This sequence comes from Ailurus styani, assembly GCA_002007465.1. Lineage (NCBI taxonomy): Eukaryota > Metazoa > Chordata > Mammalia > Carnivora > Ailuridae > Ailurus > Ailurus styani. The sequence continues at coordinate 5,357,163 of LNAC01000058.1, forward strand.
ATCCTCTGCCCTTTCTGCTGCTTCTTTCCTGTATTAGGTTCCTAGTTGCTCATAATGTATTTTGTTCCCTAAGAGGCATTCTAGGGTCAGCTCTTCAGTGAATTCATCTTTTTCATCCAAACCATATAAGCATTAGAGATGATGTGTGTGAATTGTCTATTACAGTGCCAGCCATACAAATGTTCAGTTGGTATTCTTACAATCACACAGTTTTAACAGTGAAAAGCAAGAGGAAAAAGAAAAATCAATTTCTATCTCAAAGGGCAGTATGTGTCCAGAAATCCCTGTACTTTCATCTTTATCTTCCTTAGTTGTAACTGTATCATGCATCCTATGGGAAAACATAGGGAAGACTAACCAAAGGTTCCTTATAGTTTAGTAGCAACTCCCCAGGGAATGGGGTTACCTTCCTGAGGGGTTTGAATGCCGCTGTGAAGGAGCTCAGCCAGTGAACCAGAAGTTTTCTAACTCAGAAGTGTTGACCATATTTCCCCTATATGCTTTCACTTGGACACTGACAACCCCCATGTTCACATTTCCAGCCTGGGTTTCTATCCTAACTCCAGCACGTATCTACCTACCTGCCTCCATGACATCTCCTCTTAGATACCTAAGAGAAATTTCTAATTTACCACATCCACACTTGAACCCCTCATCTTTTCTCCCCTCCACACTTCTATGCATTCAGGTAAAAAACCCTGGAGTCATCCTTGACTCTTTCTTTCACAACTGATATCCAATTAATTAGCAAGTCCCGCATATATTTCTTTCAAATTATATACTGGATCTGACAACTTCTCACCACCTCCACTGTTAACACTCTTACCTGAGACACAATTATCTCTCATTTGGATTATTTTGATAGCCTGCTATTGGGCTCCTCCTACTTCTATGGCCTATTAACATAGCATCCAGTGATCCTTTTCAAAAACCTAAGCCAGATCATGTGACTCCCTGCTCAAAACTCTCCCATCTCAGAGTGCCCTGCCAGGCCACATGGGCCGAGGCCATCACCTCTCTGCTCCCGTCTCCCACCATAGGTGCCTTTGCTCCCTGTGCTCCAACTACACTGGCCTCCTTGCCTCCAGGGCTCCTGTGCTGTGGAAGAAGGGAGGGGAGACACCTGGCAGGAGGGAGGGGGCAACCAGCAGTCCCTGCTATACCGATTCAGATTGTGAGAGGGCATAAGATAAACTTCGTCTGCATGCCACGATGTTATTTTCAGTCTATGATGTTCTGTGTAGTGATTTAAAGCATGTTTACAAATTCTTTGCTCCCCTTCCTATCAAGCGAGGTAGGCGAATTCCCTTCCCTTCAAACATAAGCAGACCTTGATCACAACGCAGTCAAAGTGACATGGCCAGGAAGTGGCGAGGGCACACAGAGGGACAAGAGCTGAGCGCCGACGCCCAGCATCCATCTGCAGACATCGAGGAGGCAGCCTCCGTGTGACGGGGACTCCTCTCAAGCTGCACCAGGAGACACTGCATGGAGCCGCGCTCTGCCCAAACTGCAGATTCACCATCAAAACAAATGACTGTCGTTTTTAGGCTGTGAAGTTTGGACTGGTTTGTTATCGGGCAATAGATTAACTGGAACATCCCATTTCTGTGCCATTTGTGGTTCACGTTTGTACAAGTTAGTGTCGGTTTCACCGCCCTCCTCCTTCCATCCTTCACGTCAATTTCTCTTCTCTCCCTCTCCCCACACTTTAGTGTTTCTTTTGTTCTTTCTCCCATTTAAGTATCAGGATAAGCATTTTTAAAGAAACAATCCTATTAAAAGAGACATATTGGCCACACATGTTTGAAAATTGGTTTTTGATGCTGTCTCTTTGAGATATTAACTTTTCATTATGTTGATGTGGTTTCACATTTCAACTACTTGTATATAAATCATTTTTTAAAAAAAACTGTTGTCACTCTAAATAGTTTTGGTGATGCTCCGATCTCAAGTCCTACCGAGCATACTTCACAGGTCACTGTGAGCACTAGTCTCCACCTGACCTGTCCTTTCTTTCCCAGTATAAAAGACACGATTATGGTTTTTCTTTAAATTATGAGAATATAGCAACCAGAAGTAAATATACACAACAGTGACGTACAGAGACTATCTCTGAACATTGCCAACTCGTGATTTTTACTTCATGATTGCCTCCAATTTCTGGAATAAACTTGTGTTCCTTTTATAATAAGAACGGATTCTTTATATATAGTAGCATTATAAAAAACATGTTGGAAAGTTTCTCTCTTTGAGGGTGGAGGTCTTTTCACATTCTCTCCTTCTTAATTTCTTTCTGGTTTAATCCAGACCTTTGATCATAAAAGAAATTCAGCCAATCACCCCATGCTGCAGGGAGCTGTGGACAGTGTCCCCTTCCTTTCAACAGTTCCAAAGTTTCGTTACTACCTCAGCCGGGGGTTTCTCTCATGGCCTTCCTATTCTAGTAGTCTAAGAAAATTTCCTTTTTATTGGTACAAGTTTCATTTCTCCCATATAACTTTTAGTTATAATATCTCAAAAAAACCCAACACAGTTACTTAGATCTACTTAATTCCTTTCTCTGTAGGTCACTTCAGCTTAATAATTCCTTTTACATTCAGAGGCATTCATAGCAGCTGCCTATTTTATCCCTTGAGCTACGTGGCTCTTTCTCACGTCTTTCCATGCACTCGCTGATGAGGCTTCAGTTAGTCAACGTTGTTCAATTAAAAAAAGACTGATGTGGTAAGTAGCAGAGGTTTCTATTTCAGCTTCCTTCCTCCTGGATGTTTATGGGGTTGGTACATCTCAGTTCCTCTGAGGCTTTCTTCATTTCCAGCTGGATGAGTCCCACGGAGGATGGCAAAACCTTCTGTCCCAGAGGAAGTGAACCTAAAGAGGGCTCAGAAATTCCAGGGCGCACGTGAGCCACAGCAACACCTCTATTATTAAGAGAGTCAACCAAGAGTGATGAAATGTTTGGAACTAACAGTTCTCCACAGAAGTAAGACTCTAAGTGGGTCTGATTTTTCCTTTTGGGACCAGATACGAAATGGGACTTAGCACATGTCTCTTTTGCTGCCACTTCATTTACTGGAGAGAATGGGGTATATATGAACAGTGAAGAATTGTTACTTGAAAAAAAAAATTAACCTGCCATTCTGTGGTGGGTTGAATGGCAATAGCTATGGCCACCTTCTATATATTTTAACTCACTTCCAGATGGTTTCTTCCTCACCACGTCAAGGACATGACTTTAAGAACTAAGATCTCTGAGGCACCTGGGTGGCTCAGTGGGTAAAAGCCTCTGCCTTCAGCTCAGGTCATGATCTCAGGGTCCTGGGATCAAGCCCCACATCGGGCTCCCTGCTTAGCAGGGAGCCTGCTTCCTCCTCTCTCTGCCTGCCTCTCTCTGCCTACTTGTAATTTCTCTCTCTCTCTCTCTCTCTCTCTCTCTCTCTCTGTGTCAAATAAATAAATAAATAAATCAAAAAAAAAAAAGAACTAAGACTTCTAACTCACTAAACAGCCCCATTTTGATGACCTCTACATTTATACTTGACTGTAACTTGAATCTCAAACTTAGATGCAACTACCTACTTCACACTTCCACTTGACTAAGCACCTCAATGGCAACATGTACAAAACTGAACTCATCTTCCTCATCCCACAGATCTAGCCCTTCCCCCGAGGTTTCCTATCTCGTGGAATAACTCTACCGATGATGAGAGCACTTGCTGTCCAGGCTAGACATCTGACTCCTTTGACCACTGCTGTATCTCCTTCCCCACCAACACAATGCCTGGCACACAGCTGGTACTTAGTATTTTTTTGGATGACTATTCAATATTTGTATGGAAAATGCCATTAAATTGGACTCTCATCTCCTTCAAAGACCAATGAAATGGATTGTGGTTCATCTAAAACCCCAGCAAATCTTCACTGTCTCTAAAATCCAGACTTTTCCCTCATGCCAAAGCTACCACTATTTACTCAAACAGTTGAATGCCTTCTAAAATTCCCATCATTACTGTGCATCAACATGCAGTTAAATGAATGAATTGATTATAATTTTCTCTGCTCTACCAAATTTCTGCTTCTCATACTGTGCTTCATGAATGTGTCACTGCTGGAAAATGAACACTAACTGTGTATTCAGGGCATTTAATAGCAAATTTGAGTGAAATGTTGGTATCTTGATAGGAAAGATTTTTTTGAGCTCTACTAAGCATTTTTGAAAGCAAAATGTGTCAGCAGACTGAAATTACATGCAAAATTATCTAAACTATTTACATATGATAGACAGTCCCACTTTGTAGCAGATGAAGCTTTCAAAATGTAGGGGATGAAGCTGAATAATATCAACCTGTGGTCTAATTACTTCCAAGTCTTTGCTCGTGGCTAAAGGCATAAAATGGAAACAATTATGATACACAAGAGTGTGTCTTGAGGTAGCACTGGAGGACACTATCACGGCCCTAACTGTACACACAGGGGCAGCTGCTGCCTTCCAGATTCTATTTTAGAGACATAGGACTTAGTGCGACAAGGGATGCACTATCCCTGGACTTGGTGCATTACTTTAATTTTCTTTGCATAGTACGAGCAGTGGTGCACACCTTGAAGGGACTAAAGAGGCTGCTTCTTATGCCTGAGCTTTCCATGCTCCAGACCTTAATTACATTAAACAGTTGTGCGTTAACTAAATCCATTGGAGGTACACCACCCATTGCTCAACCATCCCACCTTGAGGGAAAACAGTGTGTCATTTGTTCTCTGATTTGATCACTCTCAGCACATGCTTTTTTTCACTATTCGACAAAATCTTGACAAACAAGTACTGAAATCTATGCATGAAAAAGAACCCAGTAGATAATCCTTCAATTTCAAAATAAAAATCCAAGGTACTATGTCCATCTGAATAATTCCAAAATCTCAAACAGGAGATACCTTCCTTAGGTGTGGTTAGGTAAAAGTACCTCTTTCCTTTCTAGTTGGAATGTTGCTACATTCCCTCACTTATCTGCTTTCTAGGCCACAAATATTTCGTATTAACAACAGCCAACATTCACTGAGCACTTACTATGCCAGGTCCCGTACCTGGATCAGGTTTCTCAACCTCAGCACTACTGACATGGTGAATAAGATAATTCTGCTATGGGACAGGCACATAAGATGTTTAGCAGTACCTCATCCCTCCACACATCCCACAGTTGTGACCAAAATGTTTCCAGAAATTGCTAAATATCCCCTGGTGGGAAAAACTGCTGCCAGCTGAGATTTATACGGCTTCACATATATCAACTTATTTAATCTTCTAAACTACTCCAGGAGGGAAGTTCTACTCTCCACTGTACAGGTGTGAAAAGAGATGCAGACAGATTCAACTTGCCTAAGGTCACAAAGCTTGTAGATACAGCTGGTATTTGATCCAAGGTAGTCTGTCTCCAGAGCCCCAACTCTTAACTCTTAGCTGGAGCCCTGACCCCTTTCTGACTTTAGGGCTTACTGAGCATAGGCTTGTTGGATCAGAATCCCTTCCAGAGTTATTGAAAAGGAATTGCTTCAGCAACGAAAACTGACTGAGGAACTGAAACTAACTTGAAAGTAAGAGAGAAGAGGGCATATGATCTCCTCCTAACTAGGTATATACCTGAGTCACAGTAACTGAAAGAAAACATTTCTCAAATTGTCAACCATATATTAAAAAATCTAAAACCCCACATCATGGTAACTTTCTTCTTCTACCACCTAAATCATTTTTAGATCCAGGTAGAACACTTGTGGAGAATAATTTAAGTGCCTCCTCTCTTTTTACAAATGATGCACCAGAACGTCAATTATGTAACAAACAAAAATGATTTCCTGATAAATTTCAACATAGTATATTTCATATATTTTATCATGCCTGGTGTTAGAAATTAAGAAGTTTATTTTTAAGATTTTATGTATTTTGACAGAGAGAGAGAGAGAACAAGCATGTGAGCTGGGGGAGGGATGGAGGAGGAGTGGCAGAGGGGGAGGGAAAGAAATTCAAGCAGACTCCCCACTGAGTGGGAAGGCCAAGGAAAGGCTAAATCCGAGGACCCCGATATCATGACGTGAGCTAAAATCATGACCTAAGTCACCCAGGTACCCTTAAGATGTTTATAAAGCATGTATTAATATTAGGGTTGAAAAAAGTCATATACTTTTTTTGAGATGAGAACTTTTAAGACTTACTCTCTCAGCAATTTTTAAATATGCAACACAATGTTACTGACTATAGTTATCCTGCTGCATAATATCACCTCCACGGCTTATTTATTTTACAACTGGAAGTTTGTACCTCTTAACTCTCTTTTACCCATTTCGCCCCCTACCCACCTCCCTGAATGACCTTCCCCTGTGGCAGTCATCAGTCTGTTCTCTGTAGGAGTTTCATTTTGTCTTTTTTATTTCACATATAGGTGAAATCATAGTATCTGTCTTGCTCTAATTTCACTTCATCTAACACCCTGAAGGGCCATCCACATAGCTGCAAATAGCAGATTTCATCCTTTTTAATGACTAAGTAGTACTCCATTGCATACATGTACCACATCTTCTTTATACATTTATCCATCGATGGACACTTGGGTTGCTTACATATCCTGGCTACTGGAAATAATGCAGTGAACACACTGGTGCATCATCTTTTCAAATTAGTTTTTCATTTTCTTCAGATAAATCACCAGAAGTAGAATTACTGGATCATATGGTGGCTCTATTTTTAATTTTTTGAGGAAGCTCCATATAGTTTTCCATAGTGGCTGCACCAACTTCCATTCCCAAGGCATCTCCTCTCTTAATGGAAATATCTGGCCCATCAGCCAGCATAATTCTCATCATTAGATTCCTTCTTTTAATTGGAGATTCATATCTTCCCATTACAGAATTCATTTGCAGATGACCCTTGTTAAAATGCTAATATCCATATTAAGCTCTGTTAGCCTTCATTTAAATAAATTAATCAAATTAGTTAGTGAGTCATTTAGCAAGCCATTAGGAAGGAAATTACAAACAGAGAAGTTCTTATGGTCCAGTCAGGAGCAGGGGAAATCTGGTTACAAGGTCTCCTGCAGGGAAGCCACACATGGGTCTGGTGGCACTTGGTGTGGCAGGACGGGACAGGCAAGGTGCTGGGCAGAGGACACGTGGTCAGCAGTGAGGAGGAGGCATGGAGAATCACTTACATTACAAAGTACATTAAGGGTACTTAGTCTCTTTTCGGTCCTTCAACCCCAGTGCCCCATTTGACAATCTCTTCTCCCTCTGACATTCCAGAGTTCTTCCCTCAAAACGTAGCTCGGTCTCAGCCTATCTAAGAAGGCTGCACAGCAGACTTGCCACTTTATAGCCAACTATGAGGGGCTGAAAACTTCCCAAGTGGCATTGCTCCTCGTTGAATCAGCTATCCACACTGCTTTCTACTTTAACGATACCTGGATTTCTACATGTAGGAAACCTAAGCCTCAAATCACAAAAAATCAAATCAAATCAGGGCTTTCCCCTGATCCTGGTTTGTCCAAACATCTTCTGGAGCACAATATTTCACCACCTTCTGTGGGGCAAGAGATGTAGAGCAAGGGTGGATGTCATCCTTTGGGAGGGAAACAGGAAGTTCATTCCTTCTCCCCGACTCATTACCTCTGAACAAATGCAAGCCCGTAACTGCTTGTTTTCTTTGATCCAGAATGTGGCAGTCAATAACTACATGAAAAGGTTTCCTATCTGGCAGCGTCTGCTGGGAGAATTTTTCTTCAAAAAAGGAATGAGAGAATAAAATGCCCCTAAAATGTAAACTAGGCTCTGTAATTAAGCACTTTAAATCTGCTTAGAACAATTTTTTTTAGTATTCAACTGCTAACAGAACTCTTCTTCAAAAATATGAACAGAAAAGAAAACCAGACCCAAGGTTCATAACCGATGTAACAGGAAAACATTTTATTGTGGAACTCTTAAAGGCCAATGGTTAAAAAAAGAAAAGAAAATCATCATGCAGATTAAAAAGCTAGGTTGGGTGGTTAATTGCAAGAGTGACCAGAAAAACCGCACACAAGCATACTGTGGATACTAAGCAGGCTTAGAGATGGAAAGCTGGCCTATATCTTGATCAAACTACCTTGCGCGCCTCTTGAGAAAATCAGGGTGAAGGATAAGCATATACAAGCTTGGATTAAAAAAAAATCAACTTCTATTTATTATATTTTGCAACTATGATCTTTTAAAACGGTGGCCTTAGGAAAATCTGCTTTGGCAAGCAACTGCAGAGGCTCCTGTGGAGAGGAAGTGAAAAGACTGGGCTTATATACAAGGGCTGCTGGCACGTTCAAAGCGCAGGGGATAGTTCACAGAGCAAAATGTAGTCCTAAGTAAATGGGTTTCAGGCAATTTCAGTGTTAAGATAACATCATTAAGAGTAGAACAGATTGTGCTCAAACCCTGCTGTTTATAATTAACACGTTGCTTCCAAATACTCCAGGGTCCCTGGTAAATAGTCTTCTGCTCACATCCACCCAGACCAATCAGAGTATTTTCATCAGATTCCATGCTGGGCCAGCACCTGTCTGGACAAATCCAATAGAGCCAAAGAACTCCTCTCCCTGGCCAGCTAAGTAGTTGGATGAACACAGCTTGGCTTAGTCATTGTCACAGTGTCCATATGGCTTTGAAGCTTGTTTTCACAAGAAATCATACAAGTATTTTATTATGTCAAAGTTCACCGTCCTATAAACAAAAATAGATAATATGTTAGCATCCTCACCCCCTAGACTGCTCAGCTTTGTATGTGTGAATCTGGGAAGCACATGCAAAATAATTCACAATCAATGCTAACCAATCCTACAATGCTATCAAAAGCACCATAATAGGAATGGAATTAATTTTATAAAATGTCATTTGGAACAAAGTTTCTTTAAAAAGTTTCCTTTTTCCTCCCATGCATAAAGTTTGCTTTTCTGAAAAAAAGGAAACGAAGTTAGAACTATTCAACATTCTGTATTTCAATTATACTACAGAAAGTTTAGATTTCATTTGAAAGCTATTTGCTTTTTTGTCTAATAACCAGAATAAAGTAATTAGAGATGCAAAAGTATTTAAATCTTCTTTGCTTCTGAACACTGTTTATCTTCCCAAACACCTGTTTTATCATTACATAATGCACAGCTCATCCGTCCTTGTTTGTAGCTTTCATTCTTTTCAGTCTTTTAACACTGGGTGACCTGTATGTGTATTGTAACTAAATCTGTATGATCCAAGAATACAACAAACAGACGATGTGAATGTATATTTTTGTACTCTGATGGCAGGCAGAACAAAATAGCAGAGAGACAGAGACATATAATTATTCTCCTTTCTCCAAACTCATTCTTCACTATAAATATTCAGACATGGAGGTTTATTATTTGAATAAATGGTCAAAATAATTAGTTATAATGATCTAGCGATAAGTATAAAATTAAAGCCTTAAACTATTCAATTCTGCAAAAATAATCATCCATGGGAGAACAGTCTTTTAAAGATTCACTAATTGCACGCTCTTATTTATTAAACCTTCATCAATTAATGTTTTTGTCTATCATTTTGTAATACACTTTCTAAAAAAGTTTCTAAGCAAATGACTGACATATCAAATATTGTTTAAAATGTGGAATGAGGAACTATGGATACTGCTTATGAAAACACATTTAAAAATAGCTCCAGTGGGCGCCTGGGTGGCTCAGTGGGTTAAAGCCTCTGCCTTCGGCTCAGGTCATGATCTCAGGGTCCTGGGATCGAGTGCTGCATCGGGCTCTCTGCTCAGCAGGGAGCCTGCTTCCTCCTCTCTCTCTGCCTGCCTCTCAGCTTACTTGTGATCTCTCACTCTCTGTGTCAAATAAATAAATAAAATATTAAAAAAAAATAGCTCCAGTGAGATGCTCCAGCTATTGTGGTACCTAATGTAGGACTGAAGAATACCTTCCTGTTTCATACCACACTCCCTCTGAAGAATACTAAACCTTTCTAAATGGTATAAAAACACTGCCAAGACAATCCTGTTATCACTAAGAGTAATAAAACAACTAAAAAGTTACTAAAATTTTTTTTAAAATTCTCAGGCATAAAGATGTAAAATATGTGGTTATTATCTCATAATCTATTTTATTTTTATGTTTTTCTTCTGTTCAATTCTAGGACCTCCCAAAAATACTGGCAACAAGGTACAACTAGCCATTTTTTTAAAATAAAGTCATAAGAAGTACAAACTTCCAGATGGACAAAATTACCAAAAAACATAAATGATAATGGTTCAAAATATCTTTTTTTAGAGAATCTTAGAAGGAAACAGACATAAGAAGCTATTTCTAACCACAGGCAGAAAGGGAAGGGGAATTTGTATATTTCTCCAGGCATATATACCCAGCGTAACTTTGGGTCTTAAGGTTATAAACCTAAAGTAACAAGATAAAGTGGACTTAATGTTAAATTTTATTATTTTGGGCTTTTGGGTTTTTTGAGATTGTGTGGGAAAAAAATTTAGAAGCAGCTAAGATTAAAACATTTAATTTCAAAACTACTAGAAGCTATTATTTGATAGAATGGGAGATTGTCATACAAAATGACCAATACAAAGAAACACCTACAATACTAAGGAGGGAAAAGGAGAAGAGAATTACAACTCCGTAGTGACAGCACAGGAGAAGCGTCTGTATCATGGACTAGGACCAGAAGAGAAAATGAACAAATGAAATAATGAGATTTGTTAGTGGTGGAACTCCCCTATTTTACTCAGTCTAGTTGGGTAACTTTAGCAGAGTTTCGGCAATAAAGTTTTCTTTGGTAGAACAAATGGACTGATGGAAAAACACTACGCTCTTCAAGTGCCTTCTAGAAGGCACTTAGAGAATCTATAAAAGCTTCACTACATTCCCTTTCTCTGCTTTGCCACTAGAAAGTACTCAAGCAAACTAAATGATACCATTAAGATTTTTGGACTTTTTCAAGACAGTAAATTATTCAGGAATTGAATATATATGATCATTCCTTTGAGAAACATTTACTGCCCAAAATGTATGAATGTCTTTCTCTATCACCCCTCCATCCCCCAATGTAAACAGGTGACTTTCCAACTGGTCCCCACATACATACAGTATTCTAAAACAAGGAAGAATTTGAAAGAATAACCACAAGAAAACATCAAAAATTATGTCACACATTCCAAAGATAACTATGCTTTACAGGACTTAGAGACAAACAATTCACTGTAAACAACACTTCAAATTTCTACAAAGAAAATTATGTGCTTTGTATGTACTTTCTCTGGCTTTTCATGGCTTCACATGCATATTAAATTTATATAAACATGATTTTAAGGTTTTGGATAGTTTTCATATAATATAGGAGATTCTTAGAACTAAAATGAATTATTTCCTATACTAAGCATATAGAAAAAATAGGATAAACACAAATAATATCAGTAACAATTTGCCTAGGAGTAGTTAATTCTTAAATCCTAATTTACATCCTAATACAATTTAGTTAAATGGCATGTCTAAAGATTTAATTTTGCCTTTATCCTTTGATTACACTTTATCAATTCTTTTACTACACTGGAATACTTTTTTTCTCATGGGATACTATTTTATTTCCTTTTACTTTTGTGGGCAGTTTGAGTTCTTTTTTACTTTGGTTCCACTGACAACTTGCAACCACACAACTTTCAGCAATCTTCTTATGTTGTCTTCCCAATGACTGTGTAAGAAAGAAACTTAAAACCATCATTCACATTAAGAACAACCCAAGGACAATTATTTAATAAGCTTCTCATCATCTTCCTTCTCCCATATTCTACCTCCATATATTGTGCTTCCTTTAAAGCCTCCCACTGCTTCTCTGTCCAAACCTTTCCACTGTTGCTTGGTCAATAAATTTCTCTACGTCCTTCACCTCTTCCATGAATGTTTTTTCTCTTCTGGGCTTAACTGAAATCTGGCTACCCCTGAAGGACCTTGCCTCCTTTCAGCTCTTTCTAATAAGGTTAGACTCCAGGCAGTCCTTTGGGTAGGGTTGGTGTCCTGGTGCAAAAAGCTCTGTTCCTCTGATACTCAGATCATTCCACTCACCATCCTGTGTCCCCCTGCCACTATGTTTTAGTCACTGATTCATGCAACACCCAGTGTGGTCTTCCTCTCCATCCCAAGATCTGCACAGTGACCTCACTGCATACCTGTCTTTCCTAACTCCAGTGGCCTTCTTTTTCTCATGATCATATTCAGAAATATTCTAACTCTAAAAACAAATTCAGCATGCTATCCTCTGATCACCAAGCTCTTTCTCTAAGCTATCTGGAACACCTTGACACAACCAGTTCACAAGCTCCCTCACTTGCTTGTGATCTACAAATACTTACTGAGTATTATGTGCTAGGCACTGAACTACTGGCCCTCTACTGGCTTTACTTCCTTCCTTCCCTTCCTAGCTTAGACTCCATGGTCCATCACTTCAAGCACTCACTTGCTAGCATCCACCAAATTTACCTGGTAAAACTTCAGTCCTAAATTTCAACAACATCCCTTTGCTCTCCCCGTACTTAGCACATGGAATGCTATTACAGACGATCTTAAGCTTCACAGATGGGTGTCACTGTAAATTCAAGGTCAGGAACTTTAAATGGGCCCTCAGTACTCCCAGCAAGTTCCTTCTCCTGACGGTACCTTCTTCCATTCCCCACAGCAGCTATTCCAAATACCCATATTCCTCTCAAACTGCTATTACTTCAGTCCTTAGTCTGTTTTGTCTCCCCATTTATTATTTTTTTAAAAGACTTTATTTATTTATTTGACACAGAAAGAGAGAGAGAGCACAAGAAGGGGGAGCGGCAGGGAGAGGGTGAATACTTAGAAAGCAGTGTTGTGTACCAGACGTGGCTGGGCGACTCAATGATGCGGCAGGGGCCAGATCACTGGCGCCTTGTAAGCTACATTAAAGATTTTTGGTTTTTTTAATCCCAAGAGTCACAGGAAACTATTGAAGACTTTTTTTGTTTTTTGGAAGTATAGCTGATGTGTAATCTTGTATTATTTTCAGGAGTACAACATATTGATTCCACAATTCTATACATTACTTAGGGCTCACACCATAAGTATAGTCACCATCTGTCACCAAACAACATTATCGCAATCTTACTGACTCTATTTCCTATTCTGTATTTTTCATCTCCGTGAATTATTTATTTTGCAACTGGAAACTCACACCTCTTAATCCCCTTTATTTATTACACCTTTATCCCCACCCATTTCTCCTCTGGCAACCACCAATTTGTTGTCTGCATTTAAAGAGTTTATTTTTTAGATTCTACATATAAGTGAAATCATATGGGATTTGTCTTTCTCACCCTGCCTTATTTCCCTTAGCATGATACCTTCTAGATCCTCCCATGTTGTTGCAAATGACAAGATCTCATCCCTTTTATATGATTGAGCAACAGTCCATGGCATATATGTACCACATCTTTATCCATTCATCTACTGAAGGACATGTGGGTTGCTTCCATATCTTGGCTAGTGAAAATAATGCTACAATAAACATAGGGGTGCATATATCTTTTCAAATTATTGGCTTTTTTTTTCATAAGGAGTTAATACCCAAAATATATAAAGAACCTATAACACTCAATATTACACCAAAAAAACCATCCAATCCAATTAAAAAAGATTAAAAGATTTTTAAAAAGAGGATTAAAAGAGATTTAAAAAATGAACAGAGGACCTGAAGAGACACTTCTGCAAAGAAGACATATAGATGGCCAACAGCCATATGAAAAGATGCTCAATGAATCATCAGAGAAATGCAAATCAAAACCACAATGACGTATCTCCTCATACCAGTCAGAATGGCTAGTATCAAAAATACAAGAAATAACAAGTGTTGGCAAGGATGGGGAGTAAAGGGAACCCTCATGTACAGTTGGTGGGAATGTAAATTGGTACAGCCCCTGTGGAAAACAGTGCCTCAAAAAATTAAAAATAGTAATACCATATGATCCAGTAATTGCGCTATTTTGTATTTACGCCCAAAAAACAAAACACTAACTCGGAAAGATATATTGAAGACTTTTAAGTAGGAGGGTGCCATTAAATTTGTATAAGATCATTCTGGCTATAGTGTGGACAAGTTATAAAGGGTAAGAGCAGACAGAAGAGCAGTCAGGAGGCTACTAGAGAAGAGATAGTCATGGCCTGGTCTAGAGAGGTAACAGTACAAAGTAAAAGTAAAAAGTGAATGAATTTGAGATCTATAGGAGGGAGTTGGTAGTCAACAGGACTGATGCTTGGATACTGCAAGTGTGGGAGAGAGAAATGTCAGGAATGACTCCCAGGTCTCAGGCCTGTACGACATGGCCGACTGCAGTATCAACCACTGAAAGAGGCAACACTGGAGGAAAGCTGAATCATTCTTTTTTTGTTGGCAGGCAGAAGCAGAGGTTAGAATTCCTGAGTTCAGTTTTGGAAATGTATTGATGTAGCTGAGAAACATCCAATAAAGGTCAAGAATATTAGAATTAAAGGTCTGGCCTTTAAAAACTGAGGAGTTATTAATATAGAGATGGTTGTTTTAAGTCATGGGTATAGCTAAAATTGCCTAGGGAAGAAGCACAATATGAAAAGAGAAAAGAGCCAGGTCTCAAGGACCAACTACATTTAAAGGTCAGATGGAAAGGATAAGCTGGCAAAAGAGCCTTAGAAAAAACAGCAAAGAATAAAGAGGAAAACCAGAAGACTGGAATCATGGGTTCAAAGAAAAGAGTTTTAAGAGAGTGGTCATCAGTGTTAGATGCCACTGAGAAGACAAACAGCCTGAGAACATTTCAAAAAAGGTTCTGAGGAAGATGGAGGAGATAAAATTCAGATCACAGGTAGAAGAGAGACCCCCACCTACTGAAAAAGGAAGGAGAGAAGATGAATACCAGTGTAGGTAGCTGAAGGAGTTCCCAACTGATGGTTACAATTTTGTTCTGTAAAACAGGTGAATGTTGAACAGAATGAATTGGGAAAGAGTAAAAAAAAAAAGCCTGTGAGCCATGTGCTCTATTCTTCAATACATGCGGTGGAATGGGTGGGAGAGTGGTAAAGATAAGCATAAAGAGAATGGGGAAACAGCCACATTGCACAAGGCCCAAAAGTCCACGTTTCTACAAGTTGGGGGCACTAGCAATCTGGAAGTGGCAACCAAAAGGAAAGGCGGCACTGAAGGAGTACCCAACCTTGAGAGATCAATGCATGAGAAAATAAGAAGCTACCATTAAAGGTAACTCCAGGAGAAGGAGTACACCCAGGTAAGAATCAGGTTTTCATTAAGGCAATGAAGAAGAATATTAGGAAAAGACGACAGGATATGGGAGGGAGAGAAAGAAAGAACGGAAGAGTAAATGAACAGAAAAAGAACACAAAATATCATAGGGATGAGGGAGTGGAAGAGGGAAGATGTGAGAAGGAGGTGGTTATTCTTTGGACATTGCCCGAGGAAGGCAAGGAAGAGAAACCAAAAGTAACAAAGCAAGTTATAGAGATCCCAAGTTCTATGACAGAATCCCAGGTCTCCAAGTCCTGCTTCCTTCTTAGGTGGTAAATGGAAGCACATTTCTCTGGGTGTGTTTGATATCACTGATGCTATGAATTTTCTATTTGGTTCACTGTATATTCATCATATTGGGCATTCATAAGCCTCTGTCCTGTATGTTTATGTTGGGGCACAACCCAACATTTAGAGTAATGATAAAACCCCTGAAATAAATACACTTCATTCAGAAGTTATGTCTTTGATAGAGGCTCGTAGATTCAGAGTTTCTAAAACCATTGTTTAGAAAAAGAAAGGTACTGCCTTATGGTCACACTGAATACACTCAAAGTCTCTGTTCAATTTCTTCTGGGTAAAAGTTTGCCCAGTTTTGCCACAACAACACATTTAAAAACCCTCAGTTCAAGTTTTAGAGTTTACGTGCCATCAAAATATCTCAAATACCTGCATCATAATATCACAGAACTTTTTCTCTGCACACAGGAGACTTCAGGGCAGAGAACGCCAACCTGTGGACTTTAGAACGTTAGGAAGCTGTCAACTTCATTCTAGGAGATCTGCAAATCCATACCCATGTTGAGCACTATTTTTAGCCTGAATAATGTTTCATGCCTATAATTTTGAAAGGCATGTAAATATCTTCAAGATTAATTTTGAAGGATATTAAAATTGAATCTTCATAAGGGTTGGGACAGCACTGTCTTATGGACTGTCTTGTTCTACCCACCATTCTATACGCATGTTACCTCTTCTACTACATGGCCTGACAGACTGCCATCCAGCTGCAACCATGAGATGAGGTCATTTATTCATATAAATGGCTGGAACTTTTTTCCTAACAGTAAGTAGACCTCTCTGTGAGGAAATTCGTTACATTTTTAGACAGCTCTCATTTTGACATACTTTCTTCCCTAGAACTTCTAATGTTCTAGAATTACTCAGAAGTAGTCTCATCCACTTTGTACATGAAAGCCCCTAAAATACTCAAGACGGTTACTGTATTTACTTTACTCTCATACCCTTTCTTTCAGTCACGGAGGTGACATGGTTCTTCACTCTAACCGCTCTCCTCCTGCCCCCACCCCCACCCCAGCATGTGCCCATTTGTCAATGCCCCTCTTAAAAAGCCAAGCACAGGACAGCATAGCAGATTTGTTCTATCAGCAGACCTATTATATCCCCTGAATGAGACACCAGGATCGTTAAAACCTTGCCATCAACTAAAATACTCAGGACTTAAGCCAGGACTCTCCCACCTTGTTTTAGGACATTTGAGTTTTTTGTAGTCAACTGCCCATTAAATCCTACCTTGCTTCTGTGAGACCATTATCCCAGGCTTTTAAGGTCTTTCAGAATCTTCCTTCTTGCCATTTAACATATTAGATACTTCTCCCAATTTTATGTCATTTGTAAATTGATGAGAGGGTTCATTCTACAGTGAAACTTACTCATTCTTGGCACTTAAATGATCTTCTCTTGCTTAAATGACTATGACATTACATTAGGAAGAACATTAATTTTTATATTTAGTATATCATTTACATAATTCAAGACATTTTACATGAACGATTATTCTGTGCTTACCTAGCAATAGCTCTGATGAAATCTAGAGATACTGTGCATTTGTATTTTGGTCCATCGAGCTGATCATCATGGCCAACCAGGGTTAATAGCTGAAGGGTCACTAGAGAGGTAATCTAAAAATAAGAAAACATTTTTATGAGCTGTTTTGATGAGATTACATGATGCCCTCATTTCTAAAACATTTTCTATATAGCTCCTTTGATAAAGATACATAACTGAATTCATAAGAATAACTACAAAGAATATAACTTTGAAATTGGCATACCAAATTTGTACATACACTTAAAGTCCTGGTTAACAGGACAATCAGTCTTTAAGGATTCCACTAGAGACAGCTTTGTTTCATTAATGACTCACACGTTTGCTAATCTTTAAAAACTACAAATAAAGCACATTCCTTCTGTACTCAGAATTTTATGGAGTCTCTATCTTAACACCTCAGAATATCAAATCTGCACTCCCTTGAGAATTGAGCAGTTAAAATGTGGATGTGGGCCTTTTTCAGAGTTGGATAATTGGTTAGATGAGAGATAAATACATCCATCAGACCTGGGATTAGTCTTGATCACCAATTGGGTAATCAGGAAAACACCAAAAGGATTAACACTGGCAAAACTAAAAGTGCATTTTAACAGGTCAAATCAAAATATAAGATAACTTCACATTCATAAGCCCAGCAAAAGTATTATGTATGCTAATATCCAAGAAAGAAAGTTGATCCAAGAGCTGGAATTCTTTGAGCAGCCCATTCTATTTTCCCAATTTCTTCCCCACTCCTCACCCCCCCCCAATTTCTTATTCTCATCTGCTAGATAACATGAGAAGAGGTCAGCAATGGCAACAAGAAAAGATAAGGAAACTTGCTTTGTGACAATATAAGGGATAAGAGGTTTTTTTTTTTTTAAAGATTTATTTTTATTTATTTTTTTGACAGAGAGAGAGAGATCACAAGTAGGCAGAGAGGCAGGCAGAGAGGGAGAGAAGGAAGCAGGCTCCCCGCTGAGCAGGGAGCCCAATGTGGGCCTCGATCCCAGGACCCTGAGATCATGACCTGAGCAGAAGGCAGAGGCTTTAACCCACTGAGCCACCCAGGCACCCAAGGGATAAGAGTTTTTAAATATGTAATACCTAATCACAAGTCTTAAGAATTAAAAATACTTAATTTGAGACTAATACTTTGTAGATGCTCAGTAAACATTCTGTAAGTGATTAAAAACAATAATAACAATAATGATTTGCTTGATACCAAGTACTCTATACAGTGTCTCACTTATTCCTCAAAACCTGAGGAGGTGGACATTATTACACTCACTTTATAGATGAGCCTTAAAGGTGTTAAATAACTTTCTCCAGATCCTAGAGCTGGTAGGTGGCTTAGCAAGATTTCAAACCTAGAGTCCCCTGCTCATCCTACTACACCACACAGACTCCATTCTGTCTCCATTTTAAAGAGAAAAGTGTTATGCAGTGTTCAGTCAGCTGTCATTACTTTATTAACAAATTAAAAAATGAACAGATGGTAGATTATACAGTATTTTATATACAGAAAATTCTATATTTAGCAAATATGAAGCATTTTTGCTAATTAGAAAAACATTTTGTGTTAATACCTCAAAATATGAAGTTCTGCACTCAAAAATCTAAGACTTTAATTTCTAATTCAGTATCACAAATTAGGTTATACCTTGAAACGTTTTTTTTTTTTTAAAGATTTTATTTATTTATTTCATAGAGGGAGAGAGATCACAAGGAGGCAGAGAGGCAGGCAGAGAGGGGGGGGAAGCAGGCTCCCCGCTGAGCAGGGAGCCCGATGCGGCCTCGATCCCAGGACCCTGAGATCATGACCTGAGCCGAAAGCAGAGGCTTTAACCCACTGAGCCACCCAGGCGCCCGAAACGTTTTTTATAGATGTGTGTGTGTTGAAAAGAGTTATGCATTCTGCAGTTGCTGTACACTGTTTTACAGGTCTATTAGAAAAAGCTTATTTGTAGAGTTGAAGTCTTATAATCAACAGTTTTTATCTTTTATCTATCAAAATTGACAAGAGGCATTAAAATTCTTCCATTATGAGGAGTCTGTCCTTTTCTTTCTGTAGTTAGTTTTTGCTTTATATTTTTGAACCTGTTATTCAGTGCATGCACTTAAAACCACTGTGTTTTGCTGGTATGTTAAACCTTGTTATTATTACTACCTAATGGTCACTTTCTTCAGTAACGCCTATGCCTTACAGTGTATTTTTTCTAATATTAATATACCTATATCAACATTCTCTTAGGTAATAATTTTTTTCCTTTTTCAACATCTTATCTTCAAATTTTATATTTTCATAACTTTAGACAGTTCTCATGTAAACAGCACGTATATATGCCAGTCTGACAATCTTTACCTTTTAGTTAGACTCTATGCTCCACTTGCTTTTATTATGATATTCTAAAATTTTATTTCTACCACTATGTCAACCTTTCTATTTGTTTTTCTTTATGTGACTTTCTTGCCTTTTTGAAAAAGATTTATTTGAAACAGAGAGAGAGAGAGAGAGGGCATATGTGTGCACATGAGTGGAGGGAGGGGCAGAGAGAGGGAATCTTCAAGCAGACTTCCTGCTGAGCATGGAGCCTGATGCTGGGCTCGATCCCAGGACCCCAAGATCATGACCTGAGCCAAAATCAAGAGCCAGATGCTCAACCGAGCCACCCAGGCACCCCTCTTTCTTGCCTTTTACTGAACTGAATTATAATACTTTTCCATTCTATCATTTGCTCTACTATCTTGGAAGTAGATATTTACTCCAGTTCATTCTAATTTCTGTTTTGATTTCTTCTTTGGCCCCTAAGCTATTTTAGAATTCTTTAGTTTCCAACTCATGAAGCTTTTCTAGTATTTTTAAATTTGGAGATTTCTGGAGGGGGCGGGGGTGGGAGGGAGTTGCTAGAAGTCAGAGGATGTGGTCTGTATACTGGCAACCCTTTGAAATTTGTTGAGACAGCTGGGTTGTCCAGGAAGAAAGAAGAATGCACAGAAACCTAAATGTCACTGTGACAAAGAGTGAAACTGACCACGGTAGTCACCCTGCCTGTCCTGCCTGCCAGGCCCCTTCCCTCTATGTCCCCAAAATGCCTCCAGTGGATGGCAACTGAGCACAAAACATGCCCACAAAATGCGATGACCTCACGCCAGGCAAAAAAGGTTGGAAAGAGATAAGAATCTTCTCTCCTACTTACGTAAGCACCTATATAATATACACTGCATTTTGCCTCTTTACCTGTAAAAACTAAAATATTTATAATGTGGCTCTTACCGAAAAAGTCTGCCAACCCTCCATTAGAAAATTGCTAGTACAGATAATTAATTTAACCAATGTGGAAATCAAGATGCTCACCAATTTGCCTGAAGTGATAATGATGGGACAGTGCCAGAAAACTCAATTGGCTAGGATTTAGCTTTCCTAACTACAACTCAAAACTTTTGAAAATCATAACTAAACTGTGATCACAGCTAAGAGAGCTAACATCTAATGAGGTGTACTAGACACTTGCCTGAAAAATAGTATGTGTTGAACGAATGGGGATGATCTGTAAAAAAAAAAGGAAGCATTCAAGAGAACAGACTTGGCAGTGTGCCTCCACTAATAGGACTAAAGGGCTCCTTGCCCATTAGCTTAGAAATCTGAGTAGGTGCTCACTGTGGAGGTGGAGTTGTTTGCTGTCATTCAAAGTATTAAGATCATCCAATAGTCTCCTTCCCACTCCCACTCCTGAACCCACTCTGATTCCATGCTTAATCTTCTCATTTCAGACAAGAAAGAAGGCACATTCAAAGTTAGGAAGACCTATCTTCTTCCACTTACTACAATTCTGATTAGTCACATCAACAAACTGAGACTCACTTTTCAAAACTAAAAATAAGAATAATAATAAACTAACCATGCAGTATGTTCTAAGTATGTATGAGATAACCAAAAATGAGCAGAAAGTCAAGGTACTATTGCAATGCCTGGCACAGAGGAATTGCTCAATAAGTCATACCTATTAAGAAATCACTATTTTAATTCTGAGTTTATTGTGCTGATCAGTAAACCTAAATATCCTATCTGCTTAATAATTATTTCAATATCTAGTCTGCTTAACAATATTTATCAATAAACTGGCATTCTGGCTTATACATTTCTCTCCTGAGATTTGGCCAGTATAATTAATTCCAATCATATTCCTGAGATACTGACCACTTCTAGGAAAATCTACGAAACCAAAAACCTACGAAAAACCTAAAAGCTAACAGCCAGTTCCTGAAGGGCCCACCCAAACAACAGCTCTAGAGAGTCCTGACTCTGTAGGCTACACCACCAGACCTTACCAGTGCTGCCCCCTAGGCTCACTGAGCTGTCTCTCTGAATTGTGACATGAAAATTTTAAACTTGTTTTTACTACTTGTAGATAACATAATTTCTAGATGTGACACTAGTGTGTTTGATTGAAGTCCATAAACCTAAACCGTATCTGAAGGGAAATCAATTCCTTTATTCAAATATTTATATAAATTACTATAAGTGATAGGAAAGTTTAAAAAATAGCCAAAATTAATGAACTGGTAACACTGCTACCTATCTGGAAACAGTCATCAGACATAGATTTTCTGTGGGGATAAAAATCATTAGAAGACAATTTTATTGTTTATCAATAAATTTCCATTTACATCTTAGAGAGCCTTTGTTAAAGGGTGGACTTAAGAGAGCCAAACTTTAGTCCATCTTCTATGATCACTACAGGAATGGAGCATCAGATAATGAAGTGCAATGAATAACTGAAACTCCTTTCAATATGCAGCACAGAATTAAGTGCTTCTCTATACCACCATCATTTTTAAAATTTTTACTGGATTCACTGACCTTACCCCTAGAAGCATGTCTGTTTAGTACCTGCCCGGCTTCTTAGGCCACACTTCAGAAAAGATTCACCTGAGGCATCATAGGATTACAAACAGTCCACGCCTTCTTTCCTAGGGTTTGCCCCCAAATAATATACTGGAGTTCACAAATACCAAAATCAGTATGTATTACAAGAGGGATATAAAAAGAATATTTTTTAATCATTAACTTTAACTTTAATTTCTTAAAGTTTAAGAACAGATATTAATAGGTGAAAAGTGAAAGACTTTTTCTTGATTGATTCTGAATTAGAGAGGGATTAAAATTAAGAGTCAAATAGGTAATTAAAAAATTTCAATCCCATAAAATTCCTTCACATTTTCATTAGAAATGCAAAGAGGAAAATGAAATGATAGAAATGGGAATCCAGGTGATACAAAAATCCAAAAAGAATCCAAAGTAGCCTACAGCTGGCACAGATTATTGCTATATTCTAAGGGAAGTTATTTCTATTGTTAGTTATATTGCTATATTCTAAGGGAAGTTACTTCTATTGTTAGTACTCTTAGCTCATCTCCAGAAGAGATAAGGAAAGTAAAACTGATTCAAGGCAAAAATAATTTCATAAGCTAGTAAATGCATTTCTTAGTAACTTTTTAAATATACATATGAGTAAAGTTAATGAACGGCAAAAAAAAATTTCAAGTTATTCAATATTTTCATAAAAAATAAGAGCTTCCATTTTTCTAGTGTAAGAATTAAAGTTCAATGAAACAAAAACGGTTAAAATTAAGTTGGTTGTAAAAAACGTGTGAAATAGTGATGTGGCCATCAAATGAGGTCATCTGTAAAACACTCATCACAGTGCCTGCCTGGAACACCATATTCAGTAATATGAGGTATTATTTATATTATTACTACCTATTAGCATTATTTTTTAATTTCAAATTTAATGAGTTTTTCTAACAGCTCATTAATTTATTTAAAACTATATTATTTTATTTGAAAACACTGAATTTCCTATAGCTTTCTGAATAATATACCATGCTTGACTTGTTTAGAAACATAAAGTAAAATTTAAAACAATCTGCAGACTAAAGATATCTGTATTAAAAATACAACAAATTAAAATGTATATGGCATTTTGGACCCAGCTGTAGAAAAAATTAAGGAACACGAGAATAGTTCTGAAGAAATTAACCAAAATGATGAGTACGGAGATACAAAGAGGGAAAATATGAAAAGAGATGATTGAACGTATTTCTAATCAAAGATGGAGAAGGACAATGGAGATGGACAAGCAATATCTGAAGAGATAACACATGGGAATTCATTTGAGGAGATGAAAAACACCAAAGCACAGAATTAAAGAGCTAAATAAATCCAGAGAAGGTGGAATCAAAAGAAATCCATACCTAAAAACATCATAGAGAAAGTGTAGCTCACAAGATAAGAGGAGTTCTTAAAAGTAGTTAGAGAAGAAAACACATTACTTTCCAACAAGTGTCAGGTGGACCTACAGGTTTCTTAAAAACAATGGAAACCATAAAATAGTGAAAAGATAGCTTCAATGTACTGAAAAAAATCACTGCTAACTCAGAACTGTACACCAAGAAAAAAACAATCTTTTAACACTGAGGATGAATTAAATGCATTTCCAAACTAACAACAATCAAAGGTTTGCTACCAAGAGATCCCTACTCAAGGAAATTCCTAAAATGTACCTCTAGGTGAAGAGAAGGCACCCCATTAAAAGGTGAAATGCAAGAAGGAATGAAGAATGAAAAAAGTGAAAAATACGATCGTAATCTAAATGAATGTGCCTGCAGAAATGATAATAATAATGTATTTTGGGTTTAAAAATAAGATTAAAGTGTACAATACCAGTAATATGTAAATGGGAGTACGGAAAATGAAGTTAAAATATCCTAAGGTCCTATGGTATCTGAGAAAATAATAGTACTTACTAAATTTTGACTTTGATAATACGAATGCTGTAATTTTTAGAGTAACAGCTAAGAGGACAGAAACAAGAGTATGTAGTTCTAATTAGTAGAGAGGAAAAACTGAATTATAAAAATAATCAACCCAAAAGGAAGAAACAAAAATAGAAAGTATAAAATAACAGATACAAACAAAATTATATTAGTAATTTTATATTAAAAGTAAACTAATTGCTGAAAATTAAAAACAAAGATTGCCTGAAAAAAGTAAATCCATCTATATACTGTTTAGAAGAGATACCTCTAAAACAGAAGAATACGGGAAAGTTAAAAGTCAAAGGACAGAATGAGATACATCAAATACTAACTAAAAGGAAAAATGAAGGTATATCAACACAGATAAAACAGATTTTAAAAGAGATTTAAAGAAAGGTTCCCTTTCTTTAATGACAACATGTCATGCCCAGTGCTTATCTCTCTTACAAGATGAGTTGCTTTAGATCTTTACTACGAAGGGATGAGACACAGAACAAGACTCTCAGCCAAGGAATAATAAGGGGTCTTTGGGGAAAGAGTATACATCACTGAACATCAAGACAAATTCGTTATCCTTCCTAGTTTGGAAGCAGGTAGGAATCGTGATGAGAAAGTAGGCCTAAAATTTTAAGGATATATAGAAAAGAATTAACAGTTTCCTACGGCAAAATACATTCATTAACTTCAATCTTCTCTATTTTTCTGTAAGGGATTCATTTGCTAAAGTAGGTTAGTAATAGTCATTTGAAACTCACACAGCAATCTTCCTTATTATTAAACGCAGCTTTCTTTAATAGTTTCCTTTTACAATAGACAGAAGAAAACATTAATTACCTTTTTACTTTGCCAATGGCACTTCTTTATAATATTTCTTATAACTTCTACTTTCCTGCAATTCAAATGCTCTCATATATTTAATCCTTTAACTTGACTTGTGTGCTAAATTATTCTTATATATTTTTTCATAAAGAAACACAAAAATCTGTCTTTAGTTAAGTTAGAATTTCAAGAATATTTTTGGATAGCTTACTTTTATTACTTTTATCATATTAATTTCAACAAAATTCCAAAGGCAGTGAGTTGAACTAGACAGTCTCTGAAAGTCACTACCAGAATTCCATGGAAAATCATGTAAATTGGCAAAAGATACAGTATCACTTTAAGATACAGCAGTCAAAAACTATTATTTATAATTAATTATAAATTATTAAACTATTAATAAGACAACTGCTCAATTGGAGGAGGGAGAGTATGATACACAAAAAAACCTAAAACCAAAATGAAGCAATTAAATTAGGATGTGATTTTTCAAATTAAAAGTGACATATTTCAGAGATTGTTTTTATTCCTTGACCTTACCATATGAACAAAAACAAGATACAAATAGAGTTTAAGAGAATATTACATAAAGCAATGTACAAATATACCAACAATTTAAAAGTACTTGGCCAGTTTATTAAAACATTGCTAGAAAAAACCTGAAAAAACTCACATACAAAGATTAACTTGTGGCACGAACAGTTTGAATCTCAAACGTATTAACTTGTACCTAAAAGAAAACTTTCAGAAGAAAATACATGAAACTTGTGGAAAATTATTTCTATACATGCACAAGAATATCTACCTTCCTCAGGACTGTCCTGGGAGGGTCTGTTAATCCACCTCTTAGAGCTAGATATAGTTCTATACTGAGTCACTAAAATGGCAGAAGGAGCAGAGGAAGGGTGAAGAGAAGGGCTTTTTGCTAGCATCTCCACATCTAGAAGACCATTTTAGGTTTTAACTATAGGTCGGTATATGCGTTTTTATGAAGTACCTGTGTTTGTTGTGCACAAGATTCATTTTTTTGTAACACTGAAGCTTTTTGGATGTCCTGAGGTGACAATGTATGATGAAATGTACAGCTAGTGAATTAATCAATTTATAAGTTTTTGTTATTGACAGGAAGGAAGCATCCTGGACATGGAATTGTTAAGCTATCTCTGAGAAATGTCGGGACTTATTAGATTGGCAGCAGAGGGGCAGAAGGAAGCATAGATGGAGAGATGTGTGCAGATGTGTTCATATTTACATTGTAGTGACAACTGTTAATGTATGAGTCTCTTTGGCTGTACTATAGGAATATATTAAATGATTCAATGCAAACATACCTCCTTGCTAATATCTGAATAGTACAGATTGGATAATGAATTCTTTTAGAAGCATCATACATTGTGTACTCTGTTACTTTATGTCTCATTTCCAATTGAACATTAAGGGAATGCAGTATTTTAATTGTAACTCTGCCAATATCTTTATCTAGAGGGTTGCCATTTTTGTCTTTTAGGAAATTTTTGTCACCAAGAAAGGCAGGATTACATTTTTTTTTCTTTCAGATGGAATTGGCAGAGTGTATTCTTGGTTATCAAAATACTCGTAGTTTGGGTAAATATTCATGGTGTGTAAAAAAGCATGATACATCACTGTACGATCTTAATTCATTAAAATGCTTACTTGTGTAGATACACACATGGGACCTAGAAGTCAAACTGTAAACTGCTTGTGATTATGGATGACTGTTCTTCGTTTCTTGTGTTTTTCAGTTTCCTTTTATGCATGTTAACTTCCAAAAAATAAAATTTTTAAAACCTAAAAAAAGAATATCTATGTTCCTCTCCATTAGCCAATTCATAAAAATTACTTTTTATTTCTAATTGTATATTCATGAAACTTTTTAGAGCACCTCCTGAGTTGCTCTACTGTGCTCTACAGTAGAACAGATGCTCTACTGTGCATCTACTAATCTACTTCTTTGCCCAACTTAAGATGTTCATGATAACATACTGAAATCCTATCTCCAGGCTGCAATTAATACCTAAATATTTGATATGATCCATGGGAATAGGGCAGAAGTCTCTAGATGGTGAAGGTACTTGGGACCAGATTCATTAGATATAGTATCCTGGTTCTCTGTGTGTACACGTGCATGCATAAGGTAGAGGTGGGACGACAGTCTTTCCCATCTGCCGTAGCAACCAATCCTGTTGTTAGTCATTCCCATTGGTAAGGCCCCAAATGCAAGAAGAGATTCTGAGTAAGCCTCTGTCTCTAGCAAAGAAGAATAAACTGGAATATACTTCAGTCAATAAAATTCATGTCTTAAAAGGATTTAATCTTGATTGGGAATAAACTCCCTAAATAATAATGGTAAAATATATTTGAATATTCTGAAAAAAATGTCAGCACTAATTTATAGGTTTCTCACACAACTGAACTTTGAATTACCCTTGAATATACTGTGTAAACAAATACTAATAAAGAGTCTAGAAAGTAAGGTTAGAAAGAAAATTAAAAAAATTAAATTAAAATATAGGAGAACTTCTGGTCCAGACAAGATGGCACAGATTCATGTTTACTGGAAATAACCTAGGAAGCAATCAAAGGAGGACTCTGAAAGGTAGAAAGAGGAAGGCAGACTATTTAGGGACCCAGGACAAGAGGAACAATATAAAAGCAGGGAGTCCTGTGATTCTCTACCCGACAGCACAAAGTGATCCAGGCCTAGCATTCCCTAATTCCCAATCCAGAGCAGAAAGCTACCCAGATGGGCTTATTCCTCCCTGGAGTGAACACAAATCCTGCCCCCCCACAAAACTGACAATTTTGAGTTCAGTATCTCAAAACACTATCCCTCAAGAATAAAGTGAAAATAAAGACATTCTCAAATAAAGGAAAACTAAAGAATCTGTCATTAGCAGACCTACCTTTAAAGCACAATTACGGAAATTTCTTCGAACAAAAGGGAAATGGTAGAAGAAGGAACCCTGAGTGCCAAGAAGTAAGAACAGTGGAAAGAGAAGAAATACAGATAAATCAAACAAGCTATCTCCTCATGAATTTTCTAAATCACATCTGATTAAAAACTATACCACCACCTGATACTCAAGACAATATCAAAACCACAACAAGATACTACCTCACACCGATCAGAATGGCTAAAATTAACAACTCAGGAAACAACAGATGTTGGTGAGGATGCAAAGAAAGGGGAACCCTCTTACACTGTTGGTGGGAATGCAAACTGGTGCAGCCACTCTGGAAAATAGTATGGAGGTTCCTCAAAAAGTTAAAAAAAAAAGAGCCATCCTATGTCCCAGCAATTGCACTACTAGGTATTTATCCAAAGGATACCTACACAGTGACCTGAAGGGGCACATGTACCCCAAAGTTTATAGCAGCAATGTCCATAATAGCCAAAATATGGAAAGAGCCCAGATGTCCAATGACAGATGAATTGATAGATATGAGTGTGTGTGTGTGTGTGTGTGTGATATATATATACATATCTATCATAGAATATTACCAGCCATCAAAAAGAATGAAACCTTGCCATCTGCAACAATGTGGATGGAACCAGAAAGTATTATGCTAAATGAAATAAGTCAGAGAAGACAAATACCATATGATTTCACTCATATGTGGAATTTAAGAAACAAAACAGATGAACATAGGGAAAGGGAAGGAAAAATAAAATAAGATGAAAATTGAGAGGGAGGCCAACCATAAAAGCTGCAGAACTCCAGGAACCAAGCTGAGGGTTGCTGGAGGGGTGGTGGGTGGGGGGATGAGGTAACTAGATGATGGGTATTAAGGACGGCACTTGATGTAATGAGCACTGAACGTTATATACAACTGATGAATCACTGAATTCTACTTCTAAAACAAAACAAAACAAAAGCCAGAAAAAAAAATAAGTGGATGAATCTAAAAAAAAAAAAGAAAGAAAGAAAGAAAAGAAAGTGGGAAAGCAAAGGAACACTGACATCACTTATAAAACAAATATACAATTACTACCTAGCAATTTCACCATCAGGCATTTATCCCAGCAAACTGCGTGTTCCCACAAAAACCTATATATGAATGCTCATATAGCTTTATTTATAATAGCCAAAAATAAAACTATATAAAACAAAACAAAGAATGGGAGAGCCCAGATGTTCTTCAAGGAGTGAATGGTTAAACTGTGGTACATCCATATCACGGAATACAACCCGGCAATACGAGAAAGAATGAACTATGACACATGCAACAGTTTGGATGAATCTCAAAGGTGTTAATTATGCTGAGTGGAAAAAGCCAATCTCAAAATATTACATACAAAATAATTGTTTATAAAAAAATGCTTTTAAGATGTTATACATTTATTTGACAGAGAGAGTACAAGCAGGCAGAGCAACAGAGGGAGAGGCAGGCTCCCCACTGAGCAGGGAGCCTGATGCAGGGCTTGACCCAGGACCATGACCCCAGCAGAAGGTAGACACTTAACCGACTGAGCCACCCAGGTGGCCCTATAAAAATTCTTGAACTGACAAAACTCTAGAGATGGAGATTGGTGGTTGCCAAGGATTGGCAGAGGGAGCAGGAAGGAGGTGGGTATGGTTATAAAAACATTGTGGTGATGTCACTGGTCTGTATCTTGACTATAGTGGTAGATATATAAACCTACAGGTGGGATAAAATTTCATATAATCAATTATGCACAGACACACACATAAATAAATATATGTAAAAGTGGGAAATCCAAAAAGATTAGTGGATTGCATGAATGTCAAACTCCTGCTTTTGACACTACAGTTTTATAAGAGGTAACCTTTGGGGGAAACTGAGTAAAGGGCATACAGGCAGAGCCCGTATTATTTCTTAAAATTGAATGTGAATCTACAATTACCTCCCCAAAAATGTTTATTTAAAGAATAAACACATAAGATCCAATGAAATAAATATACAAGAAAAAGATTTTAACAATGAATAGTGAAAAATGTTATCTAGACTATGGTGATCATTTCACAGTATATGCAAATCTCGATTCTTTGTGTTATACACCTAAGAGTAAGATAATGTTGTATGTCAATTAATCCCCAATAAAAACGTACATACATATGTAAATACACTGATAAAAAACAAAAAATACAGAGGGCTTTGAGAAAGACCTTATAAACTGCCAGAATAAATTCTTTTCTCAAAATGTGTAAGTACCTATGAAGTTACAAATATCTACTTGTAGAAATAAAAACATTTTTTGACTCATATTTACCAGGGATTTAAAGAAACTACTTGATAAAATATTGCCTAAAATGGGCAAATTAGAGGCGTTAATTATTTCAATATTGATATGTTACTGTGGTGAGGCTATGTAGATTTTAAAAAGCATATACATTATGGATTTTCTTAATGAAAGCCAGATGATTAGTTATGACTTGTGGCTCAGCAGCAAAGGATTTGTAGCTGCTAGTTTCATGTTCTGAGCCCATAAAGGTCTCACAAAGTTGCTACAAACCTGTGACTTGTACAACTTATTTCCTCTAGAACATATGATTATAGCAAAACTATTATTATGTAAATCCCGGCCTGAGTGTTCTACATTTTCCCAAAATTTACTTTTTATTTCTATTTCTTAAAACTGTGAAAGTTTTTTGTGTAGGGGCTATAAAAACCAAATGGTTCAATATAAAAATGACTACAAGAAAAAATTCTGAGCTAGTCTATCAGGACTGAAAACCTTGGAGATCAATGCCTCATTTTACGGATGAGAAAACAGACATCATAAAAGGATGAATGGCATTATCAGTCCCTGGTCAGTCACCCCAAACAAATATGTTGAGGCACTTCAGCAGATGTTGCAAAATTATTTAATCCAAAAGTCCCAGTGAAAAAGAATACATACAACATGTAGACCATGTTAGAGGTTTAAAAAAATTTTTTAGAGTTGTAATAATTTTAAATTAAGCACTTAATCTTAAGAATGTTTAACATACTAAAAATGTTTAGCCAAAATAACACCTCACTTTGTTGATGAATATTAGAAGGTGGTCTGCCAAAGCTATTAACTACTGTACTAAAAACCCTAGTCAGTGTTTTTATCTTTTCTTCCAGTGTCCCTCAAAATTCCTGAGAATGATATATATGTAACCTGGCATTCCTTCTTTCCTCAGGATCTAGCAGAGGACATACAAAATCTGACAGGGGGTGGGGGTGGGGGTGGGGGGAAGAGCAGTGGGACTGGTTAATATTAGAGACCATGGGTAACAGTGGTATGGGGACTGGAGCTTATTATTGAGTCCAAGCTCTACAGATCAGATAGAGACATTGATAGATCTAGACCTCTAAATTATAGATATAGCCACTGTCGTAGGCATTTTAATTTCTACAGTCCTCCCAAGAACCCCACCATGAATTAGGTACTATACATAAACCTCTTTTTCCAGATGAAGAAACAACTTCAAAGAGGTTAGTAAATGTTTAAGGTCACTGAGCTAACAGTTTTAAGAGCAGCACTGAATTTGAATACCATCTAAATCCAAAACCCATATTCCTTATACTACCTGAAAAGGGAGCTGCAGAATACAGGAAAAGATAACTTTGTTGGGACAGACTAAGGAAAGCTTTATGGAAGAAGTGAATAAAAGGAGGATAACTCTGGAAGCATTACACACTGAAAGGGGGTTCTGTGAGTATGCAGGAGGTTAGAAACCCAGAAGCAGAGACACTGCAGACAAAACAAAGACCTTAATAAAACTGTAGCAAAAAGGATAAAATATCTCCACATAGGCAAATGTCCTGCCCCAGGGATACAGGTAATAGCTTAAGAATAATCAACAATCCTGTGAACAAAATTATCAGATGTGAGGGGTGTGATATCACCAAAGTAAAATATTAAAGTAGAATTTACTAAACCTAATGAAATGTTAACTTTTCATAATCAAACTGCATATTAGACATAAAATTACTATTTTTAAGGTTAGATTTTTGAAAGATAATTTAAGGCAGGGAAAAGCACGATTTCTTAAAATCTGAAATTATATAACACTAAAAAGGGTATTGCAAAGCAAAATTTCTCATACATTTGTGGATTAGAGATAACTTACAAAACAATTATAATAAATCATACAAAATATATAACAGTTGAAAATATTAAGTTAGGATAAACATTAAAATTTTTAAAAGCAAAGGCAATGAAAGTTTTCCCTGAAACACTGAAATCACTCTCAAGAAGTGTCATTTTAATTATTTAAGTTTAAATTTTTGCAGGGAAATTATTACCCGCCTTTTTGGTTTCTATTACCTATTAAGGCATATTCCTTTGTCAATAATTTTTAGATTTTAACCTTTTCCCACAGCTGCTTTTCTTGTCTATTGTGTCAAGCTCAAATTCAAATGAATGAATTTCAAATGAATATGAAAGTAGCCTAGGGAGTGGATTTTCAGGATTTAGATTTGGTGCCAGGAAATACAGAATAAAGTTAAAAAAAAAAAAAGCTGTACTAGAAGTCAGGATCTAGCAGAAGATATGGACAAAACTTGAAAAACGGGGAAAAGAGCTATGGGAACCAGTTAATATTAGTGTTAAGCTTGAGTCATATGCTGTCACTGATGTTTTTCCTTTAAATAAAATTTCTGGGTTTTAGCCCTTGGTTTAAAAATAAACAAAATGCCTAAAAAATCTGAAGCATCCTGCTATCAAAGAAAATAGTATTTCCCTAGCTTTCATACTACCAGCAATATTGACCATAATTAAATAATTTTATTTTACTTTAGCTTAAAATAATCAATTTGACTAAAGTCAAATGCCAAAGTATCTATTTTTCCCCTGACTAGCTCCAAGGTCATGAGGGAAGCATTCACAAAGAAAAATTACAAGTGAAAACCTCCTTATACTTGGATATTTTTAAATTTACATGTTAAATGGGGTCGTGCAATATTTACTTAATCTTTCCTCTGTGTACTATTACGTTCTTTGTTCTCATCCATGTAGGGGATGAGCTGATTATTTATGTCTTAACAAGAGGAGTTCATGTACCACAGTGAGGATTTTTTTTCCTAATCTGAGAGGCAGTCACTAACAAGCTTCAGCTGGAAGTGCTTGATGTTAAAACAGTGTGAACCTGCTCCTGGGCTAATAAACTATGTTTTTTCTGCCAACAAAAGGAAATCAATTTACAACTGTAATTAATTTTTAACATGCTCATTATTTTTATACTTTCATAGGTTGGTATCTATGTCAATTGATTTGTGAAATACCCTGTCCTGTTTGTCCTGGATGAGCTTTACAATCTGAAACATATTAAATTATTTAAATAAAAGAACTTAACACGTGATATGTTAATGCATGAGGTTCATACAACCCAACAAGCACCACATTTGATCTGATTTCAGGTGACGTGATAGTTCATGAGCATGTGGCGGACATCAAGAGAGTTCAACTGACAGTTTCACACACACAAGGTAGAGCTGATGAGTGCGGCAGTGGAAGGGAGAGGCAATGCTGTCAAAGATGCTCAAATTAAAACCATCACCTCTAGAAATTCACCTTTGAAATTTTTATTTCCAAAAAAAAGTGGGGAGTAGACTATTAGTCTTCACTTATGCTCAAATAAACAAAAACTGGCATGTATGTTTTTACATAAAGAGCTAAAGAGAGCGCCTCTAATCTCTGGAACTTACTAGCACACAAATGACTGCAAATCGTTCATATCTAGGAAGGCCATAACTGCAAGCTGAGAAAAGGAAACCATTCATTCGATGAGTGAATCTCATGTTGAAGGCACTGTGTGAAAGACACAAAAATGAAAGGACAAGGGTCTTTGCGGCCCCAAAGAATTCAATCTATCAGAGAAGACAAACACATAATAAAATGGTAATGACACAATATGAGAGGGATGCTGGTGATATCTATAAACTCAACTAACTGATTATAGAGAAGAGAATGAGTAACAGGGAGGGAGGCAAAATGTGGAGTCATTGAGAAATAGCATTTGGGGGTGCAGAGCACAAAGCATAAAAGAGAGCTCAACAGTGGTAGGGAGACAGCACATGTAACAAGACAAAAGAAAAACTGGTGTGTTTTCAGAGAGGAAACAGTTGACTGTGAATGGTGTAGACGGTGAATAAAGAAAAGTGGCAGAAAATGGGGCCAGTCTGTGAAGAACGTTATAGGAAACGCTATGGAATGGAGAACTGATTTTACAGATAATATTGCTCATTTTAAAAAATGAAGGCGGAGAAACAACATCAAATTTATTTTTTAAGATTTATACTGATGGGGCGCCTGGGTGGCTCAGTGGGTTAAGCCTCTGCCTTCAGCTCAGGTCCTGGTCTCAAGGTCCTGGGATCGAGTCCCGCACCAGGCTCTGCTCAGCAGGGAGCCTGCTTTCTCCTCTCTCTCTGCCTACTTATGATCTCTCTGTCAATTAAATAAATAAAATCTTTAAAAAAAATTTATGCTGACGACTGTATGGAAGATAAATTCAGAAGTACATGGTGACAGGGAGACCAGTCAGAATGCTGGTGCATTCATCTAATAGATAATGAAGACACATATTTAAGGCAATGGCAGCATGGGCGGGAAGAAAGGAGTATAAGCCCAAGAGACATCTGTACTTAGGAGGAAAAACAGACTGGATGTGGCGACCAACTACAGGGAAACAAAAGTGTTCAGAGATGATTTCTCCACTGAACTAAAGAGCCTGTATTATCTTTGTTTTTCTAGCACCTAACATCATGTATGTCACAAAGTATGTGTTTTGTTAAAGGATGAGTAAGTAAATGATTAGTTCTGAAATCTAGGTAAGGCTGAAAAACAGAAAAAAGGTTTAGGGAATAATTTTTGGTTTGGACGTATCAGTGTGTGATGGATATGGCATGTTCAGGTATGACTGTTCAGTTGGCAATTTGGGTCCAGAACTAGAGAGCATGATGGCTAGAAATACAGGATTCAAAAGGCATCAGCAGGCACACAGCATCTGAAGCTAAGGGAGGAGATAAGACAGTTGTGGGTACACGTATTTCCCTTTCTGATTCCTAACAGGGCATGATTACTTTTGATTCTAAGAATTCAACTCTATCACATTTAGGGTGTCCAAGGCGAGGGAGCAGTTAGGTTCTACAGATGACTTGGAACTGAGAACCCCAATTTCTCACTACGAAAAATGAAATATGTCTTTGTATGGGCAGGTGTGGTACTGGCTATTGATATATGTCTTTGTATGTATTGAAACTGACAATGTCCTCCAAAGGACTCCAATTAGTTGCAAGCTGACAAGAAATCAAGACAATTTCTCATTGGAAATCCCCTTAAGCATCAACATTTCTTCCAATCATCTTTTTATAAAAGTATTTTAAAATACAGCACACATTTCCTTAATGCAGATTTTTCCAAATCATTTATCTCCTCAACTGTTCTTATTAAAACTCCTTTCCTCATTAAAACTAGTCATAAAGCTCTAACTAAGGTATGCATTTGCCTATATAGTCACTATATTCATAGTACAGGTTTTCTTAAATAGGCACATGCAGGCACACACCCCCATACCTTCTTTTGTACTTTCAGCAAAAAAAAATCTGCCAAGTCAAATAAAATGTATTGGTGTTGAATACATTTCCCCCCAAAATGTGAACAAAGGGTATACATTTGGGATATTTATTAGAAGCACTACTAAGCTTTGAGAAAGTTGGCTATAAAATATTGCCTACAAAAATAAGGTACCAAGGTATTATTTTACTCAGAAGTAGAAAGCATAATTTATGCAATATTTTTTATCCCTTAGGCAGTATTTTACATGTCACCCTGAAGCAACGGTTCCATTTTTCTAGAGTTCAGTAAAAATGCCTATTGCTGGGCTAATATATCCACAAAGGCAAAGTGGCTCCACTGATGAAATGTACTACCAGATTTAGGGGAGACTAGAGAAGAGCTGAGTAGGGGTAAACACTGTTCTTTTACCAATGATGACAAGAAATTCAACCTTTACCCCTGGGAAACAGAGTAAAATATATTGGTTTTTTTTTTTCATCCTTAGTAATAATTAATATTAGTATTTCTTACCACCTAAGTAACTTTACTCTTTTCAAACATGAAATATCCCCAAATAGTTGTTTGTTTTTTTTTAAATCTCTGGGAATAGGCACCTACTACAGAGTGTCTGATGGCAGAACAGTAATACACCCACATCAGGGGTAGGAGTGGATTTGAGAATCTAATTTACTGCACCAGTGGAGACTGAGCACCATGGCAGTCGGGCCCTTCACTGCTAGAGAAGGGTCTGTCTCTGTCAAACAGCACCCCTGCCGACCTATTCATCAGTGAAGTAGACATTAAGTAAGCCTCCTTTACCACGTTTGCGGAGGCCCACAGTCTCCGTTGTGGTTAAGAAAAAAAATAGTAAGATTATTAGAAAATGTTAGCATTCAAGATATTTTCTGTGATTTATATAATTTACCTTAATAGCATCATGTATTTAAGTTGGATAACACAGAGAATATTGGAATGCTGGTACAAGCCAAATGAAGCATAAAGAAATCACAGAAGAATAGCTTTTCACATTTTCTATACTCTAGTATGCAGGGAATTTATTTTCAGGAAAACTGTTGTTTGCCAACCTTAATATATAAAGAAAATTACCAAACTTCAAGTCACTTCATATGAATATAAGTAAAATAAAATCACCTTATTTGGTTAAAGTAGCTTTGGTTAAAAATTTACAAAAGTAGTTTGAAATACTGTATATAAAAGAGTGAAATAATAGGGCAACTTTTTTTTTAATTTATTTATTTATTTATTTATTTATTTATTTATTTATTTATTTATTTGACAGAGAGAGAGAGAGAGAGAGAGAGCACAAGCAAGGGGAACAGCTGGCAGAGACAGAGGTAGAAGCAGACTTCCCACTGATCAGAGGGGGCTCGATTCCAGGACCACACTCATGACCTGAGCCAAAGGTAGACGCTTAACAACTGAACCACCCAGGCACCCTAGGGTAACTTTGAAACATAAAATATTTGAAATACACCCATGTAAACTTTTAAAGACCTACTTAGTTTACAATAAGCCAAATACACTACTTATTTGTCCATAACTTAAGAAGTTTCAAGGCTTAATGAGATTGTTTGATACCAATAGACAGAACTAACAGAATCTAATTTAGTTACAACCAAATTTAATTGGGTAGTAGCAAAACTTAATTATGACACAGGTATTAAACAATCAAGCCCCACAACACTAAGTTCAAGGCATGTCAGAAGGAAAGATTCAACGAATAGGTTTGTTCATTTTGCCTGGAAGAAGACATTCAAATACCTATACTGTCAAAGAACAGGGAGTACTGAAGTGAAAAATTATATTTTTATCTATGCACCTTAAATATTTTAGTATTAGTTTTCCCTTTAAGCATTTAAATATCAGTTCCCTCATTCAACATGTCTGTCCTCCCAGTAAATACACACATAGGCCATTAACCCTAGTACAAGCTAGAAGTTGGCAGCTGCACCAAGACCAAATGAAGGGAAGCCACAGACTGACTTGGAAGTCCTGAGGGCAGGGGCAGCATCCTCTTCACATTCATATTCTCTTTATCTAATACAGTGCCTGTAACATAGCAGGCCTCAATAAGGATCTGTTACATGAAATCTTAAGCAGAGAAAGAAAAATTAATTCCATCCAGGGAAAGAAGATAACACTTAAGTTGAGTTTGAAGTATGAATTAAAGTAGATTAGATTAAAATTTTTATTTTAAAATGTTTTGAGTTAAATAATATTAACAAAATCCCTTCTATACTGTAAAAAGGCCAGAAAATTATATAACCTTAGTGAACAGGTACCTATATTTGAAGAAAAATGCCAAAAGTCTGTTTTGTGTTGAATAAAAGGTTATCAGCCCTAACAAGTGTAGCAAAAACAACTTCCAGCTATAGTAAATTAGAGATGAAGCATCTGCTTCAAAAAGCTCTCACAGATAAAATAACTAAATTATCATTCTGCATTCTGACTGATGATGATTTGGAAAATATCACAATTATTAGTTTAAATATATCCTGTATAACTTATAAAACCAACAATTAAATGAGCAGAAAGCTTAAGGTTATCTAAATGCTACTACAATTAATGCAACTTTTTTGGGGAAAGATCAAGTTGATTCATGACCAAAAAATTAACTGATGTAACAAATGTAGTTCAAACATATTCCATTATGTATATGGTATCATGATGTGAGTTCACAAGCAAAGTAGAAATGGAAATGTATATTTTTGAAAAAAATATATCTGTACATTATACTTTGCTCAAAAAAATTCCCTATACTCTTAAAAATGAAAATTTATAAGAACATTTTAAATTATTTTTTCCTTATCAAATGCGTACCTAAATAAAGCCATTCAGAAATTAGATACTACTGAAAAAATTCAACTTGTCTAATGGTACATAGAACTATTTTTTAAAGGAACAATGTATGCTCCTTATTTTTCAGTTACTTCTTGATATTAATTTAGAGTGCATTCTTATAATACAG
This sequence comes from Ailurus styani, assembly GCA_002007465.1. Taxonomy (NCBI): domain Eukaryota; kingdom Metazoa; phylum Chordata; class Mammalia; order Carnivora; family Ailuridae; genus Ailurus; species Ailurus styani. The sequence goes on from LNAC01000058.1 coordinate 5,395,466, forward strand.
GATATAACACTTATATTATTTTCAAACTTCTGAAGAGTACAATTACAGTGAACTATCTTCAAAAATCTTCAAAATGCTAGCTGATCAAATAGGATCAATGTTAATATGTAATATATGTGTAATTAAATCTCATTAATTTTTTAAAGATAATTTTCCCTTTAAAAGTCACTTTACCCTACCTCCTTAGTGCAGTAGGCAGCACGTCAGTCTCATAAGTCACTTTAGAAACCACTATCAGGGGTGCCTGGGTGGCTCAGTCGTTAAGCAGCTGCCTTCGGCTCAGGTCATGATCCCGGTCCTGGGCTCGAGCCACATGTAGGGCTCCCTGCTCAGCGGGAAGCCTGCTTCTCTCTCTCCTACTTCCCCTGCTTACGTTCCCTCTCTTGCTGTCTTTCTATCAAATAAATAAATAAAATCTTAAAAAAAAAAACAAAAACCACTATCAGTAATTTTAGAAAAAAACTCTTCAGTAAGTTTATCCTCTAAGAAAAGGGAAGGCAATATGGATTAATATTTCAAAATAAGTAATATACATGATTACAATCTTAAAGAACTGTTCCTACTATGTTCCCCTAAACACAAGACTATGGAGGAAGTCAACAAGGATGAGTAAGAGAAGATACAAAAATATCAAAATGATGAAATATATCATGCAAAATTTTCCAAATCATTTTTCTTCAAGGAAAATAAAAAGACAAAATAAAAAAATAAAAAATAACCTGGTTTTAATATACTTCTGAAAAAAAAAAAGGACAATGCAGCAGTATTTCCTTTAATGATAAATGGTCTTCAATAACATATCTGATCAAAATAAAATTTGAAAGTAATACCTCTAAACTTTACTACTTCCTGCATGTAAATGGTATAGTTTACCCATTCTAGCCACACTGACAGGAAAAAAAGAATGAAAACACCAGAATTAATGCTTCGCCATTCACAAAGTTCATACACATATATAAAAGCTACATTTGTTTTATGTGAGTGACAATTTTTAAAATAATCCATGATCTTGACAACAAGATGATATTAAATTGGATCAGGCTAAGCTTATCTAAAAAATCTCAGAAAAATTTAAAAACCATATTTCAATTTGAAAAATCTAAGCATTAATCTAACATAAAACATTAAATGTGCTAACATTCTTTTACCTATTTAAGAGACTAAAAAAAATTAATGGATAGAATTTTATCTAAAATTTAATAAAGAATAAATTCAGAAGAATACCAACTACAATACAATACTGTTACTAATACTATTATGAATTTGATTATTATTCTCACTTGGAATTTTAACTTTAAAGATTCCTTAAGCCACTATTTTTATAACTTTTTTACAGGATAGATTTAAATAGATTTGAATAAAATGCAATGGAAATAAAACTGCAGTTCAAGAAAACTCTGAACATATATACCACTTGTAATCAACTTGTTATACATAAAAAATAATAAAAATTATATAACTGGTAATTCAAACTAAAAGAACAGACATTACAATGAAATAAATCCTTAAAACAGTTGCATACAGAGTAAATGATTAGAAAAATAATACATTATCATCTCATTATAGACACATAACCAACAGAAAATACTTTACTTCTAGGTAGAAAATACTCATGCAACACAATTCTTTACCAATCTTATTTACATTTTCATTAACGTGTACACATGTGTGCATACATACACGTATATATCATTAAACATCTTCAAGCAATTGTATTTTTGTTCAAGTAAGCCAATGTGTTCATTTAACAAACAGCTTTCTCTAAACATGAAAGACTATTAAGCTGTTTCCTTAGTTCACCTTAAAGCTAAAATGCAGCAATATCGCCATCTAGTGTTCATACCAAATAAGCGAGGCCAACACAAATGTGAGCATCCTTTCACTTAAAAAATTAAGTGAACTTAAGGAAATTGTCATTCCTATGGGCAAGAGTAAACTCTGATGGCTGAACGAAACAATAAAAACAGAAAAGGTCACTGCGAATCAATGGGAAGGGGAAAAAAGTAAACCTGTGGAAGAAATACCCTTTTTCTGAATGTGATTTCTGCCACATTTTGTTCTTAAACACAGTATATATGCTACTTGGATACTTTACTGACCAAGCAAAAGTAGCAGTCAACTCCTTAGGGTTAGCTGCATCTATCTCTCTGTATTCTCTCACCCTTTGAATCCCAAATGGGAATCACTGAGATCAAGTCCTAAACGCGTTGTCATCAAAGGAACACAAACAAATTCATTTAAAGCCATATTTTAAATATATAAAATTATCATTTTGATTACTGCTAGTGAGAAGAAGTAAAGAAATAAAACTTCATTTAAGTTGTTAAAGTTGAAGAGAATTTAATTAATTTCATTTAAAAAATAAAGATACGTTTAGGCCAAGCTGTTTCTTAATTACATTACAGATACTGTGGAAAGCATGAAGACTGGTGATACTGTTCTTCTCTAATCAAAGTCTCAGAATAGCTAGTAAATCTCCAAATCAGCAACCTCTTGTTGGATTTGACTGTCTATCTCTATAAACCTAGACCTGCTGCTGGGAAAATAAGCATCCAAGTATGGATGCTGCCAGGGATTTGCTGTGTGGCCTTGGGCAGATCTTTGTGGCACTGAGCTTCAGTTCCCTCTGTTTTTAAGACTAACCTAGTACGCAGCTAACTTTCTGAGATGCAAAATGCTCTAGCAACATTAAGGTCCAACCCGGAAGGCATCAAGAGCAAGGCGTGATGTGCAGCGATGGCAGTACTACCCATCCTGGACCACGGCAACGACGGCGGCTGTCACCACGATGATACAACCCCATCCACTCTCAATGAAATCGGGGCGACAGTTCACAGATGTGTCCTGCTTATTCCCAGTCCCAACCCTTTGCTCCCATCATCTCCCCTTCTTAAATCTCTAACTCTCGCCACTGGAAGTAAGATGTCAGCTTTATCTACTATTTTTCCTTTTTATTTATCCAATTTCTCATTTTTGTGTACAATAAACAGCTATCACTTACATAAACTAGAAATACTTAAGGAAACAACTCCTACTCATTCTCCACAGCCCAGCTCCGTTTTCCACCTTTTCTGTGAAGCTCTCTTTCTCTCACCCTGCCCAATCCAAAAGCGCTCTCTCTGTGCTCAAAAATTCTCGGCAGCACTATCCAGCATCCATACAGCCTTATACCATGACTTTTATTATGTTTTATCCCCTCAGGATAAATTACAAGCTTTCCAAAAGGAAAAAAAAAACCAAAACCATTTATTATCCTTTCCTCTCTATCCTTTGCACAAAGGTAATTTTGAGGCACTTGAGAAGTACAATCACATGTGATACAAATACGTTCCTTAACTGTCTACCCTCACTTCTCTAGGCTTTGGTTCTCAATGATTACTCATTGTGTCATATTGGGAATACCATTTAACCTCCCTAAAGCTCAATTCCTTTTAATAAAGATAATAATACCTGCTGTTTCATAGTTATTACAACAGCAAAAACAAAAAATAATCTACTATATGTAGAAAGCTATTAACAAAATGTAAAGTCTGATTAAAAATTAATTTCAGGGCGTGCCTGGGTGGTTCAGTCGGCTTAAGCGTCTGCCTTCAGATCAGGTCATGATCCCAGGGTCCTGGGATCTAGCCCCAGGTAGGGCACCCTGCTCAGTAGGGAGCCTGCTTCTCCCTCTCTCTGCCCATCCTGCTCCCCTCGCTCACGCTCTCTCTCTGTCTCTCTCAAATAAGTAAAATCTTAAAAAAAAAAAGAAAAGTCAACACCATACATTAGATTACAAGTTAAGCATCCATTCAGGAACTAAATTTATTTGTAGTGAATTTAAACACAAATGTTATTATTTATATATTTCTCAACCTAAAAACATATCTAGAGAATAAAATGCTCACTGCAAAATCTGAAATGCTTTTTACTAATACTACTCACATCATTTGTTTTGTCTTCTAGCCATTTATACTACGTGCTAAGAACTGTTTTTCTGGACCACTTAAGAAATCTATTGTGACTGTATTTCTAATAAACAGATTTTTCTTAAAATGTCAACTAAAAACAAACCCTTACTGACTTTAAAAAAAAGTCATATTTCATATTTTTATGCTACTGCTGCCATCTAGTGAAAATTATGAGAACTTAATCATTCTGGAAAATCTTTTTTTTAATATCACACTGTTGACATATGTATGAGGAGTAAGGATATTATAGATTACTTTCTTACAAATACAACAATTATAATAATTTAATTTAAAAATTCTTTTATTGAAAAAAGAAAACATCTGGAAACATCAAGTTGGTTTTGCCATCAAGTTATACCTGTAAATAGAAGCAAATTCAGGGATACCCTTAAATATTCTATATTTAGAATTTTCAAGTACTTACCAAGAACACTGTTCATTGTTTAGTTAAAACAGTAACATATACTAACTAAAAATCTAAATGCCTGGAACTATACTAACTATACTACCTGAAGAATTCCATAAAGACAGACAGGACAGATAATCTATTATTTAAGCTTACCTGAGAAAAGATGTTTGCTGTTGGAGCAACTCTACTGTCCACGATACTGTATAATATTGCTAATAATCTGTCTAGTGGAAATGGTTTTGGTCCGAGAAGATGATTGCTTGTCTGTAACAAAAGAACATGGATTTTCTTCTTATAGCAGAACTCACTTTCTGTACCACAAATTTCCAGTAACAATATACAAATACCCCAAAGATCCTAACAGTTTTAACTTCTAGTCTCTACATTAAAACCTTAGCTGATATAATGACTTATCTTTCAAAATTTTCTTCAAGATTTTCTGACTTAGCATAAACAGGTATTAAATAAACAACTCACAAGTTGTCCATCCCAGTCCTGAACATCACACCTATTTTGTTGTTAAAACCAGATGGTGAGTTAAGCCAGGTCATCTGTCAAAATAGTCCATAACCAAAACCAGGGTCCAAGTCCTAACTCCTTGACTAGAACTTTCTCTTTACTTTTCACTATCCATCCCTTTTTGTGCCATCACCAGGAAAATACATTTGTTCAACATTAATAGTTCTAAAAAGATCAGTTATAGTAAATACTAGCTTAGAAAACCAATAAAAGATTTGATATTTTGTGAATAAGCTGTCAGCCCGTAATAATGTAAAATTTAAAAACTGAAAGATCATAAAATGTGCATATTTGTGTACAAAGCCATATGGTACAAGGTCTTGTCACCAGAAAACTGAAGTGTTCAAGGTCCACTCCAAGATAATTTTAGTAGCACTGTTAGAATATAAGTACTCTATATTAGTGATGGCAAATAAATGGAAATCTGTATTCACAGGCATAAGAAAAACTATTTCTTCAAAGAATGACTATAAAGAAAAATACACAGAATTAGAAAATGAAGTATGTGCTTACCTCAGCTATATATATGTATCTAAAAAATAGTTTAGAAATCATTTTCCAGGTCTAAAATTTCCAGGTCTTAAATAAGAAATATCCTTTCTCATTAAATACTTCAAACATTTAGAAAAGTACAGAGGCTGATATAATAAATAATAATGTGCCCAGCACCCAATTTTATCAACCCCTAACAGTATGTGATATGTGCAAAGAAAAAAAAAAAAAGATCACATTACGGATAAACTGAAGCTCCCTTACACTCCTCTCACATCCCATGTTCTCCCTAAAAAGAACCACTGTCCAGAATTTGGTGTTTTTAGCACTTTCTCGACAATTTTTATGCTGCTACTACAGATGTACTCATAAACAATATGAAGCACTAACTGCAAGATCTAATCTCATATAAATGATATTATTTTAGACATATCACTCTACCAAGTTGCTTTTTTCCTTCAATGTTTTTGAGGTTTATCCACATTGATACATGCAGTTCTAAGACCCATTCTGAAGCAACCCTACAGAATTCCATTTTATGACAAATCACTATCTACTTCTAAAAATTCATCACTGTAATTCATCACAAATAATCCTGTGATGGACCATCCTGTCCATGTCCCCCTTGTGCACATGTGTGAGTTTCTCTAAGAGGGACTGAGAAACTAAAGTAGAATGCAGAGGGCAGAGACAATGCTGTATGATCACCAACACTTCCATCTGGGGCACAGAGAAGACTACATTTCTCAGTACCTCCTGCCCATTAGATGATTGGGGGTGAATGTGATGTCACCTACTTCCAAGCCTGGCCTTTCAGACCTTTAATCTTCTTTTAATCCTTTAATCTTCTTACCCTGTGGTGGCCACTTTAGAAATGACCATGTTTTACTTGGCATCAATACAAAATAGGGCCACCCAACCCATACTCCACTGTGTCTTGAACAAATAAATCTTTGTTATGTTAATCCATTGAAGGTTTGGGGGTTTGTTTTTTGCTACAGCACAGCTCAGCCTATTGTGACCAATACAAAGTACATTCACATATTAACTTTATCATGGCCAACCTACAGAATACACAGGCTCTTATTCTTCTACATTATCACCAATAAAATCATCAGACTTTTTTTTTTAGTTTTGCCAATCCAAGAACATGAAATAAACAGCTGCTGTTTAAAGTTTCATTTCTCAAAAAAAATAAAAACAAAGATTCATTTCTCTCATTAATGAATGGGGCTGATAATCATGTCAGGTTTGTTGGACATTCAGGTTCCTTTTTATATCACTTACCCACTTATCGACTGGATTTTTGCCTTTTCCTAATGGTTTATGTAAGTCTTAAAAAAATTCTAGGTACTAACCATTTGTTGGATGTGTGAGTTTGAGAACTGTGGTTAACATCCGGGTGTGTGTGTGGCACAGTTGGTTGAGTGTCTGACTCTTGGTTTCAGCTCAGGTCATGATCTCAGAGTCATGAGATCCAGTCCCGTTGGGTTCTGCACTCAGTGCAGAGTCTGCTTGAGACTGTCTCTTTCCCTCTCCCTCTACCATAGAAATACCATGAATTCTGCCCCCACATCAGTGTTAAAACCTAGTTTCTAGCTGAAATTCTCAGGGAAGACTTTTGTCCTCCCTTCACAAAGAAATACAGTTTGGCAGGGAAATTTCCTTACCAAATCCACTTGCTTGGAATGGAAAAATTTTCACTTTTTACATTTTCTGGTTAGAAAACACACATCCAATTTAAAATTAAAGCGTTCTAGTGGCAGGGCGCCTGGGTGGCTCAGATGGTTAAGCGTCTGCCTTCGGCTCAGGTCATGATCCCAGGGTCCTGGGATCAAGCTCCGAATCGGGCTCCCTGCTCAGTGGGGAAGCTGCTTCTCCCTCTCCCTCTGCCTGCAGCTCCTCCTCGTAAGGCATATGATATTTACCTTCCTCAGTGAAGTGGTTTTGTGTGCTACGCATGCAAACTGGCTTCCCTCCTAGCGGGGAAGGCAAAGTCTGAGAAATGCCTACTAAATCCACTATAGAGCTCATTAAAGAAAATGAAGCCCAGTAAAAATAGATCAAAAAAGGAAATCAAATCAAATTTTTGAGCTGTTAAATGGCATCAAATTCGGTGTCAAGTTACACCAAGGAAAACAGAGACAGAAACTTAAGAGTTATAAATATTTATACTAGAAAAAACTAAAACTAGAAACAACTCAGAGAAGAGGGGAATGAGACTATGGGCAAGGAGAGGGGGAAAACTGTTGCTTTTCTACATAAACTGCTGGGCAAATAATCTGGTATCACACACAGGCATTAGCTGAAATAAAAAGTAAAATCTTAAATCAGTGTCAGCTGAGGACAGAAAAAAAAGAATTATACAATCGAAGATATATAGTATTTTCAAAACAACTGTTACAATAATTATTCACATGGTTTGCTTTTTAATGTGTAATGTCTTGATTAGATTGAGAGCTTCGTGAAATGGAAACAATGGCATTCTGTTCTCTGCTCTATCCATAGCATCCAGCAGAATGCCTGGCATAAGATAAACATTCAATCAAGATTTCAAGGAAGAGAGGGAACAAAAATATAAACTAGTAGGTATATAGAGGGAGCTTTCGGTTAAGCCCAAATTTATAAAAGGATGTGAACCAAAGACAAAAGAGGCTACTGTAAAGGTCAAATCGGTAAGAATCTCATCAGAAGAACTACAGTTCCTTTACCACTAGAGACATTTTCATGAGGTCTTTGCTTATATGGTCCCCTCTGTCAAGACCGCCCTTTTCAGGAAGGACAAATGAGTGCAAATCCACTCGTTCCACAGAGGTGGTCTCAAGTGCCAGGATGTCACAGTCCTCACTGACCTTCATAAAGCACTCATATACCTCCCCCACTCTCAAAATCTTGAAATGGTTTTCTCTATCTAAAGAACAGGCCTAAAATTCTTAGCCTCATGTTCATTCTTCAATTTTCTTTATTCTACCTATTCATTTGTAAACACCCCCAAATACCACCAAGTGCTGAGACACAGAGGTGAAGAGATGGGCTTCCTTCCCTTAAGGAACTGGTGAGTAACAAAATTCTTCCATAATCTGGCCTCACATGACTTTTCTCTGAAACTCACTTCATGCTTCAGCTAATTACATTTCATTGTTTCTTTTATTTATTTATTTTTAAAGATTTTGTTTATTTATTTGACAGAGAGGGAGGGAGATCACAAGGAGGCTGAAAGGCTGGCAGAGAGGATGAAGCAGGTTCCCTGCCGATCAGGGAGCCCAATGCGGCCTCGATCCCAGGACCCTGAGATCATGACCTGAAGGCAGAGGCTTTAACATACTGAGCCACCCAGGCACCCTCATTATTTCTTTTATATGCCCTACACTTTCTCACTTCTGCTCTTGACTCTAATCATTACCTCAAGTGGAATTCTGCCTCTCCCATCTTTGCCTATCCTTTTTTTTTTTAAAGATTTTTAAATTTATTTTTTATTTATTTGAGATAGAGAACAGAGAGAGCAAGCAAGAACAAGAGCAGGGGGGAGAAAGAGAGGGAGAAGCAAACTCCCCACTGAGCAGGGAGCCCAACACGGGGCTTGATCCTAGGACCCTGAGATCATGACCTGAGCCAAAGGCAGACACTTAACCAACTGAGCCAACCAGGTGCCCCAGTCCCCATGATTTTTGTGTGCCCATTCATATGCAAGCCCTACCACAGATCCTCTCCTGACCACCCCAGCTATATGTACTCCCTCCTAACAATCCTTTATTACCCAAAGCAATACACACATAAGAAAGAAGTTACAAAATCAATGATCTGCCCATGGTGAAAAGCCTAATCAGAGAAGTCTCAGTGAAGAGACAATACCAGAAAAAATTTTCCATTCCAAGCAAACAGATCTGGTAAGGAAATTTCCCTGCCAAACTCTAACTCGTGTGAAGGGAGAATAAAAGTCTTCCCTGAGAATTTCAACTAGAAACTGGGGCTTAATGCTGCTGTGGGGGCAGAATTCACAGTACCTCTGTGGTCTGAAAACCCCCAAGGCTAAGAACTGAATTTCAAATGATCACAGGTTACTGGTGTTCTTAAGTGCCTACACAGAAGTAAACATAAAACCTTTCTAAAGGAACACACTTCAGTCCTCAAAAATTCCAAGATGAAGTTCAGCCAACAATTAAAAACTATAAAATGTTGAGCAGCAAGGCATTATATGCACATCAGTGACCAAAAAGAGAAAATGGAGAATTCGTAAATAGACAAGGACTTCTAGTATCAGAATATAAGAGAGAATATATTTTTTTCTTAAAGAAAAATGGGATTAGGAAAAATACAAAAGTGATCAGACTTGAAATGAACCAATGAAACATCTAAAAATTACAAATGGCATTATTGGAATTATAAACATGATTTAAACAGAAGAAACAAAGCTGGAGAGAAAGTCAGAACACAGAACTGAAGAGATCACCCAGAATACAGTATACAGAGACCAAAGGTAGTAAAGAATGAGAAAGACTTAAGAGACAAGGAGGACAGAGTGGGAAGGGAAGCTCTGACTTCTATCTAATCAGTGTCTCAGGAAGACATGTTAGAGAGAATGAGGGAGAAGCTAATATTTGAAAAGTTAATTCATCCGAACTGAAAAAAGGCATCGTTACTCAAATTCAGGAAACAAAATGAATCCCAATTAGAAAATTCAATTCCAGATCCACCACAGTGAAACAGTAAAAACATTAAAGGAAAACAAGAAGAGAACTTGTAAGAGGTTGTGATAACACAGGTTATCGACAAAGGAATAACAGACTAACAGCAAATTTTTTACTGGCAACAATAAAGCCAAAGACAGCAAAACAATGTCTTCAAAGTCATGAGAAAACACTACCATTTTAGAAGGGCATATTGAGAAAAACTGCTTTTAAGAATGGGACTGAGAAACAAGACTCACAGCTTCTGTGGTGTAAAGTTTACAGGTAGAACTTCTCCACCTTTTCCCAAGAGAGGCAGCGGTGGTTTGATGTACAAAGCAGAACAAGTATCTGAGCAGTCCACATGCTCCTTCTGCTAATTTCAACGTGGCCCCACACCCCGCCTTCAAACGTGCTCAGGGCCTCTGATTTCTAAGCTGTTTCAGATTCCTCAGGTCAAATCTGCTTGCTTTTAGGCTTAGGTGCCTGCCTTCTCGGCCTGTTCAGTCATCTGTGCATCTACCTACAGTGCAGTTCCAAATTGTGCAGGTCTCTCATCCACTTAGTCCCCATGTGTTCACCCTTCTTATTTCTTCAGAGTCATTTTTGTGAGGGTTTCGAAGGGGAAAACAGGAAAACCAGCTGTGTTTAGTCAAATATTCCAGGGTAATTTTTCTCATCTATGAATTCACTAAAAGAACTTGTCAACTCACTTTTATCTCACTTGAATGTGTCTTCGTCACCACATTCAACATAACAAAATACAACATTAGAACAGTACTTTATCAATAAATTCTTGCATCCAGGGCACCTGGGTGGCTCAGTGGGTTAAAGCCTCTGCTTTCGGCTCAGGTCATGATCTCAGGGTCCTGGGATCGAGGCCCATATCGGGCTCTGTGCTCGGCGGGGAGCCTGCTTCCTCCTCTCTCTCTGCCTCTCTGCCTACTTGTGATCTCTCTCTCTCTCTATGTCAAATAAAGAAATAAAATCTTTAAAATAAAATAAAATAAAATAAAATAAAATAAAATAAAATAAAATAAAATAAAATAAATTCTTGCATCCAAATGACTAATAAAAGCATGCATTTATCCACTTTCCACAGTAACCTGAATTCATGAGTTTTTCCCAAGAGAAATTAAAAGGTAAATACCTTTTCATGTTTCTTTAGAAAGTTGGTTTTCTTGATTTTCCCATGATGCTGCAGTTAAGGAAAATAATTGTTAGGATGGAAGAAAAAAAAAAAAGGTAATACTCCACAAAAACAGAAAACATAATTTAAAAAATGGCATATATAGGGGCCCCTGGGTGGCTCAGTGGGTTAAAGCCTCTGCCTTCAGCTCAGGTCATGATCTCAGGGTCCTGGGATCGAGCCCCGCATCGGGCTTCCTGTTCAGAGGGGAGCTTGCTTCTTCCTCTCTCTCTGCCTGCCTCTCTGCCTACTTGTGATCTCTCTCTCTGTCAAATAAATAAATAAAATCTTTTTAAAAAATGGCATATATAATGCTAATTTATGTATCTTAGGCTTTCTTATTTTATTTACTATCACCTAAAATATTAACATACTTTAGGGAGCTTTGACTTAGATTTTGATCATATACAAGATTACTTCTGTATGTAAAGAAAAAGGTGTTAAAATAGTGATACTTCCTAAGAGATTAACTTATTATATTGACTTAGTATAGCATGTTTGTTTCTATATAAACAAAATTTACACAGATAAATGGGTTTTTATTCAACCCTTAAGGCAGGCTGTCAATTCGCCTAAGAAACACTGATTGAGAACATTTGGTTAAGCATTTGGGATTTAATAGTGGTGAAAAAATAGGTGTGGCCCTTGCCTTCATGAACCGAAGACTACTGGGAGAGATAAACAAAACAAAAATAAAAATTTATTAGAAATACATTTAATAACGAATCAAACTGCATTTTTTTCCAAAAAGAAAACAATTCCAAAATGGCATTTCTCCAACTAATGTACACACAGAAGAGGCTCCTGAATGTTCTGGATAAGCTGTATGGAGTGCACAGCACTACTGCAGGAGCTTTAGAACAATAAAGGAGTTACCAACCTTAAAATTATTCCCATCTCTTATACTTTAACACACCCTTATTTATATATATTTTTAAATCTAGAACTATTACCTAAATTATACCTGAACTCTTCTGTGAAACTACATACTTTCCCCTTTCAGGTTGTGACCCTAATTTAAAGTCTTTGAAGAATAAGTCCTAAATATACATTTAGCAATCTCTTATTCTAATCTCTGCCCCTGAGAACTTACAGGTGTTGAGAAATTTCAAAACATTCCTGGAATCTTCAAAAACAAAGTAAAAAGGAATAATTATTACCTTAAGGAAAAACCTCTTGTCAGTTCTTGCAGGATTGTATGAAGCGAGGTATGCAGCAATTAGAATAAACTTAGAGTAATAGGGAAGCTCCACATGAGTATATGCCGACAGACCTACATAACAAAAGTCTTTTATTTAGGCATTTGGTAGGCTACCACTAGATTTTAAGTATCTTTTATCTTTTCTCACTGATCTTTTGACTTCCGTATGGTGTCCTCTGGTAAAAATGACCTACTCCCTGAGCTTAAAGTGCCATTATAATGGGCAGCGGTGGTGAACATTATTACTATTAATCATATGGTTGCTCGTTCTATTACTTTTGCTTGGCTCCTCCTATTCTGAGATCTAAATTCTACCCATTTTGCCCTTCAAAGCCACACTTTCCATTAAACTTCCCTGCTGCTCTCCTATCATACCAAAATAGAAAATCTATCCCTACTTTGTGGATTTCATTTATGACCCATGTAACTTTATACCTTGTATTAACAGTGAGTTGTACATCTATTATATTTCTTACCAAGCTATAATATTTGCTGAAGCAAACACACCTGGGTTTTGGTTTTGTTTTTGGTATCCCTATGGAAATAACTAAATGAATGGATAAATAAAACAAAGGAGCCAGTCAAATAGCATCGATTTTTATAAGAAAGGAAGGAATCTGATATTTACTGAATATCTAGCACAGACACTGTGCTAGGCGCCACCTTATTATTGAGGCACCTCCAAATCTTTGCAGTAACTTAAAGTTAGACATTCTTTTATTTTAGATGAGGACACTGAGTTGGACTCAAGGTCATACAGTTAGGGAATAGTGCAGACCAGTTATTGCAGATTTTCTAACACCAGCATCTATTTCTTTCCATTGGAACACACAACTGAAAATCACTTATACAGCATCTAGGGCATTTAGAAACCAAAACAGACAAAAGAGAATTGCAACACCACTTAATTATATACCATTTCTTCCAACCACTAGCCAGTGGTCTACTTTTTCCAATAAGAATATTTTAGACATTCGCCCAATTTTTTTTAAGTAAAGTTGTTCTATTGGGATAAAACCAAATTAATAGTTTCTTTAAACAAAACTAAAGCACAAAGCTTTTTAAACATAACCAACAAAAATGCATCCCCCAAATTGGTTTAACATAAAACTCAAGAAATACATATAAACTGAGATAAAACTGTATCATACAACTGAACAAAAGCATTTAAAGGAATTAAACTGCTTGATTTTTACATGATATAATCCAATATTTAGAAAATAGGAAAATGGTATTAGAATTATTTCCTCTCATAAATTGGAGTTTCACTTAAGAGAAAATTATTATCATGACAGTTTGTAAATTCTTTTCCACAACACTATTTACTGACTGATGCTATCTTTAGTATTAACTTCAGTATCTTGATTATTAGTAATCAATTAAAGAAATGTCTCTGGTAACTGTTTCAATACTTCCTTTGATACCTTTAAGTTGTGCGGGATCTGTGTCATCTTTCTGTAGCTTTTCCCACTGTGAACTGAAAGAAAATAGAAGAGCAATAATGGTTTGAAAATACATGAAATCTGTATATTATACTTAAAAGAGTCCTAGAAAAAGTAACTTTTTGGTTTAAGAAAATAGTCAATTTCCTTATAAATAAGACAATATATACATGTAATGTACATGTTTATGTCTCAACAAAATCATTTAGTATTAGAATACAAACTTACGTATCAATATCCAGATGTTAATTTTTTAACCTTTTCCTGATCATAATTTTAAAGATATCAACAAGTACCAATAAATAACATCACCTATCCTTCAGTAAAACTCCCAATGCTCCAGTTAGCATATTAGATGCAATTGTTATACACTATTTCTAACTCCGTAACAATCACTCTTTTTTTTTTTAAGATTTTATCTATCTGAGAGAGAGAGAGCGCTCAACTGGAGGAGAGGGGCAGAAGGAGAGGGAGAAGCAGGCTCCCTGATGAGCAGGGAACCCAATGTGAGGCTTGATCCCAGGACCCTGGGATCATGACCTGAGCCAAAGGCTGATGCTTAAGCGACTGAGCCACCCAGGCACCCCTGCATAACAATCTCTTAAAATAAGTACCATTACATCAGAAAATTGAGGCCTACAGGTTAAGCTGCCCAAGGACACCAGGCCCTTCAGTAATGGAGCTAAGACCTGAATCCTTACAGAATGCTGCAAAGTTCATGCCATTTCCACTGCCCTTCCACTGCCATTTTCTCTGCCCTTGTTCTGGGATCTTACTTGCAATTAAAACTATTAAACACCCTCAAATATTATTAAGAATATGAAGCCATGATATGACAAATAAAATTCATTAGGAAACACACTACAGTGTAAGGAAAAAGACTGCCCTGAGAGACAGAAGTTTTAGCTGTATGACCTTGAATAAATCAATAACCTTCTCACCAAAAAATAAGGCAGCTAGATGCAATGATCTGTAAGAACCCTCTCAAACTCTTTAACTCTGCTCTTAAAACACCAGTTTAAAAATAAATGCCAGACCAGAACTAAATATCCCAAATCAAACTGTACGTATTTTTTTTAAATCTGCGAGCATAGCTAAAAATTATGGAAATATAGGCATACCTCATTTTATCATGCTTCACTTCACTGTGCTTTGCAGATAGTGCATTTTTTTTTTTTTTACAAATTGAAGGTTTATGGCAACCCTGCGTCAAACACGTCTATCAGTACCATTTTTTCCTTTTTTTTTTAAGATTTTTATTTATTTATTTGACAGTGAGAGAGAGAGAAAGATCACAAGTAGGCTGAGAGGCAGGCAGAGAGCAAGGAGGAAGCAGGCTCCCTGCGGGCCTCGATCTCAGGACCCTGAGATCACGACCTGAGCTGAAGGCGGAGGCTTTAACCCACTGAGCCACCCAGGCGGCCCAGTGCCATTTTTCTTACAGCAATTCCTCACTGCATGTCTCTCTGTCACAACTGGGTAATTCTCATACTATTTCAAGGTTTTTCATTTTTATTATTTCTTACGGTGATCTGTGACCAAGTGATCTTTGATATTACTATTCTAATTGTTCTGGGGGTCACGAACTGCACCCACAGAGGCTGGCAAACTTATCTGCTCCCCTGACTGGCCATTCCCCCCATCTCTTCTTCTCCTTGGGCCTTCCTATTTCCTGAGACACAATAATATTGAAATAATGGCCTCTGAGTGTTAAGTGAAAGGAAGAGTTGCATGTCTCTCACTTTAAATCAGTAGCTAGAAAAGATTAAAGCTTGGTGAGGAAGCCTGTCAAAAGCTGAGATAGACCAAAAGCTAGGCCTCTTGCACCAGTTAGTCAAGTTGCAAAGGCAAAGAAAAAGTTCTTAAAGGAAACTGAAAGTGCTACTCCAGTACACACACAAATGATAAGAAAACAAAACAACCTTATTGCTGATCTGGAGAACATTTTAGAAGTCATGGATATGGACAGTGATATGGACAGATCAAACCAGCCACAACACTCCCTTAAGTCAAAGCCTAATCCAGACCAAGGCCCTAACTCTTCAATTCTGTGAAGGCTGAGAGGGGTGAGGAAGCTACAGAAAAAAAGGTTTGAAGCTAGCAGAGGCTGGTTCATGAGGTTTAAAGAAAGAAGCCATCTCTATAACACAAGAGTGCAAGGTGAAGCAGAAAGTGCTGAAGTAGAAGCTGCAGCAAGTTATTCCAGAAGATCTAGCTGAGATCATGAATGAAGGTGGCTGCACTGAACAAGAGGTTTTCCGTGTAGATGAAACAGCCTTCTACCAGAAAAAGATTCCATCTGAGACTTTCACAGAGCTGACTCTCTTATAAGGGGCTAATGTAGCTGATGACTTTCAGTTGAAGCCAATGCTCACTGACCACTCCAAAAATCTTAAGGCCCTTAAGAATGATGCTAAATCTACTTTGTCTGTGTTCTGTCAATGGCGCAACAAAGCCTGGATGACAGCACATGTGTACAACATGGTTTACTGAGGATTTTAAGCCCACTATTGAGACCTACTGCTTAGAAAAGATTCAACATATGACTGCTCACTGACAATGGACCTGGTCACCCAAGAACTCTGAGGGAGATGGACAAGGAGATTCATGTTGTTCTCATGCCTGCTAACACAACACCCATTCTGCATGCAGCCTCTTGATCGAGGAGTCATTTTGCCCTTATAGTCTTACTATTGAAAAAATACATTTCTCAAGGCTACAGCTGCCAAAGATAGTAATTCCTCTGATGGATCTGAGCAAAGTCAATTGAAAATCTTCTGGGAAGGATTCACCAGTCTAGATGCCATTACGAATATTCAAGATTCACAGGAAAAAGTCAAAATATCAATATTAACAGAAGTTTAAAAGAAATTGATGCCAGCTCTCATGAATGACTTTGAGGAGTTCGAGACTTCAGTAGAAGAGGTAACTGCAGAAGACGTGGAAGAGCAAGAGAACTAGAATTAGAAGTGGAGCCTGAAGATGCAACTGCCGCAATCTCATGACAGAACTTTAATAGATGAGGAACTGCTTCTGATGAACAATGGAAGTAGTTTCCTGAAATGGAATTTGGTTAAGATGCTAATGAAAAAAAAAAAAAGAAAAAAAAAAAGAAGAAAGAAAAAAAAAGAAAAAAAAGAAAAGAAAAGAAGGAAAAAAAAGAAAAAAAAGGAAAAAAAGAAGAAAAAAAAAGATGTTAATGAAGATTTTGGAAATGACAACAAAGGATTCAGAATATTATATAAATTTAGTTGATAAGGTGGCAAGAGGATTTAAAAGTACTGACTCCAATTCTGAAAGTTCTACTATGGGTAAAATGGTATCAAACAGCATTGCAAGCTACAGAGAAATCATTCATGAAAGGAAGAGTCAACAGATGCAGCAAATTTCACTGTTGTCTTAAGAAATTGCTACAGCCACCCCAACCCTCAGCAACACCACCCTGATCAGTGAACAGGTATCAACATCAAGGCAAGACTTCTCCACCAGCAAAAAGAAAAATAGCAAAAAAGAAATTACAACTCACTGACAGCTCAAATGATGGTTAGCATTTTTTAGCAATAACATATTTTTTATTAAGGTATATGTACACTGTGGCTTTTTAAAAGATAATCTGCACTCTTAATAGATGAGTGTACAGTGTAAACTAACTTACATATGCACTGGGAAACCAAAAAATTCATTTGACTCACTTTATTGCATTTTTTTTTAATTGCAGTAGTCTGGAACAGAATCTGCAATATCTCCAAGGTCCTACATTGCTTGTACAGCAATACAGGAAATTTTGACAGACTACTAGTAACCTATGTGGGGAGTAGAGCTAGCACAACAAGCTGACTTTCAAAGCAGATCACTTCCTCCACCTTATAACTCAATATTGCTTCACAGATTATATGGCATTTTCATATTCATTACTTCTCAGAAATGCAAAAAAAAAATTTTTTTCATTTACATTGTTATAAACCAGACTTTGAGACAGTTCAAATTGATGCGTTTCTTACATAGCAATTACCCATTTAATGTTATTTAAACTTGCAAAGGGCAACCAGAGGATAAAATGACCATCTTTAATGAGAAGAGAGACTAACATTTATGTCTCTTATGAACCCAGCACTTAAGATATTTCATTTAATATTCATGAACTTATAAGACAGAATCATATCTTCCCTTCCTTCCTTCCTTTTCCTTCCTTCCTTCTTCCTCTCTTTCTTTCCTTTACAAATGACAAAATTGAAAGAGAAGTTAACCAACACAAAGCTTCCAAGTGGCAGAACCAGTTTCAACTGAGATCTAACTAAAAAGTCTATCCAGGGGTGCCAGGATGGCTCAGTGGTTGAGCGTCTGCCTTCGGCTCAGGTCCTGATCCCAGGGTCCTGGTCGAGCTCCCTGCTCAGTGGGGAGTCGGCTTCTACCTTTCCCTCTGCTCCTCCCCCTCCTTGGGCTCTCTCTCTCCCTCTCTCCTTCTGTATCTCAAATAAATAAAATCTTTAAAAAATGTGGAACCAGGTCTTTTTTTTACTTCTGGAAAATCTTGGATTACAGTTTCAGATCTTAATTCAAATCCATTTTCTTTCTTTAGGAACTCCAATTACACATACATTGAATTTTCTTTGCCCATTACATTTATTACATTCTACTTGATTATTTTTACTTCTTTAGTTTTGTCCTCTTGGTTGTTTTCATTCCTCTCTTCAATATCCTTTATTATATTCTCAGCTGAATCTACCTTCCTTTGGATATCTTAAAATATCATTTTCATCTGAGGAAATTACTTTTGCTTAAATTCCATTCCTGAGTTTGGTCAAATTTGTTTCACATCCTCCTATTTTTTTGTCTATTCTGAGTTGCTGAATTTCTGACTTTAAGTATTTTTTCGTATTAGAAAATGCTTGTTTAAAATTTAAGTTAGCTTGTTATACTATGTTATATCTTCCTTTGCTTTATTTTGGTGGGAAGGGAAAAATTCTCATCCGGTAAAATTTTTTTATTCACATTTTCTGTTTCTTCTTATAATACTTTTTATGGATTTTCTATTTATTTTCTCTTCATTTTGAAATGCCCAATGTTTGCTTGGATCAGCAAATAGATGATACTATGAATGCAGGGGTGAGGGTTTGGGATGGCTTAGACTTCTTGGTTCTAAAATGCCTTCTGTAAGAATGAAGTGCATTTTCTTTAAAACATAGCGCCTTTTTGAGGGGGAAGGATTGGCTTATCTTCCGATTTTGTCATTCTTTTTTTGTTTGATGGTGGGGCGGGGGGTGCCATGGCTATCTTAATCTCTACCCCTTGCTTCTTTCTTGACTACCCACCTACCCTTCAGGGGATACACTGCCTTTCCAAAACAATCCTCTCCCAAGACTGCCATGATAATTCTTGTCATACATACTCTTAAAACACTTCCTTTTGATTCTTTAGTAGCCAGTGCTCTAACCCTCTGGGTCCCACTTGTTGTCAGTGTTTTCCACTCAGGGCCAGACTCTCATCCAGAGGTGATTTCATCTGTCTTTCATCACTACTAGTGAGTTCATCCTCTTTTTGCAGTCACTGCTTAACATTTTACTTCAGAATGAGCTCAGGAGCTGGCTCCACTGGCTTAGGTTGTTTCACTAAGCACACATAAACTGAAGTCTGTAGTCAACTCCACAGCCTCCCAGTTATACTGCAGACAAGGGTTATGAGTGATTTTATCTCCTCTCCTTATTGAACTTGTGGAGAAAACTGGATTTATACGGCCATGACTATCCTATGAGAAACTCTAAGTACTTTATTATGTAAAAGCCATTTTAACAAGCATCCAAATTTTTCTACCTTTAAAAGAGCAGATCATAAGTTTTTCTATTCCGTGACTCCTGAAAATCCTTATCAAATAACTTTTATTATTGAAAAGAGGAATAATAGTATTTTTGTAATGTTTCTATTTATTTAGAAACTATTAAATTTCTCCCTGAATTATAGTCTAATCAGTTAATTAAATGAAAAGCAAAGTTAGTAAAGAAAAGTAGTTACAGATTAAGGTATTTATGAGAGAAAAATGATAACACAACTGACCGGAAAGTAAGAAAAGCAGATAGTGTTGTTGATGTTTTAAAATTTCCTATATTGCTTTGTAACTGAGGCTAAACCTATCACCTGTAAGGCACTGTAATATTCACAAATCCTTTTCACACAAATTTCTTTAAATCGTGGAAAGACTGTGACCTCTGGAAGCTGAGGCCTAGAGGTTTTTAGGTGACTTGCCAAGACCACAAGGCAGAAAATGCCTGAAATGGAAATCAAAACCCTGCTCTTCCCACTAAATGCCACATCTTCTGAGCAGTTTTGCTACTATGAAATTCTAAAAACAGACAACTGCAGACTTAGCACTTGATTTACAAATTGCTTTAATAATCAAATTTTCATTATACCGATTCAAATATCTAAAACAAACACAAAAAACAAAGTTAAAGCTGATTTTCCTGTAGCTTTCCAGACCTAAAAAAAACTTAGCAATTGTAAGAAACATGCCTTGCTTCAAACTGTGTAACATACTGATTAAAAATTGTCCTTCCCAAAATAAGAAGAAACGTGAAGAAGGTAAAGGAAAACATGTACACTTTATAGACAAAATATCCACATTAAAGATGGAAATATTATACACACTAAACAGAAAATTACCTTGATATTTCCCTGAGATAAACAGTCTGCATGGCTCTCTTCAAATGAGGTTCAATATTTCTCCAGAGTTTGCGAGTATCTCGTTCATTTGCTACCCCAAAAGGGAGAAAATTTCAAAAATTCAGATCTTAC
Organism: Ailurus styani; assembly: GCA_002007465.1. NCBI lineage: Eukaryota > Metazoa > Chordata > Mammalia > Carnivora > Ailuridae > Ailurus > Ailurus styani. Next base: position 5,416,124 of record LNAC01000058.1, read on the forward strand.
AGAAATTGCTTTAAAACAAATATTAATAAGTAAAATTACATAGTTACCTTCTCCTTTAACCACAGGTTCACAATATTTAGGAAAATTAAGTACTGCCTGTAAATAAAGGGAAAAAAAAAGAGAAAGAGAAAGCACTTATTCACCACAAGTAGGAATTATTTTCCAAGTACAATGTTTATTAGAATGTAGGCAATTTTATTTCAATATAATTACTCAAGTAAAATATTATTATAGCTTATTACAATAGTAAAACAACAAATATAAAAAATGATAGTAAAAACAACATGCAAAATACTCCTGAACTGGCTAAATTCTGCCCAATGTATTAATTAGCCTCTAGATATAAAGTAATAGAGCAAAGCATAATTTGTAATTTTAGTTTATAATTCTATCACAAAGGAACATAAAACACACAATACCACTAGAATTAACCTGTTACTTTCCAAGGTTTGAACATTCTCACAAATTACACATTATCTCATTCAATACGATTCAAAATTGAGAATGGCACCACCACCTGAGACTACTATAAATTCAAGTTCTTGGCACCATGCCAGGCACACACGATCAGAACCTCTAAGAATGAGATCCAAGAATCCATTTTAACAATCTCTCCAAGAATTCTTTGTATTCTAAAGTCTGAGAAACACTAACTAATCATAATTACTTATTAGTTTTCATGAATCAACACTGGAATTCTACCAAGAGGTAGTTCAAGCAAACCAATAAACACAGCTGCTGCCATTAATATTAACTTAATCACAAGTATTTCATACTGAAATGATTCCATAATGAAGACCGGAGATAGATGTAAATGTTAACTATCAAACCTCAAATCTAGAAGATAAGAGAGAGCATTTGAGAACTAATCCTTGAAATAGTTTTTCCTATTTTATTCCATAAAAAGCAAATGTTGAGGGCCGAAAAATTTTTAAACTCTGTTAACATTAAGTGTAGAGAGGCCAACTTTCTTGACTTAGTTTCAGGTTTTCAGATCTATAAACACTGCTTAATAATAGTAACGTCACAATGTCAGAAGTAACTGGTAAACAACTTGGCTAACTGCTTTTTTTCTTGGCCGAAACATTAAAATACATGTTTAATCATTTACAAACAGCAGTAAAAAGGTAATGAATATAACTTTAGGAGATTATCTGCTCATTTTACTTTTGTAAATTCATATTTTCCCCATGTCCTTCCACAAGAACTTGTTGAGTAGGGCGCCTGGGTGGCTCAGTGGGTTAATGCCTCTGCTTTCGGCTCAGGTCATGATCTCAGGGTCCGGGGATCAAGGCCTGCTCAGCGGGGAGCCTGCTTCCCCCTCTCTCTGCCTGCCTCTCTGCCTCCTTGTGATCTCTCTCCCTCTGTGAAATAAATAAATAAAATCTTTNAAAAAAAAAAAAAAAAAACTTGTTGAGTATATAAAACTACATGATTATGAGTACACTTAACTGTCCAAATACCATCTCTGTATTTAAGTAAATCTATAAATCCTAGCCCATACTAACAAGGGAAATTTGACAAAATAATCTGTCCAAATACAAAATACTTTTCACAACTTTGGCTATTAACATTTAAATGTGCTCTCTAATATTATGCCCATTTCTTCTATATTAATCCTCAAATATAAGCATATCTTACTTCCCTATATTAGGATTATTTACAGCAAAATCTAACTTTAAGACCATTGATATTTTAAACTATCCTCCCAATTACCCAGAGACTGGAAATAAAAAGCCTGCTAATAAAATCACAAAAATAATTCCAAAGCCCAAGCAGAAATCATTTTTAGGTAATTTTTTTATATAATAACTTTCTATTCTCACTGAACATTCCCTGCATTTATCTCATTATTCCTTAACTTTTAAGTACATATTTTACTCTTACCTGGCACATTCATGAAAAGGGAGGGCAGCGGCAACACAGAGTCATAACTTTATTAAGAAATGACCATGAGCTCAGCAAATATTCATGCACACAACAGGAGAAGCTTAATTATCAAGAGTTAGTTACGGCCACCTGTTACCTCACTTACTCCCGACAACTGCACTTTTATTATGCCCATTTGTCGGTCAAGAAAGCAAAATATAATTTGCCTACAGGCACAGAGACTGCAGTGCCTGAATTCACGATCATGATCTGTGAGATGTCCTGGGAATTTATTTCTAAACCAGTAAGGGCACAATGTTATCAAAGCCTGATCCAGATGAAACAATTTCCCTTATACTGCAAAGAAAAACTTGTATTGCTTTAAGAGGCAAAACAATCCATTATGAATAATGACTAGGTTGCCACAAGATAGAGATAGGCAATTTAGGAAACTTTCAACTCTTTCTCAGTGAGATTTTCAGAAAAACTTCATTATTCTATCCGAAATAATTTTTTAGAAAATCATCTAAAAGGGCACCTCATTGGCTCTGTCGAAGAGTGTGCTCCTCAATCTCAGAGTCTTGAGTTTGAGCCCCATGTTGGGTGTAGAGATTACTTAAATAAAAACTTAATATATGATACATGTACACTGCGATAAGCAGAACTCTAAGACAGCCCCCCAAGACTGCCAACCCCTGATATACATGCATACCTTCTCTCATTATTCAAACAATAATTTAGGTACTGCTGTAAAAGAATTTTGTAGATGTAATTAAAGTCCCAAAGATAGTCCCCAAAATAGAGATAATCAGATGAGTCTGACCTAATCACACAAGCCCTTCAAAAGCCAAAAGTGTTCTCTGGCTAGTCACAGAAGTCAGAGATTAGGAGTATGAGGATTGAACAAAAATCCTTGCTGGCTGGTAGATGGATACGTACATGGCAAAGAACACAGGTGCTCTCTAGGAGGCCTGAGACTTGGCTGACAGCCGGCAAGACAGCTTCAAACTTTATTCTTACAGCCAAGAAAACGGGTATTCTGTCAAGTCTGAATGAGCTCAGAAGCTATTTTTCCTAGAACTCAAGAACTTTAATTTTATCTGATATCCTGAGAAGCCAGCAACAGTGCCTGGATTTCTGACCTACAGAACTGTAACTAATAAATGTGTGTTGTTTTAAGCCACTAAATTTGTGGTAATTTGTTATGCACCAAGAGAAAGCTAATACACATGTTCAAGTACAAATATAAAAATGTACTTCAATATTCCAAGGCCACGCAGAAATAATTTCTGAACTCTTTGTTGTTGTTGTTGTTTTTTAAAGATTTTATTTATTCATTTGACACAGAGAGAGAGATTACAAGTAGGCAGAGAGGCAGGCAGAGAGAGGAGGAAGCAGGCTCCCTGCTGAGCAGAGAGCCCGATGTGTGCCTCGATCCCAGTACCCTGGGATCATGACCTGAGCTGAAGGCAGCGGCTTTAACCCACTGAGCCACCCAGGCGCCCTCTGAACTCTTTGGCTTTTTAAGAATGCCTACATTTCATCTCTGAAATATTAGAGAAATAAAAATCAGAACTGAGAACATTTGTATTAACATTAATTTAATTAAGCAATGGAGGCCTTATTACATGCATTAACTCATTTAATCCTCTAAATGAGCCTATGGGATAGACATTACTATTATCAACCCCATCTTACACAGAGAAGTTAAAGTATGCTTCTAATCTCCCACTTCCCCTTCTTTGAGCAGTCACAGAAAACTCTGCTTTTAAAGTGCTCATGTGATTAGGTGATACCCACCCTGGTAATTGCCCTATCTTAAAACATGATATCCTGAAGCCAGACAGGATGAAAAATGATCAAGTTGAAATTCTGATGAGGAGCAAAGTATTCTACAAGGTTTCAAGGTACTTCTCCACAACAAGGAGAAAAGAAATACCATCTTAATCAAATGATCAAAGCAAACATTATCAGTTATAAAATTAAATGAAATCCTATAACACCTGATAGGATGCAATGAGAACAAAGCATCATTTCTGTGATATTTCTGTCAGATGCATAACCTGAATTTGACCATAAGCAAATAAATTAAAGGTGATTCCACAAAACAACTGGCCTGTAATCTTCAAAGTTCTCAAGATCATGAAAGTCGAAGACTGAACAACTACTCCAAATGAAAGTTTAAGAAACATAGCAACTAAATGCAGTATGTGATTCTCAACTGGATTCTTTTGCTCTCAAGTACATTATAGTGACAACTGGCAAATCCTGAATAGGGTTCTGAGGATCAGGTTGGAGTAATGAGTCCATTTTCTCATTTTGATGGTTGTACTGTAGTTATGTGGGAGAATGCCATTCTAAGATACATGCACTAAAGTATCTGGGATCATGGGGCATCAGGTCACAAACAATATCAGATGATTTGGGAAAAAAGGAGGAAAGTTCTTTTTATTGTACCTGCAACTTTTTGTACATTAAATATTGCTTCCAAAATTTTTTTGAAAGATTTTATTTATTTATTTGACAGAGAGAGAGTAAGAGAGACCACCGCAGAGGGAAAGGCAGAGGAAGTTGGAGAAGCAGGCACACCACTGAGGAGGGAGCTGAATGTGGGGCTCAATTCTAGGACCTGAGATCATGACCTGAGTCAGAGGCAGACACTTAACTAAGTCACCCAGGTGCCCCATAATTGCTTCCAAAATTTTTAAAATAAATTTAAAAACTATCCAATAGTATAATACTTGTAAATACTATATCTAATAAAATAATGAGAGCAAACTATTAACATATCAGTACCAACGAACATGGTTGAGATACAAAAAGAATTCTTAATTATTCAAGGCCAAAAATAAAGATACCCTGTGAAGGCCCAACTGGGAAAGCTAGCTAAATACTGCTTCTTGCTTACCCCTTTGTCTGAAGATGACTATGGGACCACTCAAAATACGCAACAGCTTCATTTAACATGGATGAATATCTCAAAATGTTGAGCAAAAATTGACAGATAAAAAAGAATGTATACTGTATGTTTCCATTTAGATAAAAGTTCAAAAACAGGCAAAACTAACCTTTAATGTTAGAAGCAAAGATAGTGATTATCTCTGAGGAGGGAAGAAGAGGTGGAAATTGGGAGGAAGCATGAAGTAGGCTCTTTGGATGTTGGTAATTTTCTACTTTTTGACCTGGATTATATTTACACAGGTGTTTTCATTTCGTGATAATTCACTGTGGTACATATGTATGGTTTCTGTGCTTTTCTTCTTTTTTTTAATTAGGCTCCACACCCAGCGTGAAGCCCAATGTGGAGCCTGAACTCATGACTCTGAGATGGAGACCTGACTGAGATCAAGAGTCCAACACTTAACCAAATGAGCAACCCAGGCATCCCTTGTGCTTTTTTTTTCTTTCGTTCTTTCTTTTTTTTTTTTAAGCTTTTATTTGACAGAGAGAGGGAGAGAGAGCACAAGTAAGCAGAGCGGCAAGCAGAAGGAGAGAGAGAAGCAGGCTCTCTGCTGAGCCGGGAGCCCAATTTGGGGCTCGATCCCGGGACCCTGGAATCATGACCTGAGCTGAAGGCAGAGGCTTAACCACCCAGGCGCTCCCACCTTGTGCTTTTCTATATGTATGTACACTTTAATCAAAAAGTCAAGAAAAAAATAAAAGAAAAACAAACCTAACTAGGTTATTTCTCCTAATTAAAGACTCTGCCTCCCCCTTAAGTACCTTTCGCCAAAAAAAAGCTCTTTTCTAGGTGGAAAAGACATCCTCATTCATAAATCAATCAATATAGAGATATAAAAGAATGGTGAAGGACACCCACTCACCCAGCCATCTGTCAAACGAAACCTGGCCATCAACAGAATGATAGCTGTTCTGCCAGATCAACCTTCAAACTTCATATTCTTTAATATATGACCTTAACATATGATGCAAACCTAAAGCAGTTTTATTTAGCAGTCTCCATACCCAAGCCATGGTTTACAGTCTTGGAATTAGTAAGGTTACAATATATTTTTAAGTACATGAACGTCCGCTCAGCAGAGGGAGGAAGAGAACTAAAATTAAATCCCTTTCAGCTATCAGGCCTTTTACATGTGCTCCCCACCCTTTTTTTTTTTTTAACTCACAAAATTCCTCTGAGGCAGATACTACACCTGCTTAGCAGAAGAGAAAACTCAAGTTCAAAAAGGTTAAGTAACTTGCCAAGAACATACTGCTGATAAATGACACACCTTGTGTTTCTTCATCTATAAAATGAAAATCCATGACAATGCCTTCCTTCATAGGGCTGTTTTAAGAATTGAATCGATATTGGTAAAAGGCTTAGAACAGTGGCCACACAGAAAGTACTCAATAGGGGCGCCTGGGTGGCTCAGTGGTTAAGCCTCCGCCTCAGGTCATGATCCCAGGGTCCTGGGATGGAGCCCTGCATAGGGCTTCCTGCTCTGTGGGAAGCCTACTTCTCTCTCTCTTACTCCCCCTGCTTGTATTCCCTCTCTCGCTGTGTCTCTCTCTGTCAAATAAATAAATAAAATCTCTTAAAAATAAAAAAAATTAAAAAAAAGAAAGTACTCAATAAAACTGGCTACTATTTAAGAGGCAGTTGTAACATAGTGCTTATGAACATATGCTCTGGAGCCAGACCACATGATTCTTTATTTGCAAAATTTTATAATCTAATTCATTTTAGCTCTCAGGGACCATTTATCCCTAGCAACAATTATACTATAAAAATAAAGCAAAAATAACTAGTATGTATAGAACACATTGGTGTGTACTGTCTTTTGAGTCAACTGAGAGCTAGGGGACAGATCTGCAACCATTTCAGAACTATGACACTCTCAAAAAAAAAAAAAAAAGAACCATGACAATCTCTTCCTCATTAAAAAAAAAATTGTTTGAAAAATACATGAAAGAATTTGAGATTTGAGAGTGTCATGACTGTTTGAAGTAGTAGAAATTACGTTGGGTTGGTCAGCTGCATGTGAGACAGGTGAGTTACGTGCAAGGCAGAAGACCGTACTCTGAGGAGCTTCTCTGTGCCAGCTCCCTCCACCATCCTGCAACCTGGAACCCACCTCTTCCCATGCTCCAAACATCCATGGGATGATCTATCTGGTCCCCTGCTGGAAGATAAGCTTCTATTTCCTAAGCAGTGCTGGGTCCTGGCTACATATAAACCAGCTGTATTAGTTCATTAAAATAATTCACAGAAAGTAAATGATCCCCCAGAAATTATTTGTACTTTGAAAGGAGAATATTTATTCAAATAACTTAGTGTTATCAGTAATATCACCTAACATATTTTTATATAAGTACTTGAATAGAGAGTATTTCATTTTATCCTCATAAAAATCATCTGAGATAAGTATTCTTGGTTGCCCCCCCCCCCACTTTAGAACTGAGGAAACTGAAGTACATAAAACTACAAACATTAACATTGCTGGTAAGTGGAAGAGCTAAGGTATTTTATTTTATTTTATTTTTTTTAAGATTTTATTTATTTATTTCACAGAGGGAGAGAGATCACAAGGAGGCAGAGAGGCAGGCAGAGAGAGAGAGAGGGGGAAGCAGGCTCCCCGCCGAGCAGGGAGCCCGATGCGGGCCTCGATCCCAGGACCCTGAGATCATGACCTGAGCCGAAAGCAGAGGCATTAACCCACTGAGCCACCCAGGCGCCCGCTAAGGTATTTTAATATTAAGTCCTCTGCTCATTCTACCATATATACTTCAACTATCTAGCACCCACTTCTTAGTCATTACGTCACTGTTCACCACAGGTACATGGCCAAACAACAACAAAACTGGGCACCAGAAATTTGGAATTGTGGTCTAAAAGATTACTAAGCTCTGCCTAAGCAATTAATTTTTCTGAGTAATTTCTAAGAAAATTATGATATTTAAGAAGGAAAAAGTTTAAAATATAATAAACTTAATGTGTAACAGATTTGTTTTAAAAGGACCATGCAAAAATTTTTAGAAAAATGAATCATTCTGTGTCTGGCATTCATAAATGAATATAAAAATAACTTCTTCAATTGACCCTTTTAAAAATTATAATTACTATTTTTTAAGAATATCATAAAGATAGCCAGAGAAAACAAACCTAAATGAATGTTCTAAGTAGTATTTCACTTTCTCCTATCTTGTGCTACCTACAGACCTAGCCCCAAAAGAGTAGTAAAGAAATAATTTGTAAAGAAAACTTAAAAGCGCATAGAAAAGATGCCTAAAAAGAATCCTTCACATGTGATTTAATAAGCTTTCAATAACTATGCCGCTTACAAGCTTTGAAACAAACAATAGCATCCACCTAAAAGAAAGTATATCTTTATTACCCTATGTTCCACATATGGAGGAAAATAAGAATACTGCTATTTTTCTTCTTATACTTACAGGTCATTTTTTAGATATATTAGTATTACTAGTAGTAGCAAAAGCTTAAACCACACTTAAAGCTTCAAATTTATGAACATGATGTAACAACAACAACAACAAAACTATAATCTCATTCCTAAATAATTTCTCAGTAAAACCTAAAGGACTAAAAAAGGACTATATAAAATATAGGACTATATAAAATACCATATTTAAATATATATTTTCTTTTACACTTTCTCCAGAAATAGTTCCCTAAACACTTCTTTATTCTTACACTTTACAATCTACTTTGAAATGGCTGCAGGCACAGATTCCCGCAGGATTCAAGGACATCAGTATTAAGGTGTGTTAACTGTGGGTTACTTCCGAGGCAAGATGGTAGAGGAGTGTTTCCCCCTGACTCTACCTCATGCAGAGACTGTGTACTGATCCCTCTCCTCTCTGTAAGCCTTTCCGTTATCATTTCCTTTGGGCAACAGGGATTCAAGACATTCAACTGCTGGAGAGATGTTAGTGATGAGCCTGAACTATAATAGCTTGTCTCGTTTTTTCCCTACTCAGAAGACACTTGCTATCTACATCTAAATCAGAAGAAGCCTAAAATTTAAAACTTAGAAAAACATACTAAATGTTAACACAATTTTAAATGGTCACCTTCTTCAACATTCTGTCTCAAACACACATTCGAACATATACTGAATCCCTCCAAGTGACTCTTTTCAGAGCGAAGAAAAGAGTAAAACAAAGAAGATGTGCTAAAATCTATAGAATCTGTTCCTTTTAAACTAACTGTTTTCCAGGGGCACCTGGGTGGCCCAGTGGGTTAAGCATCTGCCTTCAGCTCAGGTCATGACCCTGGGGTCCTAGGATCACATCCCACACTGGGCTCCCTACTCAGTGGGTAGCCTACTTCACTCTCTGCTCCCCTTTCCCCTGCTCATGTTCTCTCTCTCTCTCAAAAAAATGAATAAGATCTTAAAAAAAAAAAAAAGTAACTGTTTTCCAGCCTTAGATATAGTACTACTTTCTTACATGTAGACAAAATCTTAGTATAAATGGAAGGTTTCTAAAAGGGAAACCAGATATTCTTGCCTCCTCCCCTTCACATCCAATTAAAAAGTAGAAAGATCAAAGAAAAATTAAATATGATTTCTTTAATGAAATATAAATTGCTTTACTACTCTTTTAAATAATGTTTTAAGTAATCATTTACATAAATCGTAAAAGTAATCCTTTATATAAAGATAACTAATTAAAGGTGAGTGGCTCATGAAAGACCTGTAATTAAGGCTTCTTACTATTCTTAAGTTCCTCTAGATGCCAGACTACTTTTGCTACATATACAAAACCTGAGAGAAATGTCACAAAAAATTAAAAGACATAAAATTACCTATTAGCTTTTATACCTTCTATTTCCCTTCATTTTGATTTTAATGAAGTTTTAATTTTCTGCAATTAGAAAAAGAGAAAGAAGGAAACAAAAAACACTCCTAAGGAAGAGTGAGAAAACATAACTAAAGATGAATGAAGGTTTTCTGGTCAGATTGAAGTCTGTACTAAGGAACAGACTTCCACATACTTATGTTAGCCTCAAAAGGCTATATCCAACTTTCTAGAATAAATTTTCAGCTTCTAGCCTACCTCACACCATTTCTATATGGAAAAATATTAAAAGATGTACTTTTTCTTTTCTTTTTTTAAAGTAAAAAGCTCACTTACCAGATGTCTGAGCTCTTTCAAATCTCGGCAGACAGTGTAGAAAACTCCAAGAAGAATGTTAATGTAGGCAGCATAGAAATCAGCCGAATACTCTGGAGGATGATCATGTGACAGGATCTTTTGAAGGTTTCCTGTTCAAAGGACAGACATGAACTTAAGGATTAACCCAGCACCCCAGAAGTTATATCTTCTAGCATTTAATCACAAGGGTATAAAACAATAAATACACGAGCCCAGCAATTATTAAGGAATAAGAAAACTTACAAGATTAGAAAAGTAACACAACTTTTGAAACTGAGGTAAAAGAAATATAAATCTAATGTTCTAAAAACATTACTAAAAATTGCTTAAGACAAATATTAAACAATGTCATCTAAAGAAAATCTCAAGAACCTCTGCAGGCAAAATCAGTATCAAGGGTGAAAAATAATACATATCCTATTTATTTTTCTGCCTAATCAGTAAACTAGAAAAAACAAGCAGGAGTACTACATAAATGACCACCAAACTGGAAAATGCTCTCTATTTTTTTGAAAAATGGAAAGAATTCCTAAGTTTTTACGAAAATCGTCATCTTTACTTTGTCATCCCCCCTTTTATAAATCATATATTCTTCCTAAAACTTCGGTATTTTTACTGTATTTCTTTTCTACAACATCACAGGTTTAGAATCCTAAACTTTATTTTACCCTGCTGGAAATATCATATTGTAGAAGCACAGCTAAAATGAAAAGAGAAACAATCACCATCATTCAAAAATCAATTACATGAAATCAACTAGTCATTCATTCCTTATTGCAATTCCCTCTGGCTCCCTGGTGCAATGGTCTCTTTAGACTTCTTGGTTAGGAGTTCTTTGACTAGTTTCATAGGTTCAGGATTTTTGCAAAACTTACAAGTAAAAAACTATTATAGGATGTTCTGATCAAGTCAATTTCTTTTTGTCTAAGATTCTCTTTAAGAGGTGAGTATTTTTACCATGGATACTATGCCATTTACCATTAGCTCTTTATTGCTCTCTCGTTCCTCACAATCCCTTAGGATACAGGTGCAAAATCGAAAAATACATATGGCCTATCATTGGAGATATACTAAGAGAAACTTACATATAGTTATACATCAAGGGACTCTTTTAGATAGGGCTGATGACTGAAAAAAAACAAAACATAGCACATTTCAAAGCCCAGGCACATGCTTGGAATATTATCCTGAATGGATTCTGTATGGGAGACTGTTAGTAGAGCTGCATTTTTTATATCACAACCACTGAAAAAAAAATACACAAAGTCCAAAACTTAACTTTGGAGTCCACGTGTTTACATTCTAATAGGACATTTTAATGTTACTAAGCTTTTTAAAACTATGCATGGGAAAATATTAGGTAAACTGAAAGTTTCTATAAACTGCCTTAAAACTTGGGAGATAGAAGGGATGGATGGTCAGAGAGATGAACATACACAGGCAAAAAAGATGGTCTACAAATGCAGAAAACTGGAAAACTCCAGCTCAGAGGGCACTCCTAAGCTCCTCCTGAACATCTCCATCTAGAGACCCTTTACTGGTGACTTTCCGTGCCACACATGAAAGTTGATTAGATGTTACTACTGGCCCAATCCTTATGAAAGTTCTATAAGAGTTAGAGATCTCACTGTGTTGCTATAAAAATAAACCAGTTGCTTAGTTAGACTACAAGCAAAACTGCAAAGTATAACTCCACATTATGGAAGCTCTAATTTTCTGGGACTATTCAGACTTACGGAAAAATTCCATCTAACAGAAAGTCAAAAATAGTACATTAAGAGGTAGCAAATAAAGGGAAGAAGAAGGAGACAATCTGGTCTCCTATTGTCTTAAAATTTCACTATCAAAGTATAGTTTAAAACACAAAGAACGATTTCTAACTTGATGAGGAACTTCAGCTTCTAATCATGAAAAAGTAAGAGGCTCCAGAAATATTCTCCTGCAACAAACTAAAAACTGGACAAAATATAGAAAAACAGTATTTTCAGACATCAAACAGTAATAAAGGACTGTGATAGCTGAGAAAAACAAAACAAGCCATCATCCAAGCTTTCTAACAAGAGGTAATTTTAGAACCGTGGTACAGGGAAGTTTCAAAAGGAGCCATTAATCCCAATGAGAAGACAAAGATCAGAGTAAAGGGATCTACCTAAGTCCACTAGAATGTTCAGGGTACAGTACAATAGAGAAAGAATTAGAGAAATCTACATAGGGGTTCTCCTTGAGTCTTATCTGAATACCAATCTGTATATGCATGGACTAAAACCCTACAGGCCAAGCAAGAACAACTTCTGGGGTTAAACAATTAATGGAGAGTTGTCAGTCAAACAATTATCAGAGCTCACAAAGAACTGTAAATCATTCATACTGTCACCATTCACAATGCTGAAACTATGCTGAATACATGTGGCATTCAGCAGAGATCCCAGAAGGGCTTTATCTTAGAAGTAGAGCTAAAACTACCCCTGGAATAAAAGCCACTCCAGAGCATTCCTCCAAAAAAAGCTTAAAAATTGCCCTAAAAAAGTCATATATATCTTCAAGAAATTTAAGTGCTTCCTAGAAAAATGTCCAAACAAAAAACACAATATCTATTATTTAATCAAAAATTACTAAATACACAAAGTAGCATAATGAATACCATAATAGATAAAAATAAGTCAACAGAAACAAACCCAAAATGAAAGAGGTCAAGAAATCAATAGACAAGGACACTAAAACAACTATTATAAACATACTCGTAAGCTCAAAAATACAAAGGAAAACAAAAGCATAGTAAGATCTGTAATGAAAAATTCCACTGGATGGGATTAACTGCAGATTAGACACTTATAGAAAAAAAAAGTCAGTGAACTTCAAGACATACAGAAAAAACTATCCCTGGTAAAACACAGAGAAGAAAGATTTAAAACTTAAGTAAGTAAACAGATTCAATGAGACAATATCAAGTGGTCTAACATACATGTAATGAAGTCCCAGGAAAAGGCAAGGAAAGGCGGCACAGGAAACAAAGTAAAATATTTGAAGAAATTAGGGCTGAAAAATTTCCAAAGTCGCTGAAACTATACAATTCATATCCAAGAAGCTCAAGCAAGATAAATAATAAAAGATTTTTTATTCCTTTCAAGTCCAAATAATAATTTAATATGGGTTTATAACAGAGGCACCTGGGTGGCTCCGTCAGCTTAAGTGTCCAACTCTTCATTTCAGCTCAGGTCATGATCTCAGGGTCATGAGTTCAAGCCCTAAATTGGGCTCTGTGCTCGGCACATCGTCTGCTTGAGATTCTCTCCCTCCCTCTCCTTCTGCTGCCCCCTTTCTCTCTCAAGTAAATAAAATTTTTTAAAAAAATATGTGGTTTATAATAAATGTAGAAGTAAAACACAAGACAAAAACAGCACAAAGGTTGTGAGATGGGAAACTACAAGTCACTGAGGTTTTTAGATTGTTTATTGGAGCATACCTTACCTGAATGATACAATAACTAAACCAAACCAAAAAGCTGATGAAGTGCATTATAATCCATGAGGAGAAAAGAAAAATGCTTTACCAAAAGATGAGTAGTCTGGATGTGCTGGATGTGGAAGAAATCAGAAACAAGAATTCCAAACTGGGTCCCTAGTGATCACTGCTGAGAGAGGGCATCCTGAACATCAAATACCATATTCTTATAGATGGTATGTGTTCAAGTTATGACTGGATGACATTAGCCACTAAGATTATCCCTTTACTCTGGTTCCACGCTTTCTCTAACTACAATCTGGCTTATCAATTAATGTTTCCTTTTTTTTTTTAAGATTTTATTTATTTATTTGACTGAGAGAGAGAAAGATGACAAGTAGGCTGAGAGGTAGGCAGAGAGAGAGGAGGAAGCAGGCTCCCTGCTGACCAGGGAGCCGGATGCAGGGCTCAATCCCAGGACCCCGAGACCACGACCTGAGCCGAAGGCAGAGGCTTTAACCCACTGAGCCACCCAGGCACCCCTAATGTTTCCTTTTTGAATGCCTTTCTATGTGATTACCATGTTTTGCTTTTTAAAAAAATCTTGGTATGTAGAAGGCCCTGAACTAAATCATCAGATTAAATGTGGCTCCATTATTATATACTTTTCAAAAACCTAGTAGTCTATATTCTCTGAAATTGGCAAGATCACTTCTATTATTTAAATATGTCCCAAAATTCTCTCCATCTATGATGCTCTGTTTCTTTACTTTCTAAAATTTTGAATCAAATTCTACAATTATACTGTAATGCAACTAAGATGTAGAAAATCAGCTTTAAAAAAAATAATTTCTTTAAATTCTAAAGTTTTTCAGTACTAAACCCTAAATGAGTCATGAAAAAAGTTAACTTTGAACAGTGATGACAAAGGTACAAAGGAATTTTTTTTAATGAAATTCTTTGATTTATTCCTTTTCTTTCTACCCTTTTCTCTTCTTCCTATTTTCCAATTTTCATGGAAGGGAAGCTATTGATAAATAAAGGCTCCCTTCATCTATTTTGGGTTCCTTTCTTCTATTTCAGTTAATTAGCAAAGGCAAGGTGTCATTTGATTGCTCTTGGGGCATAAACAGGCAAAAATGTGTTTATCTTAACAATGAATGTTTACAGCTGATTAGTTCAGAGGGCTAATGTTAATGAGGCCAAGGTCAAGGAATGCTATTTTTTTTCAGAGCCTGCTAGCCACTTTAAGCTTCACACTTATAAACTTTGAATCAGAAGCATCATATTTGTATAGTGACAACACAATACTAATCTATAAAACTATTCACCAACACAAAAGGCTCCAGTGTTCTTCCAAAGACAAAAATAATCAAGATCTATGAAATTTAAGATTAAAATCAAACCACAAAGAAATAAGAAACACAAGGCCTAATAGTTGGTACTAAAAGAGGAACACTGGGCGCCTGGGTGGCTCAGTGGATTAAAGCCTCTGCCTTCAGCTCAGGTCATGATCCCAGGGTCCTGGGATTGAGCCCCGCATGGGGCTCTCTGCTCAGCAGGGAGCCTGCTTCCTCCTCTCTCTCTGCCTGCCTCTCTGCCTACTTGTAATCTCTGTCATATAAAAAAAAAAAATCTTTAAAAAAAAAATAAAAGAGGAACACTAATGAAAAATAAAATGAGATTTACAAATTTAAAAGATACATTTAAGAAAGATATATTTAAGATACATTTAAATCTTAAAAAAGATTTAAAAGATACATTCCACATAGTACTTAACCCAAACACATGGGTTACAAATAAATAAAAATTCCCATACAATTTAAATGTGCTTTGCTAACCTAGTCTGACTCTTACCTGTATGGATATTAACATTACAATATATACATCTTACTATACTAACTAAAAAATATGACAATACACCATTACCACAAATGTGAGGAATTCTCATTCAAAAAACTTTAGTAACTATATGAGAATAACCCCTCACAGTTCCAAAATAAAACCTCTGTAACTGCAGATACATAACATTTTGAGATTGGCAACAAATCTAAAGAAATTAAGACATCAAAGTATTTCATTTGAATATGCTAGCTTAATCTTTCAAACAACAAAAACTATTCTAATGACTATCATTTGTCAAAATGAAGTTTTAAAATTTACCTATGCTATAATCAGGGAAATACAAGACAAATGGCTCGAAGCACCCAGTATTTGGACGAAACTTTTCCCAAACAATTTCACTGAGAAACAGAACAGTCACATTTCTGTCAGTCTGTAAAAGAAAGAGAAATAAAAGTAACTTTGCATTTAAAAATCTTAATCAGAGCAGCAATTCCATTTGAATTTTTCTTTCAAATAAACCCAGCAAAGTTACAACATATAACAAGTTATTTGCATATTAATGAGTCTTATTTATAAAACCTAATCAAGGAGCTCATCCACTTGCAAATTTTCATACATAATTACTTAGAATTTCCATAAAACTTTCAGGTTCACCTACATTTCGGTTATCCATGAATGCTAGGACAGTCACACAGGGCTTATTTTATAGAAATTAAGAAATGCATTTGCTTAATAATTAAGACAAGATCCTTTTATGGGAATTTTCAAAGAAATCATTAGCTTTCAATCAATAAACAAAAAAATGTACATCTCTCATCATTAAAATAGCTACAGGAACCCAGAGAGGAAATAAGAAAAGCAGATATGCTGTACTTACAACCATGTAATATTAGGAAACTTTAAAGGTCTTTTTTTTTTTAAATGTTCTTTTTTTTTTTTTAAAGATTTTATTTATTTATTTGACAGAGAGATCACAAGTAGGCTGAGAGGCAGGTAGAGAGAGAGAGAGAGGAGGAAGCAGGCTCCCTGCTGAGCAGGGAGCCCGATGCGGGCCTCGATCCCAGGACACTAGGATCATGACCTGAGCCGAAGGCAGAGGTTTAACCCACTGAGCCACCCAGGCACCCTTAAGGGTCTTTTTTAAGGCTACTTTCATACCAACTATTGAGCGAAATGTTGAATATACATTACAAATGTTAAATACACACACAAAACACCACTGTAAAGTGAACAGTCATCTTTTGAAGTATATTTGGAAAGTATTATCAGTATACCAAAATGAACACTTAAGAAAACAAGCTCAACATGTATACTGTCCTACAGAGTGGCCACAGATGCCCTATGATGCCAGTTCAAATTTATCTGCAGACACACCTCTGTATTTTCAACACAAATTTTAATTTTTCCCCAATTTTTTATTATTAACATATAATGTATTATTTGTTTCGGGATACAGGTCTGTGATTCATCAGTCTTACACAATACACAGCACTCACCACAACACATACCCATATTTTTTTTGATATCTCCCAAGGTGATAGAGCAGACATGATAGCTGTTTTGTTCTGTAACTTCTTAGGATCCAAACACGTAAATTACACTGTACTTTGATGGTGATTTACTATTTATTGATTCCTAACCTACATGTAATCTTATGTTTCAATTTTCATTACTTAGAAAAACATTCTTTTGGCTAACAGCTGAGTTCAATATCTTAATAATTCCACAAAAATCTAGCTTCTTTATGAAAAAGAGGAAAAGATTTTTACTTTCAAATGCTTTTTGCCTCCTTGAATTTACTTCTATAGGGATAAAAAAGTATGCTCTAAATACAATCTTGAACTTATCAAACTCAACACCCAAAGAACAAATAATCCAATCAAGAAATGGGCAGAAGACAGACATTTCAGCAAAGAAGATATCCAAATGGCCAACAGACACATGAAAAAGTGCTCAACATCACTCTGCATCAGGGAAATACAAATCAAAACCAGTGAGATACTACCTCACACCAGTCAGAATGGCTAAAATTAACAAGTCAGAAAACGACAGATGTTGACCAAGATGCAAAGAAAAGGGAACCCTCCTACACTGTTCGTGGGAATGCAAGCTGGTGCAGCCACTCTGGAAAACACTCTGGAAAACAGTATGGAGTTCCCTCAAAAAGCTAAAACTAGAGCTACCCTACAACCCACACTACTGGTATTTACCTAAAGATACAAATGTAGTGATCTAAAGGGGCACGTGCACCCGCATGTTTATAGCAGCAATGTCCACAAATAGCCAAACTATGGAAAGAACCTAGATGTCCATCAACAGATGAATGGATAAAGAAGATGTGATATATATATATACAATGGAATACTATGCAGCCATCAAAAGAAACGAAATCTTGCTGTTTGCAACAACATGGATGGAACTAGAGGGTATTATGCTAAACGAAATAAGTCAATCAGAGAAAGACAGTTATCATATGATATCTCTGATATGAGGAATTTGAGAGGCAGGGCAGGACGTCGTGGGGGGTAGGGAGAGAAAAATGAAACAAGATGGGATCGGGAGGGAGACAAACCTTAAGAGACTCTTAAACTCAAGAAACAAACTGAGGGTTGCTGGGGGGGTGAGGGGTAGGAATAGGATAGCTGGGTTATGGACATTGGGGAAGTATGTGCTATGGTGAGTGCTGTGAATTATGTAAGACTGATGATTCACAGACCTGTACCCCTGAAGCAATAATACATTATATGTTAATAAAAATAAATTTTTAAAAATTAAAATTAAATAAATAAATATATCTTGATTACATCGTATTGATTATTTATAAGCATTTGATAAAATCAGTTCAAAAATAGGTATAAAAAATAGAAGATATTTATTTGAAAGAATTTTAAGTTGGTAATGTTCTCATCTGATCTCACCTTCAATATATGATGATATCTATCATAACTTAAACTTCATTTTACTCAGATAAATATTTACTATAAAAAACATGAAACGCTGGAGTGCCTGGGTGGCTTAGCCAGTTAAGCATCTGACTTCACCTCAGGTCTTAATTTCAGGGTCCTGGGATCAAGCCCTGAGCCCCGCCCCGTGTTGGGCTCCCCACTCAGTGGGGAGCCTCCTTCTCTCTCTCCCTCTACCCACCCCCACTAGTGCACCCAGGAGCACGTGCTCTCTCAAATAAATAAAATCTTAAAAAAAACAAAAAACAAAAAACAAAAAAACAAAATGAAATGCCTTTACTAGATTTCTCCTAAATGAAATACATTTTTTAAAATCAAGCATGTGTCCAGAAATGTCAAAACAATTCTCTTTTCTGGTAGAGTTGAGATTACCATGAATCTTTTCATTTTCTTCAGTTTCCATGATTACAACTAAAAAAAAGTGAAAGGCCTAGGGGGAAAAAATGAGGTAAGCTATAGTGGAAGAGCCAGAGGACAGCAAGAATGCACTCTGACACCAGACAAGGAAACCTAGAGTAATGGGGACAGTGCATGAAGGTATGCAAAAAAACCACAAATACAACACAACACAACACAACAAGAGAGATGTCTGGGTGGCTCATTCGGTTAAACGTCTGACTCTTGGTTCTGGCTCAAATCAAGATCTCACATGTCGTGACATAGAGCCCAGCACCCCGCTCCATGCTCAGCTGGGAGTCTGCTTCAAGATTCTCTCCCTTTGCCCCTAACCCCACTCCTGAGCGCGCGCATGCGCGCACACACGCACGCACACACACGCACACACACACACACACACACACACTGTGCTCTCTCTCTCTCTCTCTCTAAAATAAATGAATAAATCTAAAAAAAAGTGAGAGAAAACAAAAAAAGAAAAGGAGGAGGCATCTACTCAAAGACGACAGTAAAAATACCAAGAGTTAACTAAGTAGCAAAGGCTAGATTTTATGAGGAAATTTCCAAGATGGCTACCAAGAGCTATCCCTGTCTCTCCTCCTGTGCTCTGACAGCTCACCCCTGCCCGATACTATTATTAAAAGTGGATTTTAGGAATTGACCTTAGGTACACAATGATTTCAACAGCACTTGGAAAGCCTCTCTGAACTTCTAACAGTTTCGCAAATTTCAGTAATATGTTCAGTAAATGTTTAACTTTTCAAAGGTAGAAGTGCTGTAAGCACTGTCTCTCCAAATATTAATTTTCATTATAATGTTAATTAATACTTAACGCAGACATAAAACTAGGTAGGTATAAACTATGCCTACCTAGGACATAGGATTATAGGATTATAAAACAAAAACAAAAATAAGCCTGTAAGTTAAATACGAAACTATAAAATCAATAAAATTTAAATTAACAGTAACTGAATATGACTAACAATAGTGTTTTTATCAAACTAAATATTTGCTCACTTGTGATTATGGTACAAATAGGAAATAGCCAAAGTTCTTTTGAGTTTAGCATTCCTATACCAACTGGTATTGGTGAAGAATGAATTCCCTCCCCAGTTATCTTTATTCAAAATTCTGCAAAACCCAGATTTGCCATACTATTATTATTTGGCTTTGACCTGACACAAATGCATATTAAATCCATCCCTATTCTTTTCTCATTAGTCCTTGACAATTAGAGTAGTATTAATACTATTCAGCACCAACACAATTATAAATTGAAATACAAAGCCAGTTTTGACACTGACTAGCCATGAGGTAGAACTCAAGACCCGGAATGGACATACAATTCTTTTTCTAGATTACTGAAAAGAAAACTTAAAAATTCTTTAGAAAGTCTAAAGTTTAAGCCCCCACCATTTACTCTAGCAAATACCTAAAACCTTTAAAAGAAAGCAGGACTGGTCACTTCACAATTCGAAATAAAAAGCTAAAATAAAGGGCGCCTGGGTGGCTCAGTGGGTTAAAGCCTCTGCCTTCGGCTCAGGTCATGATCTCAGGGTCCTGGGATCGAGGCCGGCATTGGGCTCTCTGCTCAGCAGGGAGCCTGCTTCCTCCTCTCTCTCTCTCTCTCTGCCTACCTCTCAGACTACTTGTGATCTCTGTCAAGTAAATAAATTTAAAAAAAAATCTTTAAAAAACAAAAAAGCTAAAATAAAGAATAAATGTTATCAAGTCACAAACTGCTCTTTGGAAAAATGCTCAACAACATTCATAATAGAGAAATACAAATTAAAATTATGTTAAGATTCACTTCTCTGCTGTCAGGCTGACAAAATGAAAAAATTTGACAAGACAATCTATTGATCAGGTCATAGGGCGAAAAGACTTTCATACACTACTTACCAATTCTTGTAACCTAAGAAATCCAGGCAAAAGATTTGCTTCCATATCTCTTAGATATTCTGCTTTATCTAGAACCTTATAAAAAAAAAGGCAGTGTCAAAATCAATTTACAAAACTTTCTACAAAATGTTAACATTATATAATGCACAATTCAAGGCTTGAATTTTCCATGTTAAAAAGAAAAACTGTAACCTATGAATTAATTTTTAACTGGTATTTATATTTGTAGAAAACATTTCAAACAGGTCAAATTAAAAAAGATTACTTACAATGTATTTTAACCTAAATTTCTAAATAGAAAACCACAGTTACATTAAAAAGGTTTCTTTTCTAGGTATACTATCAATGCTCTAAGGATATCTTACTAAGTATATAAGAAAAATAACTGGTTGCATTTCTTTATTCCATTTGATGAAAGAAAAGTTAATTTTTGTTCAGTTATAAAACCACTGGTATTATGTTATTTTAAAAGATACTTCTCTATACGTTATTTTAAAAAATAATTCTTTCACAGATACAGAGTATATATGTTATACTATATATACATCTATATAGAGCACATATATTCATGGATAACATATGTATGATGTATTTAGACATGGAGAATGTACATATGTTATTATGGATAATATAATACAATGCAGGGAACAATGTACAGAGTAAAGATGACACAAGTCTGACCATGTCAAGAATAACTGAAGAGGGGTGGTGAGTTCACTGGAGTACATTACACTACTCTCTTTATGTGTTTGAAGTCTTGATGATTAAAAAATGTTAAACAAACAAACAAAAACAAAACACTTGCTTCAAGAGGTCATCCCTTAGTCCATAACAGTAAAATCAAGGTCTTCATAACCTAATCTTTGTTTTTACATTTTGTTATGGAAATTTTAAAATATACACAAAAATAGGGAGATCGGCAACTCCCACATATATTTCACCCAACCCAACAAACTTTAACATATGGTCAATCTTGTTTCTTCCCAACACCTCCACTTTTCCCCTCCACCATCTCTCTGGATTTTATTAAAGCAAATCCCAGGCATACCACACCATCTGTAAATATGTCAGTATGTAGCTCTAAGAGATGAAGACCCATTAAAAAAAAAATAATCACAGTATCATCATCATGCCTAAAAAATTTAACAATATTTCTTTATGTCATGTACTAACCAATATTCAAATTTCCCCACTTGTCCCAAAAATGTCTCCTTAGAGTTCATTTATTTGATTCAGGATCCAAAAAGGTTCATACGTTGACTCTTAATGTATTTGGTTTGTCTTCTGGTCAATTTTAAATTACAACATTTCCCCTGACCCTTCCTTTTTTCCTTGTTATGTATTTGTTGAAATCCAGTCATCCATTGTATGGAGTTTTCCATATCCTGAACTGGGTGACTGCATCTCTTTAGTATCATTTAACATGTTCTTATATCCCCTATATTTCCTGTAAAATAGTCAATAAATCTAGAGGTCTGATCAGATTCAGGTTCAAGTTTTGGTCAATACTTCACAAATAGTGCTGTGTTATTTCTTATTGAATCACATCAGCAGGAACACAACACCTGGCTATCTCTCTGTGACATTAAGACTGATAGACAGGTTCAGGTATTGTCAGCTTCATCCATCCATCATAAAGTTCCCCAGCAACCTTTCACCAAATAACTTCTGCATCAATTGATGATCATTGCCTATATCCAGAACTTTCTTAGGTATTGCAAAACTTAATTTTCTATGATCCCTTTTGTATTTGTTAGAAGACATTTTTCTAAAAAGAACTTTGCCTCATCTGCTATTTAGTTAGAAATAAAGTTCACACAGGACAGAAGGGATAAATGCTTGATTCTTTCCTTTTATCTGCTAATTTTCAGAGTAAGTTTGTGCCTCTATTCATTTTCTGTGGTTGCTATAAAACATTACCACACAAACTTGGTAGCTTAAAAGAGACTAAAAATGTGTTTCTTCACGGTTCTGGAAGTCCTAAGTCTGAAATCAGTTTCATGGAGCCAAAATCAAGGTGTCTGCAGAGACACACTCCCTCCAGCAGCTCTAAGGTAGGATCCATTCTCTGCCTTTTTTATTTAAGATTTTAATTTATTTATTTGAGAGAGAATGTGAGAGAGAGAGCACGAGAGTGGGGACGGTCAGAGGAAGAAGCAGACTCCCTGCTGACTGAGCAGGAGCCCAATGTGGGACTTGATCCTCGGACTCCAGGATCATGATCTGAGCCAAAGGCAGTCTCTTAACCAACAGAGCCACCCAGGTACCCCTTTCTGCCTCTTTTAGCTTCTGGTGGCTGCCAGTACTCTGGCTTGTGGTTGCATCACTACGTAATTCAGGGCAAGTATTTTTAAAGTTTCTCTTACTCTGCTTGCCTCTGCTTCCGTTACCTGGCCTCCTCCTGTGTGTGTGGTGTAGTCAAATCCTCCCTTTGCTTCTCTCCTACACAATCATCTGTGGTTGTGTTTTGGGATCACCCAGATAAACCTGGTAAATTTCCCCATCTCTAGACCCTTAATCACATTTGCAAAGGCCTTCTTTCCAAATGAAGGGTCATTTACAGGTTCCAGAGACTCGGACTTGATATCCTCAGGGGCCATTACTCAGTCTCCTGCTGTGCCCTAGTAAATGAAACACCCATGGTAACCAATGAGTTGAGATTTTGTATTTTTTATATATTTGTTTAGTATCATTATAAATTCACAGATTTTAACACATCTAATGTACTTCCATCTACTGAATTGATTGTTCTTTTTAATGGCCAAATTGTACCATGTTTGGCCAGTGGAAGTCCCTTCATACTAGTTTCTGGGTCCTTTTTGTACCCCAACTTTGAGATGTAACAACTTGAAACACTGCGTAAGTTTAAGGCACACAACTATTGATTTGATACACTTATATACTGTAAAACGATTTCCATGATAGCTTCGGTTAACACCTCCATCACCTCACATAATTATCATTTCCTTTTTGTGGTGAGAACAAGTTAAGATCTATTCTACTCTCTTAGCAACACTCAAGTATATATAACACAGTATAGCATAACTATAATCACTATGTTGTACAATAGATTCCCTAAAACTTACTCATCTTATAATTAGAATAGCTTGTACTCTTTGACCAACATCTCTCCATTTCCCTTTTCCCACAACCCCTAGTAACCAACCATTTTCCTTTGGTTCTGTAAGTCTGGCTTTTTATATTCCACATATAATTGTCTCTGCCTAATTTCTTTCATTTAGCATAATGCCCTCAAGGTCCATCCATGTTGTCACAAATGGCAGGATTTCCCTCTCATGGCTGAATAATATTCCACTGTGTGTGTATACAAACACACACACACACACAGTCCTAGCTATTGTGAATAAAACTGCAATGAACATGGTACCGCAGCTATCTCTTTGACATTCTAGTTTCATCTCCTTTGTACGTATACCAGAAGTGAGACTGCTGAATCATATGGTATTTCTATTTTTAATGTTTTAAGGAACCTCCACACTTTTCGCCATAGCAGCGATACCAATTTATTATCCCAAGAACAGTGCACAAGGGTTCCCTTTTCTCCACATCCTTGCCAATACTTGTCATTTGGATGATAGTCATTCTAACAGGTGTGAGGTGGTATCTCATGGTTTCAGTTTGCATTTCCTTGATGATTAGTGATGTTCAGCACCTTTTCATGTACGTGGCCATTTGCATGTATTCTTTGGAAGAATGTCTATTCAGGCCCTCTGCCCATTTTCTAACCAGAATTTTTTTTTTTTGCGATTCAGTTGCATGAGTTCTTTATATATTTTGGATATTAACCCCTTGTTCAGTAGATGACTATAAACATTTTCTCCCATTCTGTAGATTGCCTTTTCATTTTGGTGATTATTTCTTTTGCTGTGCAGAAGTTTTTTAGTTCAATGTAGTCCCACTTATTAATTTCTGCTTTTGTTGCTGTGCTTTTTGGTGTCATATTTAAAAAACTTGCTGGAGTGCCTGGTCATCTCAGGCAGTTAAGCGTCTAACTATTTATGCTCAGGTCATGATCTCAGGGTCAAGAGATGGACCTCCACCCTGGATTCCATCCAAGTTGGGAGTCTGCTTTGAGATTCTCTTTCTCTGCCCTCCCTCTCCATGTGTGCAGACATACTCTCTCAAATAAATCTTTAAAATAAATAAATAATAAAAACCTGGTGCTGAGATCAATGTCAAGAAACATTTTCCTATGCTTTTTTCCAGGAGTTTTTATGGTTTCAGTTTTTATACTTAAGTCTTTAATCCATGTCAAGTTACTTTCTATGAATTATGTAAAATAAGGGTCTAACTTCACTCTTTTGCATATGGCTACCCAGTTTTCCCATCACTACTTATTGAAGACACTATCCTTTCCCCACCGAGCATTCTTGGCTTCCTTCCCAAATATTAGTTGACTACATGTATATGGGAAGATTTATTTCTGTGCTCTCAATTTTGTTCCATTGGTTTATGTATCTATTTTTAATGCCAGTACCATACTCTTTTACTACAGCTTTGTAGTATAGTTTGGAATCAGGAAGTATAATGCCTCAAGGTTTTTTCCTCTTTCTCAACATTGCTTTGGCTATTCCATCTTTCATGATTCCTTACAAATTTTAGGATTGTTTTCTCCATTTCTGTGAAAAATCTCATTGGAATTTTTTATAAAGATTTTATTTATTTGACAGAGAAAGAGAGATCACAAGCAGGCAGAGAGGCAAGCAGAGAGAGAGGGAAGCAGGCTCCCTGCTGAGTAGAGAGCCCGATGTGGGGCTCAATCCCAGGACCCTGAGATCATGACCTGAGCCAAAGGCAGAGGTTTAACCCACTGAGCCACCCAGGCACCCCTCTCATTGGAATTTTGATAGGGATTACACTGAATCTATAGATGGCTTTGGGTACTATGAACATTTAAACAATATTAATTCTTACAAAACATGAGCTTCTGTTTCTTTTTGAAATGACCCTAGGTGTAGTTGATAGTTTCCTAGCTTTCTCTTATGGCAAAATGTTCTAGGTTCATCCTGTACATTTTCTTCTCAGAACTGAAATTTTAAAAGCTGGGTTTTTTTTTAACATTTAAACTTTATTAATAAACCTTATTGGAAACTATAATCATTTAAATTAGGGATAAAATTAAAATGCAAAGTATATTTTTCCCTAAGTAGTCCAAATTGTTTTTTGTTTTATTGATTAATAGACAGCTTGAAACGATCTATGAGAGTAATCAGCTTAAGATATTTCACTCCTAATTAGACAAAATAAAGCTAAAATTATTTACTGCTAAAAAGATATAAATTACTTTCTCCACTATACAATTATGCAATTTCCCCATCAATCTCCATTTAAATAACTCTTTAATCCAGGACACAGATTAATTCAAATAATTGGCCCATTTTTATGCCCATTTTAATGCAAAACACAAAGCTGAAGCAATAAATTAATAGTTCATTCTTCTAATTTAATTTAGTTAACCCACTATAATTAATGATTTTATGATATTCTAGTAAATGATCCTTCTTCAAAAGCAATTATCAGATAACATTCAGAGAAGTAAAAATTTTAATTCAGATTCAAACATTTATCTTAATAATTTACGCAAAGGCATTCTAATAGATTCTTGATTTGCAAGCTGGTTTACTGACTAGAAAGCATTCTCAGCTACCTTTCTGTATTTCTTTCTTTTTTTTTTTTTTTAAAGATTTTATTTATTTATTTCACAGAGGGAGAGAGATCACAAGGAGGCAGAGAGGCAGGCAGAGAGAGAGAGGGGGAAGCAGGCTCCCCGCTGAGCAGGGAGCCCGATGCGGGCTTCGATCCCAGGACCCTGAGATCATGACCTGAGCCGAAAGCAGAGGCATTAACCCACTGAGCCACCCAGGCGCCCACCTTTCTGTATTTCTTAAGTATTGAAGCTTACCAATTCATGTATTACATAGCTCAACTGCCTGCAGAAATACTCTAAAAAATGTTGAACACTGAACACCTGCAAACTTTCTCACACTTAACATTTAGTGTGAGCTTACAGTGTGATACTTAACAAGTATTTACTGAATACCTACTTCTATCCAATGGATCTGAAAAATGAGTAGGGGCCTACTTACTCATCAAGGCTGTTTATAGAATATTGATTTTCCAACCTACCTAAAGACATTCAGCTTTGAAACTCTCCCTGTTGTCACCCACATACACTGAGGTCATTCCTCCTCATTCTTTAAATATTAGTTTCTTACTAACACTTCCCTATTAGAACTCCTGTATTTTTTGGATATTTCAAAACACACATTAATGTCCCCCTTCTGCTATGGACTCTTAATTCCTTATATTCCTCTCCACCAGTGATTTTCTTTCCTACCTTATCTCACTGAAAGACTAACTTCATTGCTTAGAACACTGGTTTTTGAGGCATGGTCTATAGCCCCCTGGGGGTGGAAAGGGTGTCCCTGATATCCTTTCAAAAGGTTGGCAAAGTCAAAACTATTTTCATAATAATACTGAAATATTATTTGCCCTTTTCACCATGTTGATATTTGCACTGATGGTGCAAGTAATAGTGGGTTAAACTAGAGTTGCTTTGGCATAAATCAAGGTAATGGTGAGGAACTATACTAATAGTAGCTGTATAAGAATACACTTACACTTGCGTTTTAAAAGAAATTAGACTTCCACCCCCGAGAAGATGGGAGTAGACGTATTTTTTCCTATTCCTTCTGCTAAGTAAAACTAAGAATCTTGAAGATTATATATAAAACAAACAGGGCTCTGAAAGGTAGAGAGAAGACAGACCAGTTAGCGACCTTAAGAGCAGAGGAATGACAACTCACTTCAGAGGGCATATTGCCTGAGTTGTCTTTTTGCCTCACACAGGGCGCATGTGGAGCTGAAGAAACCACAACACAGAAAATGAGGGGGCGCCTGGGTGGCTCAGTGGGTTAAAGCCTCTGCCTTCAGCTCAGGTTATGATCTCAGGGTCCTGGGATTGAACCCCGCGTCAGGTTCCCTGCTCAGTGGGGAGCCTGCTTCCTCCTCTCTCTCTGCCTGCCTCTCTGCCTACTTGTGATCTCTCTCTCTGTGTCAAACAAATAAATAAAATCTTAAAAAAAAAAAAAAAGGCTAATGAGCATAAATCAAAAAAGCCCCAACAAAACCCTGCTCTCCCTAGTCAAAGGATCAGGAAAGGGGCAGTATAGCAAGACTTCCAAGACACTGCACTTACTCAATTTTCTTTATACATCATTGATTTCTTTTCTGTCCTCATTCATTCTTCCTCATCTCCTCATCCCATAACCAAGAGACTGCCACAAAGCTTGGACACTTGGACTCGCCTCTCTTCTAACTCACTCACTCTCCTGGTGACCTAATGGTCTCACAGCTTTAAGAACTACTACCTCTATACTCACAACTCCGAAGTCCTGTCTCCACAAGGGGCCTCTCTTGACCTAACACTCTAGTTTCCAAGTGCCAACTAAATTTCTGTACTTGGGTTTAACATGCCCCAAACCAAACTCCTGATCACTCCTTCCCTGCCCAACAAGACCTCCCACTGTAGTTTTCTCCACTAAGATAATGACAACTCCATCCTTTCAAGTACACAAAAAACGTCCTAGTCGCCCTTAACTTTGTTCTTTCTCTCCTCCTCTATAGACAATCTATCAGAAACTCTGTCAAAATATATTGAGACCACTTCTCACCACATCTACTGCTACCACTCTGGCCTAAGACAACATGACATTTTGCCTAGATTATAATAAATGCCTCGTAACTAGTTTTATTAGTTTCCTGTAGCTGCCATAAAAAAGTACCACAAACAGGGTGACTTAAACCACAGAAATTTATTACCTCACAGTTCCAGAAGCTATAAGTCCAAAATCAAGGCACTGGCAGGGCCATTCTTCCTTCAAAGGTGCTCGAGGAGGTCTGTTCCAGGTCTCTCTCCTGGTTCCTAGCAGTCCCTTGGCTTGTGGCAGCATAACTCCAATCTTTATGTGGTATCTTCCCTATGTGCATATCTCTATCCAAATTTCCTCTTTTTATAAGGATACCAGTCATATTAAATTAGGGGTCCAAAATACTCTAGTACAACTGCAGCTTAATTAATCAGAACTGCAATGACCCCATTTCCAAATAAGGTCATTCTGAGGTACTAGGGGTTATAACTTCAACATATGAATTCCTGGAGGAAACAATTCAACCCATAACACTAGCCTGCAAGCTTCTTCTATCCTTGTACCCTTCATTTGATTCTCAACATTACCACTCTGCCCCGTACTTAAAACTATCCCAGCCACAATAGCCTCCTTGGTATTCTTTGAATACAATTATGTTCCGGTCTCCTTTGTGGTCTTATGTAAATCTCTTTACCTGGAATACTCTTTTTTCACATATCTTTATAGCTTGATCCTCAATTCCTTCCTTGCTCCTCAGGTCTCAGCTCAGTCAGCATCATCTCAGTGAGATATTCTCTCTCTTCTCTATTTAGAAAAGTAACTACTCTCCCCCACCCAAGTGATTCTCCCTTACTCTATTAACGTAATTGACATCCTACATATTAACTTGCTTTTTATCAATCTTCCTCAACTACACTATAAACTGCAGGAGGGCAGAGACTCTATTTTGTTCCATGTTCTATCTCCAGTATCTAAAATAGTGCCTGGCATATAGGAAATGCCCAATAGTTATTTGCTGAATAAATAAATGAATGAAACTAAAATGTGGAAGGAACAGTTTTATACATATCAGGAGATGCAAGAATGCCTAAGATTTGGTACCTTCAGTAAGTTTACAACTTAACTGTTATAATAAGGCATTCTATTAAAATTTAATTCCAATTCCAGAGATAATCATTTTTTTTAAAAAGGGCTCAAGTATTATAAACAAATCCACTAAAAAAACACATTACACATTTTCAGTTCTCTGCTAATCATTTTCACATTGATGTAACAACTACAATTCAGACTTAGCCACCCCAAAATCAAATGATTCATCTTTCCCTACAAACCCATTCCACACACAATTGAAAAATTTGACCTTTACAGTCTCTTCCATTCCTCTCTGCATCTTCTGGCCCAAGCCTAGTCCGGGCCCAAATTTCCTCTAATTTAAACAGCAATAAGAGCCTGAAAGCCATCTTTTAGACTTCAGTCTGTCACCACCACCCCCTAATCCATCTATTTAACATGCCTTGTATAGTAATCCTCCTAAAACAGATTTGTTGCTCTAAAATCTTCACTACCTCCTCACTGCCTAGTAAATGACATTAGTAGAGTTTCACATTGGTAGAGTTTTCAAGATACTCCATGATCTGCCTCATCTACCTTCCTAGCTTTTTTCTCCCCTCATACACTGTTACCCACCAAAACTGGACCATTTGCATTCCTGGCCTCCACTGCATCTGCATGACTTTCCTTACATAATTCCTACCACCTGAAATTCCCCTTCCTGAGTTTCCTATCCTTTAATCATTCTTTTAAGTATATCGCAAATATTATCACCTCATGAAGCTGTACCACATATGCCTAAATCCATACTTTGCATCTCACAGTTATCACTGATCACACTCCACACATAGTCACATGTAGTACATAACTCTTCCATTAAATTGAAGTTCCCTTTGGATAAGAAATACATCTAAAACACTTTTGTATCCCAAAAGCACCTTTGCACAGTGCAATATACATAATGAGACTTGAAACAAATACAAAGAAATTGACCTAATGAGCAGTTCCCAAATAGATGGCATAATGAAATTAAATTACTCACAATATATACAGTCTGATCCTTGAGACTTTCAGCTTTGGTTACTTGTTTAAACAAGCGAACAAAATCATTAAATGTTTCACAGGTTATTTGAGTAGAACATCCACCCTCTGAAGAACTGAGATGATTCAATTTGTTTAAAATTTGTTCCAAAAGTAGCCTCGAGGTAAAGCATTCAACACAATTCACAAAGACGTGTGGGAGCTGAAAAAAAAAAAAATTAAAAAACCGTGTAAACAGAAAAGAAAACCCACATATATAGTAACAGCTCTGCTGGATATTCCCCAGGTGTCCTACTCTACATCCCTCCATCTCCCAACCTGCTCTGTACCCCAGGAGGCTGACCATTACAGACTGCATCACCCAGACTCTCTCTTGACAGTCTGACTCTAGTTGGATTCAGTCAACAAGAACCAGGAGCCTGAAGGACAACAGTGAGAAGAAACAAAATGAATATTCCTTTAACTTACCCCTTATCCCTCAGTGGCCCATAGTTGCACCACAGCTACATTCTTCTACCAAAGGCTCCAGCTCCAGCTGGGCAGCCCCCCATCTAAGGCTACAGCTCTTACTGATCTGGTAACAGCTACGTCCCACAGTGCGTTCAGGTGTAGGGGGAGGAAAAGCTCTCAGGGTTTTATCATCCCTTGTTGGTTCCCTGAACACTTTTTCAACCTTTTACAACAGTACCTTCGTTAAACTCACTTCAATTATTTGAGTTTGCCATTTGTTTCCTACAGAGATTTGGAGCTAATGTGTACTTTACTCTAGAGAAATCTAATTAAGAAACCCAAGTACATGTTAAAATTCTTAGTAGGAATTTCATACCAATATTCTAATGATAAACCTAGATCGAAAATATTCTAATGATAAACCTAGATCGAAAAGAATTTTAAGAGTCTGAAACCACAGTAATCCTCCTATGAGGATTAAGCTAGCTCTTCATTTAGAGATCAAAACGGAGGTTAATTCCAGAAGTCACAAGGAAACAAAGACTTGCTTACAAATATAGTCTGTTCTCAAAACGAATCACAAAAGCAGTACTGCTCATTCTGAGGAAGATAACTTTTGGCATCTAGCACAAATAATGGAACTTATAACTATTTTTAGTGACATTCCACAAATCTTACCCAAGAAGGAAGCTTTTCTTTCAGAGTAACAATGTAACTAAGGCTACCTTATATCTTTAGTCACAATTTCACTAACATTTGCTGTCCTTTTTTACCCCTATTCCCTGATAAACTTGAGTCCACAATATCTCAAACAAAAATTGGTCAGAACTATTTCATATAGAAGATATTCCTTCAGGGGCGCCTGGGTGGCTCAGTGGGTTAAAGCCTCTGCCTTCGGCTCAGGTCATGATCTCAGGGTTCTGGGATCAAGCCCCGTATCAGGCTCTCTGCTCAGCAGGGAGCCTGCTTCCTCCTCTCTCTCTGCCTACTTGTAATCTCTCTCTCTCTGTNAAAGATATTTTATTTTCACAAAAAAAGAAGTCCCCCCCACAGCAGCTGCATATATAGCCAACTGTAATGAAGTTATTCAAAAAGAAGCGATAGCCAATGAAGTAACTATACTCCTCAGAGTTTAAGAAACATTTTTNTTGTGTTACATAGGTCTTTCCACTGGCCGTATGTCCATAAATAAAAATTGATGGAAAGCTAAAATGATGCCTCTAAGAGAGAAAAGACAAGTATTAGTCTGCATATACAAAACAGTAAATAATTATCAACTCATGAGAAAGTTTTACATGGCGAAGTAAAATATTCAAATCCAAATTATTTCAACCGTGACCACACACTGGATCCATGAACTTTGAACTTACCTGAATTCAATTCTAAGCACCTTCTCTGTTAAATTAAAATTTCTGAAAAACTGTACTTGGCATATTTAGGATATATTACATATGTAACACAATACAATGCTATATATATAGTATATATGTATTTATACTTTTTATTACTGTGCAGGTTTATATGTCCAAACTCTTGTGCTTTCAAATATATAGATTTCAAAGATTTTTCAAGGATAACTTTGACCATACTCCATTTTTATCTTAACTCTTTAGAGAATCTAATCCCACAGGCTGCAATTTCATCATACATTTTAAACAAAGCATATGTAATCACAAAGTTGGAACAAATTTCAAGAGTCCTCTCTTCTTAGGAAAACTTAATAGAATACTTTTAAATTATGCATATTATATTTACCCTGGCCTAAATGTACACATTTCATCAAATAAAACAATAAAATCCATATATCATATATTTCAAAGCACATATTTCCAAGAACCTCCTGCTAGATGTTAAGAGTCAGCTGCCTAGTAGAAAGTAAAGACTGTCTTTAAAAAGAAGGTCCTTCTGGAAATTTTTCCAAGCTATACTAAAACACACTTTTTCTGAAATCCTACCACACTGGTCTGCATCCACTATTTGTTGCTTAGTAATATTCCACCCTATGACATCTTTTCTATTGTTAACTAGAATTGTACTGTACTCTTCCATTGTTACTTAACCTTTCACCCTCATAAATCTCCTTAATAAACTCTAATTGGCCAGAATCCAGCACAGTGCCTAACACAGAGATGATGCTCAGTAAATATTTGTTGAGCAAATGAATCTGTTTAGAAAAAAAAAGTGTTTTTTCACCATTTTTGCATCTCCCACATGCACACCACCTTGAAGAAAAGTGGTATTAATACTGTTAAACGTAATCTGCAGTAAGAGTAAAGGTCGAAACCCTTTCTGTGATCAACACTAAACCAATACTAGTCATCTCTGTTTGCCAATATTCTTTTTTCTGGAGGACGGCTCTAGTTGGGAGTGATCTGGTTTTATATCATCTCCAGGGAAGGAATGCAAAGAGTATAACCGAGAAAATATTTCAGTGATGATATGGATAACTCTAACCGAAAGCATTGTAACTAGAATACTGAGGATGCAATCATTAACCTCTTACTCCCCTATCATGCACCTTTATAAGAAGGAAGGAGTTCTCCATAAATACTTCACAGACTCAGAATGCCACCCAACATTTTTAGTTGGATGCAAGTACTTAAGAAAGCAAACCAGAAGATGGGTGGGAAGGAGGGATAAGGAGTATTGAGCTAAACTCTCATTTACTCTCCTCACAGATAAGACCCAAGCTGACTGACTTAACTCCATACCTAATTAATGAGGCTGAAGCAAAGGGCTCACCAAAGGCCACCAGAACATAAACAAAAACAGATGCAAGTTTTGAACTGGTGAATGCTACCTCTTGCCCATGAAACGGAGTCCCTAGCAGTGTCCATTCAAAGACACTTACTTAACCTCTTCTTTCAGGCAATACCTGAACTGCTAGTCAAGAATTCTAGACAAGATCTCTTCAAGGCTTCTGCAATTCTGGAAAAGCCGTTCAAGTTTTAAACCTGAAGCCTGCCCTGGCCCTCACCAGTCTCGAGAACCACCACCAACATCCACGCTTGATTACACCTATTACCTCAATGAAACGTGCGAACTTACACCGGAAAAAAAATAACACTGCGAACACACCTGTTGTGTAAAATCTTTCTCAGCTGGCGTAAGATACTAAGCAACTTCCTGTCTACTTTAGGGTAACACCATCTCAAAAGCGTGGCGTGTTTTAGTAAAAGAACCCGTCCTGGGCCAACGTCCTGTGGTGCCGGCCGGTCCTGCCAGTGCCGTTCTCTTTGAAAAGCGACTGATCAGAAGTTACTTTGAGTGGAGAGTGGGGTACACCTACAACCACCCTTTTCTCAATGCAAAAAAACGGAGTCTTGCCCCTCAACCCAAACACGAAGACAGTACATTGAGAACACATCGCAAGACCACGGAAATGTTTGCCTCCAGGATTTGGAAGAGAAAAGATAGTCTGGCCACAATACCTCTCCAAATAGGGACTGCAAGATGGACACTTGGGACTCGCGACAAAGCACCACGTTTTCCAAGTGAGGCATTCCGGCGGGTACCAGAGGGCAGGGCGGCCCTCAGTCAGCTGCACCACCACAGCCGCAGCCTCCCCTCCACCCACTCGGTCCGCGCTCCCGCCGGAAATCACACTTGCGAGGTGTGGGCGGGGCCGGCGTGCCCGTGCGTCGGCGTAACGGCAGCGCGCACGCGGAGCGTCGCCCCGCCCTCATCTTCCAAGGTCCGAGGAGGCGGACTCTGTTTTCCCCTTCAAGGCGGGGTTTGGCTGACGGTGCTGTTGGTGATTGGACATCTTGGGGGCAGCTTTTCGCCATCCAAAGGCAGGTAGACCTCGCGGGGATGCGCGACCGAAAAGACGGCTGGTGGGAGCTAAGGGGTCCCTGCAGGTTCCTGATGACCCACGAGCCGTAGCTTTGATTTTCTTGGCTGCAGAAACTGAGTCCCAGGAGCTTTCCTCCTGGAGCGCCGTGGAGGAGAAGTAATGCTACCACGCTGGGCATGGAGCCTGCTTCAGATTTTCTTTCCAGGCGCTTGGGTGGCTCAGTCAGTTAAGCGTATGACTTTGGCTCAGGTCATGCTCTCAGAGGCCTGGGACTGAGCCCTGTACTGGGCTCCATGATCAGCAGGGAGTCTGCTTGTCCCTCTTCCTCTGCCCCTCCTTATGCTCATGCTCTGTCTTTCAAATAAATAAAAATCTTTAAAAAACAAGCAAAAAACCACAGATTCTCTCCCTCTCCCTCTGCTCCTAACGCCACCCCCTCATATGCACTCTCTCAAAAAAATAATAAATATATAGTTTCTGAATTAATGACTTTTTCCAAATGACTAGCATGAGTTCTAATACAGAGTAGATGTTTAACCACATTTGCTGTATGAAATGAACAATTAAGGAAAAATTCTTAAGAAAGTAAAACACCGGGCGCCTGGGTGGCTCAGTGGGTTAAAGCCGCTGCCTTCGGCTCAGGTCATGATCCCAGGGTCCTGGGATCGAGGCCCACATCGGGCTCTCTGCTCAGCAGGGAGCCTGCTTCCTCCTCTCTCCTCTCTCTCTGCCTGCCTCTCTGCCTACTTGTAATCTCTCTCTCTGTGTCAAATGAATAAATAAAAATTAAAAAAAAAAAAAAGTAAAACACCAAAAAAGCCCCAATATCCTAGTTTTAGTTTCAAAAATGCTACCTGTGCCTTGAAATATGACATTCCATTTTTACTCAGTAGTCTGATTATCATAGTTTTAGCCACTTTGAAGACTACCCTGAGCTGAAAAGAAAGTATAAATGGTTGTCAAAAAGATAAGCATATAAATAAATAAAATTGGGTTAAAATCCAGTTTTACTCTGAAATGAAGCTGCCATTAGGTCCTTTGGCCATTTGCTGTTAAGGAAGTTTGAACATGAAGGATCAACATGGTCTTTAGAAACTGGGTAATAAAGGGGTCCCTGGCTGGCTCAGTTGGAAGAACATGCAACTCTTGATTGCAGGGTCGTGAGTTCGAAGCCCAGGTTGGTTTTACAGATTACTAAAAGGAAAGAAATTGAGTAATAGATCCTCAGTACCACATTACACTTTTGTGAAAGTCCCTCCAGGTAGATGAGGACATTGCTTAGAGTATTACTTAAAAATAAACCAAATATTGACTTTTTTCCAAAATAAATATATTTTAATTACATTTAAATACTAATTAAATAATAATTACATGTATGCACAAATTTATATTAGGAGAAAACATGAAGTAGTTTTGAAAGCAATGTCATACTTAGGCAGATTGCTATATTTTATGTAACTTCTCTAAACTTACTCTACATATACATGTCTCCAGTTCAATCTGGGCACTATGTCCACCTTTTCTGCTCCTTCCATTTACCACCTGTGATAGGCAGAATAATGGCCTCCCAAAGATAGCCGTGACCTAATTCCAGGGCCTGTGAATATGTTAGATGACATGGCAATCCCCTTTGCAATTCAGGTTGCAGGTGGAAGGAAGGTTATAAGGTTATAACTTTGGCAGAGGGCAATTAGACTGTATTATCCACATGGGCCCAATCTAATTACAAGAATCATTATTAGTAGAAGAGATAAGCAAAAGAAGTAGAACCAAATAGGTGGCAGTGTGAGAAAGACTTGGACCGATGTTGCTGGCTTGGAAATGGGGGGTAAGGGGACATAAGCCAAGGAATGCAGACAGGCTCTAGAAGCTGCAAAGGGGAAGAAAATGTATTCTTCCAGAGAGCCTCCAGAAAGAAACACAGCTCCACTGAATCCTTGATGTTAGCCCAGTGAGACTCATTTCCGATTTCTCACCTCCAGAACTATAAAAAAAATTGTGTTGTTTTAACCCCTTAGTGTGTCATAATTTGTTACAGCAACAATAGGAAACTAATGCACCACCCGTTACATTAGAGTTCATCCTGATCTTTCCGCTGGATTAAAATATATAGACACTCCACTCATTAGTACTCCTATTGGTTAGTCTTCATAGTAATCATGTTTGGAAGTAATTCAGGGATATTAAAGTGGTTAAAAAGGACATTTGTCTCTACTCACCAATTTCAGGAGTGAGGATCATAACACAGACCCTGAAGTACTACAACTTTTTTATTACCAAAATTATGAAACAACCCTATTAAAATTACAGCAAAACTTAAAATGCCAAACATGGTGGGAATTCAAGGGAAAGTTGTCAAATTTACTCCTATTTCAGAAGGTTTCAACAGAATCTCCTTAAAGTACTTTTGGATCAAGCAGACAAAAATAGTAAGGATACAGTAGGTTTGAAAAACATAATTAACAACCTTGATTTGCCAGACATCCATAAAACCACGCATTTTTCAATATTATTCCACCCTCAACTCCTGGCCCTCCCTGTGGACTTGCAATCCAGAGGTAGTCTCTCTCCACATTTCTAGCCTTTCCCCAAAAGACAGAATGCTGTCTTTTTTTTCCCCCTACTTGCCTGTCTGATCAAGAGGGTGGGGAGTATTCTCGGCTGTGCTGTCCCGTCCTGCTGCAGTCTTTGGCAGGCCCTGGAACTTAGCAGGGGGTTTTGTCTCCATAAATCTGTCCTTTCTCCATAGCAGATAAACTCTGCAGTGTGTCTTTGGGGGATCTTATTTGGGATTTCCTGCTCTGCTCCTAAGAGCAGAGGGTGTTTCCCATTTACTCTTCTGCCAGCTGTGGTTTTAGATTTTCCTGTGTACTCTGTAGGTAAGAGCGTTCACTGCCTTTCTTCTGAAGGCTTAAGACTTTTGTTTTATACAGAACAAGAGTTGGGGCAGGGTTTTGTTCATTTCCCAATTTCCAATATTTCTCATTTCTCATTCTCTCATTTCTCATCTCCTCTCCCTTGTACCCTAGGGAAGCTTTCTCCTGCTCTGCCTTCGATCTTTCTTGTGAGCATCCAGTGGAGGTCCATGGAGATGAGCCTGTGAGTGTGAGTTCCCTTTGTCTGTGGCTTTATCTTAGCTATAACTGACCTTCATTAAATCATTAAAAATTTTAGCTAAACTTTTTTACCTGCTTCTATGTCACCTACCTTCTCCCCTACCCCCTATTTTGCTACAGGTGAGTCAATGCTTACATCCATCTCTCCTCAGATGAACCCATCTTTCCTTAGATTTCATGCTACTTGGTTTCCCTGTGACCTTAGCTCTTCTTTAACCCCTATGGGTTAAAAAAAATTATTAGTTTATCCAGCTTTCCTTGTTAGAGTGGGAGTAATGCTCTTACTAGATTTTTACAATCTAGATTAGAGTAGAACTCAACTAGTTATTTTTTAAATGTATTCTCAACATACATTCTTATTTCCCTTTTTACTTTTTCTGTCTTTGGTTTGAAACTTCCATCTGAAAGCATTTTCATCACTGACTTCAGCTATATTTTCTAGGAAACCAAACCTAAGACCTCTACTTCAAGTCCAAGTCCAATCCCATGAAACTCCCCCAATTTTCTCAACAAAACCTTTCCAATCTCTCAAGTCTCATAAAATTTATTACTTTACACTTGTATAGCACCTGAAGTTCTCAACCTTGTATTACAATATTTGTGCTTATGGATTTTTGGGCACGAGTTGGATTAAAATACTCGGATTCATTTATTTATTCCTTCATACATTTATCTAGAATTTGATTGGAGTGCCAGGGATGCAGTGTGACCAAGAGAGAAATTGTACCCCATCCTCATGAAACTTACAATCTAGTGGGGAAGACAACGAAGACATGATTACAAGCTTATGCCCTACAAACGCCAAATCTCAGTAAAAAATAATAAATTAATATAATATTTATAGAATAAATAAATGAGTGATTGAATAAATGTGGGAATAATCATCTTCTTCACAATTTTTCCCTCTCTTCTTTATATTACGTTCAGCCTAAAATATAATGTCTCTTACAGTCCCTATCACATTATTTGAGAATTTCACTGACTGTCACCCCAGGAAATATTTTTCACAAAATGTCTTGTTTGATAAGTAATCAAAAAGTTGCTCTTCCTAAGTGTTGGATTCTCATTACAGGACCACAGTTTTCAGCACTTCTTACTCTCTGAGAGCTACTAATATATATTAGAAGTCTTTTTAAATATTCCACTGAAGAGGACAAATATTTTGAAATTCAGCTAAACTCAAATTTATTTCAATGAGATAATTTTTAAAATTATACCACAAAAGAAAAAGAAAGTAATAAAAATATGTAATGAAGCTATATTCAAAGTAATTTATGTAGTGAAATATAAGAAAATCCAATATCAGAGTGAGATTAAATCAATATTAAGTAGAAAAAGCAAGTCAGTTAACTTTTCCACTGCAATAGCCAGATCCATTATTTTTACATTACTTCTTTTTAATTTTCCAATATTGCATTTCTAAGGACAGTTTATTGGATGGCTAATTTAACACTCCTTAAATGACATTATATTCACTTTAGTGAATATTCATGAATACATTGTTATTCAAAAGATAAATAATGGGGTACCTCATTGGGGTGGCTCAATAGGTTAAGCATCTGCTCAGGTCAGGATCCCGGGGTCCTAGGATTGAGCCCTGCATTTGAGCCCTGCTGAGCAGGGAGCCTGCTTCTCCCTCTGCTGCTCCCCCTCCTTGTGCTCTCTTGCACACATGCGCTTTCTCTCTCTTGCTCTCTCTCTCTGTCAAATAAGAATGTATAAAATCTTTTTTTAAAAAAGATAAATAATAAAAGACAGGCTCTAGTGTTGAATAGATGAGTTAGAATCTTGGATCCTACATTTATTAAATGTGACCTTAGGCGTATTAATTTTCTAAGTCTTGATTCCTCATCTATTAAGTGAGGGGAAATAAAAAAATCCTACCTCACAAGGTTGACAACTCTTATCTCCAGGAAGAGATGATTCTCACTCAGACCGAACTTCCTCAGCAGCCTGACTGTCCTTTGTTAGAATGCAAGCACTTCAATAGAAGGCAGGGATTTTGCTGGTTTTGTTGATAGTGACTAACCTGTATAAATAAGGTGGTCAGTTAATATGTGTCCAGTAAATGTATATGATGTGTTTATCAGAGGGCCTAGCACGTGACACATATGCAATAAATATCATTATGACTATAATTATTTAATTAGCCTGACCAAAAGCAGACTTCTAATTCTTGCCCTGCTGCTACCACAGTCATAACATCTCCTTAAATTGGGACTGCATGTTTCCAGTTGCTTAGGCCAAAAATGTGGAAGTCATGTTTATTTCCCTTTTTTCTTTTTTTTTTTCTTTTTTTTTTTTTTAAAGATTTTATTTATTTATTTGACACACAGAGA